>RQWH01000019.1:600000-999171 GCA_003934905.1 Neonectria sp. DH2 | reverse complement strand
TAAGCCTTAGGGCTAATCTAATAGGGCTTTATACAAGAGAAAAGGGTTTTTAAAAAGTAAGTATTTAAGTTTACTATAATAAATAAAGAGAACTTAGTAAGAAGATCTAAAAAACAAGACTATTATTACTATAATATACTATTATAAAGAATATAATACTCTATAATATAGAAATTATTAATATATAACCTCTTAGAAATACTAATATATATACTTCTCTTTATACTTTAATTATAAGGAAACTCTATACTATAACTTAAGCCTTAATACTATAATTTTTCTTCCTTTTAAGCTTAAATTTAATAGGAATCTATTTCTTACTTTCCTATGATTAAACTAACTTTTAGAAGTACTTCTACTCTTTAAAATACTATAGTAATAGCTACTTCTAGAGAGAATATAAAGGAAAAAGAGTAGTTCTATTATACTAATAATAAGCTAATATTCTATAAAGAGATTATTTATAATAAAGAGGATAATAAAGCTTTTTATATTTAAAAGAGCTTATATTTAAAATACTATTTTATTAAAACCTAATTAATCAATTAATCTTCTATCTTTCTTAACTTAATTAGTCTTACTAGGGAAATATAGGCCTAAAGTACTTAGCCTTAGGAAATAAAGATATAATTAAAGCCTAGGTTAAGATTATTCAATCTTATTTAGACTTTAGTAAAAAGACTTTAGCCTTTAGGGAGAGTATTATATAGATCTATAGGAACTATTAAATAACCTTTAGAATAAAGAGATATCTACTAACTTTAGCCTACTTATATTCTTATATCTAATGACTTATAATATAAGAAACCTAATTACTATTATCTTTAGTAATCTTAATCTTAATATTTTTAAGGTTAAAGCTAATAAATAGGAATAATCTAACTACTTAATTAAGCTTATTAAAGAGATTATCTTTATTATAAAAACCAATCCTTCTTAGGATTCTAATTATTATAAGAGACTTAATTTAACTAAAGATTTCTTATTAGAATTATCTACTTACTAATTAGACTTATTAGATTACTTATATTTAGGACTTAAAAGAAAAGTACCTCTATATCTTTAATACTTTAAAGAAAAGAAAGAAAGAATAATTTATAGTTCTTACTACTGCCTAAAGAGAGATTATAGTACTTAATAGTATATTATATAAATTCCTAATTTATAGAATACCTATCTCTTACTAAGATAAATAATAGGAATATAATTTCTTAGAAATCTTTCTTATTACTTTAGCTATCTAAGAGCTAGTAGGACTTATAAAGAAGTAAATAATAAAGAGTAGTATTACTCTAAAGGAACTTATTATTTAGGTAAAAGGGGAAATGCTTAAGAGAACTAAATTTGCTTTATATTTCTATAATTAGAAGCTTAATTAATTAGTAAAGGCAAAGAAAAGCAATAAAGGAGCTAAAGCTCTTAACTTAAATTAAATTAAAAGCTTCTTTAACTATATTATTATAAAGAAGCTAAGTATTAAAAACTTAAAGTATAGTTTAGAAAACTAAAATTATACTATTAATTAAGTATTTAATATATATTATTAGTTCTTACTTATAAACTATAAGCTTTAGACCTTTAATATCTTTATCTATTATAATAGCTTTCTAACTATTATATAAGTAAGCCTTAGGCTTAATAAACTCTTAGATAACTACTAGCTTATTCTATACTTTACTATACCTTTTAGTAAAAAGATTTAAAGTTCCTTAATATACTAATTAGATATTAGTAAGCTTAAGTTTATTATACCTATTAACCTTATTAAAGCTTTTATTAAGAAAGGGTTTATAATTAATAATAGACTTTCTAAGTAGTCTAAAAGTAAGCCTAAAAGTATTATCTCTTTTAACTTAGCTAACTCTTAGAAGAAATTACTAATCCTAATTCCTTCTTTATCTAGGAAGTTACTAATTATAGTCCTTCTATCTAAGAAGTTATTTATTTAGATTTCTTTATCTAGAAAGATATCTTTAATTATAGAGACTTTAATAAAGGATAATACCTTTACTAAAAGAACTTAGTATAACTTACTTAGATTAATATCTAAGCTAATAGAAGAGGTTAAAAGCATTAAACCTTTATAGCTAATCTTACCTAAGATACTTTTAAGAGCTCTTATAGTAACTCTTAAGCCTATAGAAAGTAATGTTTTAATAAGGGATATACCTAAAAGCTTTATAAAATATAATATCTTAATAAGAGATATATTATTAGCCCTTATACTTTAATAAGCTTAAACTACTTAGATAGTAACTATATCTATAGTCTAATTTATTAATAAAGGTTTATTAGTCTATATAGATAATTAAAAAGTCTTTAAAGAAAGAGATTATTATCTTAATATTATAATAAGTACTAAGGCAAAGAAAATAACTATTAATATTAATCTAATAAACTTACCTTAGATTATTAATCAATTTATATTACTTATACTAAAGTTAAGGTTTTATACTATATATATTCTTAAGGGTTTAATTTCTCTTACTTAGTAGGAAAGTATTATTAATTTTATATATAATAATATTATTCTTCTTTCTATTATAAAGATTAGTTAGAAAGAATAATATTAACTATAGAAAGTATAAAAGTAATAATACTCTAAGAGAGTTTATTATTCTTAGTTAAGAAGGTAGATATAGGACTAAGAAAGTAGATTAAGAGATAGATTTCTTTTATTTTCTAATATTTAGACTTTAAGATAGTCTTATAAGATACTTTTTTATTATATATATATATTTCTTTAATTTGATTTAAAGAAGAAAGGAAGTTCTAATATTTATAATCTTATTCTAATTAAGGATAATTATTAGATTATAAGGGAGGTATATAGTAAGGGTAAGGACTAAGTAGGCTAGCTAGTTATTAATAGGGATATAATTAAGTATAGAAAAAGGGGATTACTATAAGAAAGAATAAGAAAGAAAGAAAAAGAATAGTATTTCTTTTTAAGAAGGAATTAACTTTAGAGATAAGTACTTAAGAGATTCTTACTATAGAGAGATAAAAGATATAAGCTTATTAAGCTTAAAGCTTTAGCCTTTGCTTTTATTTTCTAGGAGTTTATTCTATATTTTATATTTGAAATTACTATTTAATTCTAGGTTAATCCTTTATCTTCTATAATACTAATTATTAAGCTAACTATAAGCCTTTTTAATACCTTATTAATATTCTTTCTTACTTTTAACTTAATAATCTATCTTATAAAATACTTTCCTATTAGAAGGTATTAAATATTAGACTATCTAACTATATATATACTATCTAGTATAGCTTTAGGCTAACTAACTAAGATACTTATATAATGCATTTCTATATATATCTCTAAGGGACTATTATCCATTTAGGGTATTGTTTCTTGTCCCTTTCTACTGCTAAAATAGTTAGCTTAGCAATTAGTATTATAAAAGACTAAGATTTAACCTTGAATTAAGTAGTTATTTTTTATATAGTAATTATAGAATTCTCTCTTAGTAAATAAAGGTAAAGACTTAAGCTTTAAGCTTAATAAGCTTTAGTCTCTTTATCTCTTTTATAAAAGCTCTTTTAAAAAATTCAAAGAAAAAGAAGATAATAAAAGGAAATCCCCTTCTACTCTTATTCCTTCCTTAAGGATATAAACCCTCTTGCCCAATTAGACCCTACTAGCAACCTGCTAGCTTATTCAGCCTATAGCTCCTATTATAATAGCTTAATCTTTCTAGTTTTATATTAATTCTAAAAGTATATTTTAACTATTTTTATATTAGGTCTTATAAGAGTATAATAGTAAAAATAAACTAAGAGTTATAATAAATTATAAAGTTAAATAGTCTTCTTAAGTATAAATATTAAAGTACTTATTATTCTTTTCTTTACTATTTATTGTTTTATTTTAGTAGATTTCTTTTTTCAGACTTAGAATAGAAAAGAATAGAATAAATTAAAGAAGAAAGATAAAGAAAAGAATAAGTAAGTTATAGAAGATATATAGAATAGATAGAAAGATAGAAATAAAAGTAAGTCTTATTCTTAGTTATAGTCTTAGTAAGCTAGAAGGCTTAACCCTAAGAGCTAAACCTAAATGCCCTACTTAGGTTTAGCTAATAACTAATACTAGCTATTATCCTAGATAAATTTCGTTTTATATAAATGCGAACCCCTATGCTACATTGTACTATACAATCTTGCTTAACCCAAGCTATGTTTAGCATGAACAAGGCGTGGACTGGTGGATAGGATTTTACTCCTAGAGGCAAAATTTATATTAGTAGGTAGCTCTGATTCTTAGCCCTAACCACAACCCCAAAGACCAGTTTGGCTCTCACAATCTGTAGAAGAGGCGCTAGCGGTGGCCCAGTGGGGCTTTCGCTTCCCCAGCATTCATGATTGCAGTGGCGATGTAGTACCGCTTAGCCATGTGAGAGAGTTCCTTCAGATAGACCGTATCACCAGTAAAGTAGAGGGCATTAGGACGGCCGTCAGGGGCAACTCCGAATGACTCAGTCGCCAGGATGAATCCGGTGCACTCACCGCCTGGTAGATGCTGGCATGGCGTGGCTGTGATGTGAAAATTCTTGCCTCCGATGTTGACCGTGATCTCGTCCCATGCTTTCATACCGCGCACACCGGGGCGAGGAGATAGCTTTGAGGCACCGTCCATTGTTGTGAAGACGTGACGACCGTCTAGAAGCTAACGACCAAGCTCGTCAAGGTTGTCCCAGTGGTCTTCATGACTCAGTAAGATTGCGTCGATCGGAGGGAGATCCCTGAGGCCGAGAGCAGGGTCGTGGTGGACGGTGAGGCTGACGCCAGGCATCACCTCAGTCGCCGATTCGGCCAGCGAGAAGAAAGGATCGGTCAGAAATCTCACTCCGTCGATATCAAGGATAGCAGTCGCGGTGCCAATAAAGGTGACGCTGACACTACTGTCGAAGCCCGAGGATGAAGGCATGGTTGAAGCTGAGCTGAGAAGCAAGCAAGGATACAATTTTGGATGATTTCGAACAAATCAGATGGCTGGTGGTCGAGACGTGGTGTGGCAGTTTTCTGGAGCAGCCTTCTTGTCTCAGGAAGAAACGGGTTCTTAAATAATTATTACTCATAGACTCACTGCCTTACGAAGACGCTCCTCACGACAGAGTCTGTTTGCGGTTAAACCTCTAGGCGTCAACCGATGCACCATCCCTGAAGGTATGCCCCTTTCCAGTCCTGGGCACAAAACACGTCATGCACCTGATGGCAGCCAACTGAATCAGGATCCTGGAACTCCTAAGGGCGCTTTACCACAGTCATAATTTTTCAATGACGAAATAAGGCTCCGCAGAACCCGTTCTTGACAGGCGTCGGAACGCTGATTTAGACGCCTGTTCGATATCTACAACCGCGATTTACGCCGTGTTTCATTCCGGAGGAGGCCATGCCGGAACCTCCAAGAACATGAATCGCTGACAAATTTGGTTTACGGGCGACTTCCATTCTCCTTGGAATTGCCGCGGCAAATGATGGCCATGCGCACAGGGATCCAGGCTATCGTCGACAGTTAGCCACAAACGGCGTCTGAAGCATGCAAAATCGTAATGTTGCACAGCTGGCTGCACAAAGGAAGCTGGACTCCGCGGCGTTTGAGACATGAGTTGGACTTTTTTAAAGGTTTGTTTTGAGGGCTTGGCGGGTTTTGTTACTCGAAGTGGAAAGGCTGAGCCACAAGAGGGCCCAAGGCGCCCCGCCAAGATTTGGACTGCTTGGTGTTCAAGTCATGTTGTCCCTCGTCTTGTTCAGTTCACCCTTGTTACAAAACCAGCCTGCCAAGTTGAATAACACAGATCTTACGCTCCATTCTTTGGCCATCGATAGTAGTGCTTCGTAAAGGGCTAGTTAGTAATGCTGCATGGCCTTCGCTTGCGGGCATGCCAGTCGATTCATCGGTTCTAATAACAGCGAAAACTGTGGGTATGATCCTGGATAAAAAACCTGTACTCCAACGCAGTTTTGCCGCTCGTGGTACTTTCCTACTGTCAGACGTGGCAACTCGACGTCTTGGAAAGGGTGGTCTGATGTCACGAGAAATCTGTGTTCGCATTGATGTTGTTGTTATTGTTGTTGTTGTTGCCGATCAGGCAAGGTCTTGTTCTGGGGCCCAGGGGTACTTTTGCGTGTGGGTCGGCGGAGTGGACGTTCACAGCGTCGAGGGCTGTTCCCTGTCGCTGGGTGTGCGTACGAGCTCTCTTCCAATCTTTTGATACGGTCATCTCAACCACCACTCCACCTCACAACGTACCGTTCATCGGACGAGAATTGTCCTATCACGGCGGTTCGGTGCCATCAGTTTCGACGTCGCCCGATTTCGGAACCACCCAACCAGATCGAGGCAGGCAGCGATGCAGGCAGCGAAAATAAAGATCTCACCCTGCGCGTCTTGCCAGGCAGGCATTCACCATCGATGGAGCCAAACCCCGCGGGGCCCACAGGGAGGTGATCCAGAATAAATGCATCAAATGAGGCCGTTTCCCCGCTCTTAATTTTTCCGCGAAGGGCGTGCTCATGTCAAATGCCTGTCCATGCAACCTGTAGTCCATACGACGTGGAAGCAAGCATCGCACTAGCGGTCGTTCCATTCATTGGCCGGTCCTTCAGGGAAAGGCTCCGAGTCACCAGGAATTGATCCGAACTCGCCACTATAGCACCCTTGTCCTCCGTCTTGCAGCTGGTGGAATGCTCCCCTCGCTAGAGAAATTTCAATCCGACTCTTGCTTCATCTTTATCTTGTTTATTCCGCTTCAACAATACCATCAGTCGCCCTTCGTCATCGACTTCCATTCGGCCTGAATCCATTGTCAACTTTTACATCGCCGCGCCTTTCCCAAAACCCGGTAACCTCCGCCCTATATGTCTCCTTGACAAATTGATTTCACATCTATGGAGTGACGCCTTTCTGTTGACTTTTACTTGACATCAGCCCTTTCAATTGTATCCACGGAAAACATCCATCCGGAAACATGTTCGAGTTTGTCAACTGGGACGAGGTTGGTGACACCGTCGGCTTGGCACATGACCATCCCGGTCCCTCCTCGGCTTCCACTTCTCAGTACACCCCCTCTCCCTTCGCCGAACCGAACATCGATCTCGTACTGGCAAACGTCGATGAAGATCGCTTGAGTCTCTGGGCTCTGGAACACTTTTCCGAAGCCGGCCAGGAAGACCAAGAAGCCTCTTCGGCCACCAAGATGGACATCTCGCAAGGGTTCGCTCCCGGGACCACCCAGCTTCTAGACCCTCAATCGCATTTCTCCTGGTACAAGCCGGCCGTCCCTTGCACATCATGTTCACGTACCGGCCTTGAGTGCACGAGGATTCGTGAGGGCGAGTACAAGGACTACTGCACCGAAGTGCTAGAATGCCCAGAAGCCTCCTCGGCTCTCCAGATGGGCGTCCCTCATGTGGCCGTCTCCCATCCCAGCCAGCTTCCCAACACCCTGCCAGACTTCTTCTGGTACAAGCCCACTGTCCCTTGCATATCATGCGCACGCACGGGTCTCGAGTGCAAGAGGATTCGCGAGGGCGAGTACGCGGGCTACTGCACCTCCTGTGTTGCCCTGTGGTGCGCCTGCAGCTTTGCACCTTCTGTGCCCGGAGACACCTGGTGCAGTGATCTCTGCGAAGATGTTATGGACATGGAATGCCAATACTTGCACTTCCAGGTTCGCCTTAAAGCCGGATTGTCATTTGGAGCCATGGACATGGCGCCGCTGCCTGTCATGGAGCCTCCCTCTTTAGGAAATAACGCCCCTGCCGCTGGTGTCCCCAACAACAGGAATAATCTTCCCGCTAAGATCGGCGCCCGTTTCTCTCGAGAGTCAGTCAAGATTCTCAAGAATTGGCTGTCTGGCCACAACCGACACCCGTATCCCAGCGACGAAGAGAATGAGATGCTTCAGCGTGAAACTGGACTCAACAAGACCCAGATCACCAACTGGCTGGCTAACGCCCGTCGCCGAGGCAAGATCCAGGCGCCCAGGTCAACATCGCCGGCGTCACGCAGCCTTTACACAGGAGCCATTGAAATTCCTCATCGGCCCGGTACACCTGCTGTCGACAAGTGCCCTGCTCACAAGAATCCCCTTGAACGTTGGGTGGACTCTCCGCCAGACAACGAACCGGCTTCTGTCACCGCCATTGCCAGAGCTGTGGCCTCCAACTCGAATATCTTATCGCGTCTCAACAGCCCTCACAGTCTTGCCTTCACAGACGATGGCTCCAGTCGTTCTCTCCTCGGTGGCTCATGCGCGAGCAGTGTGGGCACATCGAGCGGTGGCTCCTTTGCCTCTGCATACTCCCATGCCTCTCGAGCCTCCTTTGGTTCTTTCGGCTCTATACAGATCCGCGGCCGCCAAAGTCGTAGGAAACGCGCCGCTTCCTATCGAGCCGCTGAGAAAACGACAATCGCCATGGTGGTCAAGGTGTTCCAGTGTACCTTCTGCACCGAAAAGTTTAGGACGAAGTACGACTGGCAACGGCACGAAAAGTCATTGCATCTATCACTTGAACGATGGGTGTGCGGGCCGAATGGACCCCGTAGCCTTGACCCGGCGACAAACCAAGTTTCGTGCGTCTTCTGCGGCATGTCTGAACCGGACAACGACCATATCGAAAGCCACAACTACACTACCTGCCAGGAGCGATCCCTTGATGAACGCACATTCTATCGGAAGGACCACCTCAATCAGCACCTCCGGCTCGTACATAATGTCAAGTTTCTGGACTGGTGCATGAAGATGTGGAAGGTGGCAACGCCAGACATCAGGTCACGCTGCGGTTTCTGCGATATCACTATGGACAGCTGGTCCATCCGTGTGGACCATCTGGCTCAGCATTTTAAGATGGGTAACACCATGGCTGACTGGAAAGGTGACTGGGGTTTTGATGCACCCGTTCTAGACATGGTTCGGAATTCGATACCACCCGGTATGAGACCCCTTTAATTTCCCATGAATCGGCCGGCAGCGTCTAACTTTTGGATTCTTTCCTGCGCACAATGGATATTATTGACATGAAGCAGAACACGCCTTTTCCCTACTTTGCGGGCCGCTTGCCACCGAAATCACCGAGTGCCTACGAGCTCATCAAGATGGAGCTCGCCCTCTTCATGGCGAGCCACGAGGATGAGACGGGAAGCCTACCCGACGACGATGTGATGCTGCTCGAGGCATGCCGTCTGATCCTCGCCAGAGAGGTACTATTCCCACAGAGCATAGACTGTAATCTTTCGTGACTGAGGGACCTGTTCATGTTGTCGCCCGAGGTCGTGCGCCAGACGCAATTTGAACCCCTCCGTTCGGCGATGGAGAACAGATTGTCTATTCCGAAGACTGACGGCAAGGAAAATCTGTTCGAGGCCTGTCCGCTGGAGCAGCAGCTTCGCGACTACATCTCGATCAGAAAACTACTTGGACTACCACCATCGACAATGTGCTACAGGTAGAAGCGTGTCATATCGTGGGGCGGGTTGAGAAAGCATCGACCACACCATGCGACGTTTTCGCCCAGTGGCTGATCAACGGATTCGATGAAGATCGATTCGACAATTCTTGTATACAGCCAATTCGGAGCCGTCGTCGAGCAAATGCATTAAGTCGCCGCGAGCGCTCGGTACCGAGCCCACAGATTATGACCTGCAACGACAAGCCCACATCATCAATTACCAGTTTGACGATGGATGTAACTAGACGACCGCGGACAGCGTCGCCTGGTTAAATGCATTCAGGGGACGTTGTCCACCCGGCAAACAGGCGGACGTCATGGCTCTCGAGAACCAACCCGTCCAAGCCATGGTCGAGCACCACTAGCAGCAACAGCACCAACAGTGGCTTCAGGTATTGTCATCCCAGATGCAACTCTACACTCCTCCGCTGCCCTAAATGATGAAACACCGCAATCCGCAGCGCCAGACTCGGTAGGTCATATGTGATGAGTTCGTGGCCCTTGCTTGTCCCCATTCTGCAAAATGAAGTTGACCTTTCCCAATGACGTCTGTAGACAACGCCGAGTGGTTCCAGCGCTTCAAGCTGATGCCAGTCTCCTCAAGACGATTACCAACCGGCCTACTGACATCCAGCAGGCCGTCGTCTGCCGCAGCGCCGCCGAGTGCCCCACATCGCCATGCACGTTTAACCTGTGCTCGGACTTCAGCTCGATGTCGTTCAGCGCGTCTACCACGCTGACAGCGATAAACCCTTCGAACGGCAGCGACGGGGATGCACCCAACTAGACCATGCCGGACGCCTTCTTATGGTGTTCGACACGCTGCACGCGCGGCGGGAGCCCTCTTCTGCACGTGGGCTCGAGGACAGGCTCGTGGCGCTGGTGCGTGGAGAGGCGACTGCGGGCCGCAGGTTTCTTAGCGACGAGATGCCAAAGACCCTGGCGGGGAAGATGATGGGAGGTGCGGCGGGGACGGGGCCTTGAGGCGTATCTTCGGCGGCACATTACTCTAATCACCAAACACTGAGAACAGCATCCAGCAAGCACCGCTTCCCCGTACGACGTCTCCTTGATTCTGTGTTTAGACTTCGTTAATGAAGCGTTGCCTTGGAGTGCCGGGATCATATTCTTGACCGATCTCAAAAACTGATGGCCAGCTAGCGATCGTGACACATGATTCTGTGGAACACATTCTCGACGCCTGCGCGGAAGTTCCAGGACAAAGCGTAACAGCACAATTTCTCCTTTTCCCCTTGATGGTTGGTGGTATAAGAGCGACGAAAAGTGTCTACCGCGAGTTCGTTTTGAACAGACTAGGAAAACTAGATAATATCAGCTTGACAGACACAAAGATCTTGTACGAAAAACTCAAGAATTGGTGGGCCGCGAAGCGGTCGGTGGATGCCCCAACGGTTCTATCCAAGTTTATCTTTTTGAAGTTCGTTTCACATCCAATACGACAAAGCAGGAAGGAGAGAGCTGCTTCTGCATCGCGTCTGGATAGAGTGGCTAAAAGCCAAGGTAGATGAAGGCTACAGGAATACACCTCGCACCAGAAATGGACACTTCGAAACGCCGGTGTAATAGAGTCACAGGATTGAAGGCCAAGCGTAAGATATAACTGGTGACCAACAGCTCAAAGATACGTGAGGAGTTTCCTATTGCCAGGGATTAGTGCAAGCCGGGATCAAGTTAGTATACGCTGACTACCACAGTGGACGCAGATGAAGCTAGAACAACCTGTTCCGTAAAGTGCCGCGAGTCTCACGGTCCAGGGGTGGCGGCTATGCTACTAAATCAGGACGAACTACAACCCGCTCCTTTTCACTACACCGCCTCTTGTGGGTTTGAACCCCATAATAAGCAGTAACGTTTAGTACCAGCATCAAGTCGCCTTGCGAACAAGCATAATCAAGTTTCTCTATTTAATCCTAGTCTCACCTGTATGCTAATTGTTTGGTTATTCAGCGCAGCTAAGACAGACATTGGTGATTCTACTAGAGGGTTTTGTTTTACTAGTTGGGAGCTATCGAGATGAGTTTGTGTGGTAGAGCTGCCTTCCCATCATTCTGAAAATTCCTTGGTCTGAGTTTCATCTGTGCTCCGAACTCTGGAACTCGCGGGAGAATGAGGTGGCAAGGAGGCTATGGCTTGATTCCCTCCAATCCACAATCATCGAGCTCTTTCAGCGAGACGCCTGTCGTGCCGCCCTGAAGAGCACGAAGTGAAATACAGGCTCCGATGTTACAGATGAGGCAGCTATTAGATACCCAGACTCTAGTCCTCCGGCCTTCTACTACGACGGGTTGTCAAACTTGTTCCACGATCGAGGCCAATGACTCCTTCTGTCACATTGCATTGGCTATCACAAGGTTCCCCCACATGACAAGCTTCCTAGGCCCGATTGTCTTACAAAGGTTGACCTATTTGACCTCTCTCAACAACCTAGCTATGAACCTAAATGCCCTCAACAACCTAGTCATCCAAGATGACACGTTTCCCTTCCTTTCTCATCACTTTAGATGACACGATTCCTATCCCTTCCTACGGACCAAATCATGTATTTAAAGACCTTCCTTTCCCGCTAGGATAGATAGAAATCAAGAGCTTTCATCCCAATGATCCCGGCCATTTGATGCAATACCTTCGTCTCGACCCGGACGCGGTATGATCTTGCCGGAGAGGTATATGCCGCACTGTATAGTAACCGATCGCTAGGGGCTTTCACATCCAATGGCTCAACTTGGTCGTCGAGTTGGCATCGGTCTTGGACAGCCAAGTGGGGAGGTCAGACCAACAAGCCAGTACAGAGGCGGAAAAAGGGCGAAGAGGTGAAAGGTTGACTTTGGAGATGAGATCCCTTCCAACATATACCCAGAATAGTGCGAGAGGGATTTGACGAGGTGAAGGAGAAGTGTGCGGAGGTGAATGAAATGGCTCTCTGACACTACACGGGCTCTATGAAGTGTCCGAGAGATTCGAAATACGATGTCATGTTGATGCTCACCCTAGCGGTACGTGCGTCTTCAACAACACCGTTGCGATTGCTATCATATGCTTTTGCGACTAATTCCATGCTAAAGAGGGATGGGATATCGCGTGGATCGTCGCTTCAAGATTAAAGAGGGCATACACCTTGGGCACGGCAACCTTAACTATTTCGGGCTCGCCTTGAATTGGCCTGGTCACGATGGCATTTGATCCAGACGTTGGGGGCCTTGGAAGTCTTTTCGGTAAGGGCGACGTTGGATTGACGGGAGCGTTGGGGATAAACCGTGGATAGTTTAATAAGTTGTAATGTTGTGCAGCGTGACATCTATCTCTAGAAACCATATGTATAGGGCATCCTTGTTATTATCCCTTCTTTGAAGGGCGTTGCCTCTAACTTGGCGTAGGTCATACTGATGTAGTTGTGGTCGAGGACGTGTAAGAGAGGTCTAACGGGTCAAGTTGTTTTTGGTATATTCCCAAAATTTATAATAGAGAAGCGGTGGGTTTGCTAGCCGGTTTGCTGGTACTTGCTAGAGCAGTAGGCAGCTGAGCGGCAAGAAGTACAGCGGCGAGCATTTGAGGAGCTGCAGATTGTACAGGGAGCGGGAGGATCTATTTTAAAGGAAAGGATGATTGAGGCTGTTGGCACATCTGAATGTGGGAGTTTAGAGTATTGTTATTCGGGCTGTACGTTATGTATCCTGAGAAAGGTTTCTCTTGACATTTCGCATCTTCCGTCTGCTATAATTAAATTATTATAAGCTTTGTCAAATTTTCTAAATCTTTAAATAATGATAATAATCTCTTGTACGTCACAGATAACAATATTAATCTTATAAAATGTAATAAATCACTCCTCGATCAAAAATTGGACTAGAGTATCTTCATAGGGAGTAGCGAAACCTAGCACAGGTATATACAGACTGTTGGAGAACTTCCTTGTATAGATATAAGTGAAAATACCTCCAGTCGGCGGGCACAGGTTCCCAGACGTTCCAACGTCACAGTAAGCCTCTGGTACACTGCACAGCAGCTGGTTACCGGTCGGTTGTTCGCAAGTAATCTCTTTGAATTGAGATATCTCGTCCTCGGGACACTGCGCCAGCGGAGCACCCCGCCCTTCAGGGTTGTAATACGCGCACACAGCTGCGCCGTTGTCGAGTACGAGGCGGCCATTGTCGGCATCGATAGAGAACCGGGCGACTTGGAAACCTGGGAGAATACCGAAAAGGAGATAGCTGCTCGGTTCTTTGTTATACATGAGAACCTGGTTCGCTACAGGACCGCCTGCTGCAACAATCTTGAAGCCTAGCGCGGTGGACGACGGCGTGGCAGACGAATAAGTGCCGGTTGATGAAGTCGCAATGGAAGCTACAATTGTATCTGATATAGTAGGTATCGTGGCAGACGCAGTTGTCGAGACGGCTTCTGCCGTAGACAACACATTCGCGGTGGAAACTGAATAGATCCGGGCTAGCCAGCATTCGTTAACTGCCTAGTAATCATCGCGTTGCTCAAAATTCTCACTCACCTAAGCCACTGGGCTTGCAAATACTCGCAGCCGCAGACTCGAGCCCGACGAGGCCAATACCCGAAGCATAGAGAATGCGTGAATGCATTGTGGCCTGTACGAAAGATGTAATGAGGGATAAGGTGAGACTGGATGAATGGAAAATGAAGAAGGAGAGGAGATAGTGCAGTTCCTTAGTCTAAGGCCGGCCACTTTTGATATTTATTGCCTTGATTTGGTGGCAAAAGCAAAAAGGGTAAGATTAATAGTTTAGTTTACGCCGGGACGGTTTCCTGCGCCAACTTATTAGTTACTGTGAGTTCTAGAGCTATTGGAGCACTATCGGTTAGTGGCGGAGAATTTGAACCACGTAATGTGATCAACTACAAATTTAGCTGCTCAATAACCATCGCCCACGCCACTTTCCCTTGCATATCTCAATTTGGTTAAGTTAATTGAAGGAGTTTGCAAGTTTTCGTTAAGGCGCGCTTGTAAACATGGCTTCTGAATACGCAACTCAGACTTGAGCTGCTTCCAGAACTTCTTGCCTTGTCTCAGTGAGTCGTTGCGCCGTTTCGGGCCAAGGAGAGTCCTGGTGCTACAATCAAGTAATTGGTCCTGCCTTTGAAGCCTGCCATATTGTTCCTCAGCAACACTACCATGTCTACCACGGTATCAAGTTTTTGGATAAGGATGGCGGCGATAGCCTGCGTTGCCTCATGGAAGTGTGACAATAAACTTAGTCACCGCAAAACGGCATCCTCCTAACGAGCCACTCATATAATATCTTTAATCAGAGACTATTCTCTATCCATCTCAAAACGTTCCGGCAGCCGAATTGAGATTGCTTGTTGGCGTAGTCCCTGGCCCAGATGTACTGGCAGTTGACTAAGAGAAATATCTAGCTAACCGCGGTGTCTGAGAGGGAGCAACAACATCAAATGCAGTGTCAGTATCAGTCGCGGAGACGCCGGCGATGGAGGCACTGGGAGTGGACAGCGTCTCTGTGTCGGTATCACCTTTGTGCAGCCATGAGGTTTGAGAAAATGCAAGACGTGTCAGTACTGAATTAAACGAACTAGAGATAAGGGATAGAAATTCTGAGCAATTGCACCAATGATATTGACCATTTCCTCGTTCTTGGCCAGTAGCATTTATTAGTCCCAGCATCAAGTGGGCTAGTGAACAAACACAATTTAGTTTCTCTATTCTATCCTAGTCTGACATCTATGCCTATTGTTTAGCTATTCAGCGCAGCTGTCGCTTTGAGCAAGCTTCTCAGCCTTGCTTTCGTTGGCGACGTGACGAACACACACCTCGTCACGCTCCTTACGGGTGATGTAGCCTGGCGGTGTCCATTTTGCGCTGTTCCATGCCTTCAAGTCTGGGTGGCTGTACATCTGATCGATGTTTTCAAGACTCAGCGTCCGGGTCTCGTAGAGGAAGAACCAAGTGATAAGAGCAGCGATGAAGTTCATGCCAGCAAACACATAGCCGAAGGAGTACGAGATGCCATCGTCAGCGAAGGGAGTGAGGAAACTGATGAGAACTATACAGAGGTCAGCGTTGGGATTTTAGATTCAATTCAATTCAAAAACTCACAGTTCCCAAGCCAATTGCTCGCCGTTGCAAGAGACGCCTGCTTGGCACGTGTACGGAGAGGAAAAAGCTCTCCAACAACAACCCATCCTAGGGGTCCCCAGCTGAGCGCAAAGGATGCAATAAACAGGCAGGCTGAAACGATCATGACGACACCAACCGCTCGGCTTGTTGCGGGATCGATGGCCGTGCCCACAGAAGCAAAGACGAGAAGCCAGGCAGTCTGCCATAGAGCGCCGAGGAAGAGAGGCCATCGTCGGCCCACCCGCTCAGTCACGTAGATGCCGGGGATTGTCATGCCCACGTTCACGGCGCCCAGGATCAGCTGAACCATGATAGGGTCGTCGATGCCTGCGGACTGGAAGATGGTCGCTCCATAGTACTGCCACAATGTCAGTCATGCTACACTCACAGACGGGAAGATAGGGGCTCGAACAAAAAAGTAGTTGACTCCGGTCCACTGCTGCAAGAACTGCACAGCCATGCCAAGAAGGGTGCGGTAAACGAGCTTGGGAATGTCGCTGTTGGGGACGAAACACTCAGACCAAGTTCCTTGGCCAGCTTTCTTTTCCTCGTCGATCAGGGCCTTCATTTCTTGCATGTCTTCCTCCAGTATAGCATTGTCCAGGTCATTTTTCTTCCCGCGGAGTCGAGCAAAGGATAGTCGGGCGCCCTCCCAGTCATCCTTTCCTGCCAGCCATCTAGGTGACTCGGGGACAAACAGAATTCCAATGCCAAGAGGCAGAGAAAAGGCCATCTCTAGACCAATGACGACACGCCACGAGGCGTCGGACTCTTGGATCTCGCGGACGCCGTAGTTGACGATGTTGGAAATAAGAATTCCCAGGCTGATCATGAACTGATACGACGCAACGACTGCGCCTCTAATCTCCCTTGGTGAGGTTTCGCTCTGGAATACAGCAACGCCGACGGAAAGGCTGCCAACGCCGAGACCGGCAATAATGCGGCCTATCGTCATGTGAACCCAGGAATCCATTGCTGTAATCTGGATGATGTTTCCAATGACAAAGATGACGACGGCAATACTCATGCTCTTTCGGCGGCCAAACCAATCCGACGTACTGGACAGTATTAGACACATTTTGAGTCAAAGTACCGCGTGGAAAGAAGGAGTCTCACTATGAAGATGACAGAGCACCAACCAGACATCCAAGACTCATGAGGGAGACTAGGAGGGATTTGGTGATGGACCTCCAGTAGATAGTGCCGTCCTCATGTTCCTGTCCAAACCGTTTCATAAAGTCTTCAAACAGGAGCATGCCTGAGATCTGACCGGTGTCATAACCGAAGAGGAACCCCCCAATAGAGGTAATCACGGCCAACAGCAGCGCCTCGGCGCCACAGTCAGCACCATTGATCTTGATGGAGCTGCAGTGAATTATAGTTAGCTCCCGCTGTTTCGAAATCGAGGAGTGATGAGAAGACGCACTATTGCCCTAGCATGGTTGCAAGAAGCTAATCACTTTGATCGAAGAGATGTTGGGATGAGTGACTTGGTCGATTAGAGGAGGAGATTGAATTCCTTTAATACCACGATAAACTACGCAGCCTCGCAAGGGACCCATTCATCCAGTTCACCGGTATAACACAGGTGACCTCTATAGCGTGTTCGTAGAATAATGCGGTTCTAGAAGTCCCACAACTTACCGTATTTGGTAATTCATGGAACGGGAGTGCGGTCTACAGGGGAAAAGGCTAAATGGTTATTTCTCATTTAGCCGCCGTCGTGCACAGGCCAAAGTTAACCATGACTTGACTACTCGTGATTCAGGAGAAACCATGATAGCTATTAGGATGGAGCACGCATTGACCAAACATTGCGAATACTGCCGAGTACGCCGAGCCGCCGAGACCCTGTCCCAGAACCCCCGTGGGATGTTCTGCCGGGAAACATGTCATGGTGGATACGCGCCGTTGGATGGGGCTGTCGATGCAACGCGCCAAGACCGCGTAATATTCCGCTTTGCCGCCGGCTTGGTCCCCTGACTTACAACACAATAAGTACTGCGTTTAATCTGGGTCGAGCACTGAGCAAGCTAGGGCAACTTCGGACCTTCTGCGGGATATACGTGGGTTGCTGCAACAGACTCCGGTTGATCCGAACTCGATCAGTCAAGACAAAGGCGCCTGCACTTAATTGTGGCAACTCTCTCCAACAAGCCACCGCTTTTCTTCTCCTTTCCTTCTATCTTTCTGTCGGCCAACGTGTTGTGTCGTTACTGGCTGTGATTCCTGGCCTCCGACGACACAGGCGACTCGTTCACTTCCCACTCTTTTTTCTTATGTTCTCCTGTTCTCTGTTTGTCTCGTCAACCTTTTGCAACCGAGGGTTGAACCTTGCCAGTGTGGATGCGGGAAATGCGTACCTATTAGTATCTTATCCATAGTCCGTGCCAAGTGTATTAAGGGTTGAGGGTACTCCACAGCCTGACCGATCCTCATTTCAATCGTCCTTCAAAGACTAATATTGCAGGCGTAAGCTGACGGAATACATATTAGATGTCATGGTTCTCGGGTACCTCGTCTCATTCACGAACTCTTGTGGATCTTGGTGGTTGGGGTTTGATGTGGCATCTTGCAACTTTATCCAGGGTGGATTATTCCTGGTGCACTTGGTAGATGCTTGTAATGACGTAGCTCACTGGCACACGCTTGAAATTTGCTTGCCAACGCAATCGTGAACGTCCTAAGTGGTCCTTGAGTGATGAAGAACTATTTCAACCCTTCAAAAGTTGTTTGCATGCGTCGTCGTCAATCATGGTTAAGACAAAGCTAACCGCGATTGCTGTTTCCCATCCAAATCTAGGGTAGGACAAGGAGCTTACCACACTGTACACATTAGCGCAGGGGTCATACCAATGGTCGTAGCGTTCATCATGAGCTATTTGTGTCGTCTCCACACCGACAGCGAAACAGCGTAAGAAGACACCAAGAGAGCATCTGCGATTACCACGATGCAGTCAGACCTTACTTCCATTCCGCCAAATTCTCTCAAAAACGAGATCTCGGAAAGTACGAGACAAGTTTGTGAACGAATTCGTCGAGATGACGAGGCGGAAAAGGACACCTTCGTTGGTGACAGGATATAACCCCAACTGCTCCCTCCCTAATAATATGTGATGTTTTTAAGGGGCAATGCGGTCGAGATGTGGGCGCTGGGTCTAACCACGGGTGAACAAGGCGGAGAATACATTATAATCTAGTCCAGGGAGCCTGGTTGCATGATTCCCTGCCGTGTTAATCGGCCCAGCGCGCAAGTGGCATCCTCCGGCATATTTCTGCACTTCCATGGTGGCGGGATGGTTGTCGGTGCACATGACAAATTAGTCTCATCAAAGATGCCGTACAGGCAAATTGTGTCCGAGAATGAGATAACACGGTTTAACGCGGTTTCTAGGGACGACGCTCTTCCCCAGAGATTCGCTGATGCTTCCGGTTGCGTGACGATATCAGTTGGCTACCGGCCTTCGCCTGATCATCCATTCTCCGGCCCTGTTCAAGACTGCTTTTGAGGTGGCGGACTACCTTATCAAGCACGACCATGAAGACTTCGGTGGGCCCTTGCAGTTCATCGGTGGAGAGGTAAGTCTATTCTGGAGACAGCGATTCGATATCCTTGTTAGCGTTTCACCCGCGATCAAACAGTCTGCTGGAGCATACTTGGCAATACACACCTTCCTGCACATTGAAGGTGCCACTGAACAATGCCCTCAGCTCCGAAGACTCGTCTTGACTTATGTTGCCTACCCGAGGTAATTTTTGCCATCCCACTACAAGATGCAGGACACGGTCTGCCTCGACACTGTCAAGAAAGACCCTTGATTGACGACACGATCTTCATGTCGGCGCGTGGGTAGATGGCAGGGGGACTTGCTACTGTTAAACATGTCCCTGGCGCTCCTCATGCCTTTGCGGAGATTTCCATCGAATCGGGCGACTGTTGTGTTACCGGTATTGAGATTATACGAGAGTTTCTCCAAGAAAAGGTCACAGATAATTAAGCTCATGAAGTGGACCGGCTTTTGTAACAGGTGTGTTTCAACACAGATCTGCACGGTATGGTGCCGTTCTTCCACCTATGACGAGAGGCAACCGGTACAACAGGCCTGAGGGATAGCATCATCTCAACAGAACTTACTACAAACATACAGCAAGGGTAGAAAGTGCGACTACAGAATTTCCTTCAACGAAGCATGATCTCAGACTCTAAGACCAAAGGTTTCATACGTTATCCCATACATTGTATCAAGTAAGAGACAAATTAAACGCTCCAAGCTGTAGTAATCATTTAGATAAGTATATTTGTGCGCACTCTATTCATATCAACCCACACACTCGGCTTACATATCCGGCAAGCAGATGCGAAAATAGTGTCAATATAGAGCCCTAGTCTTAGTAAATTGCATTGAAGCGCCCATTACAAAGCCTCGTCTCAAGACCGGCTTCAGAGACTCAATTCCTTTTCTGCCACTGTCATTGCTTAGTTGCAATTGGCTGCGTTGTTGGCGTTTGCATTGGCATTGTTGGCATTGGCGTTATTAGTCTGCTGCCCCTGGTGATGCCGAGCCTCAAGCTGCTCGTCCCGCTTGTTGTTGCAAGCATTGGCGTTGGCATTGGCATTGGCATTTGCGTTATTAGTTTGCTGCCCCTGATGATGCCGAGCCTCAAGTTCGTCTCGTTTGTTGTTGCAAGCGTTGGCATTGGCATTGGCATTGGCATTGTTGGCATTGGCGTTGGCATTGTTGGCATTGGCGTTATTAGTCTGCTGCCCCTGGTGATGCCGAGCCTCAAGCTGCTCGTCCCGCTTGTTGTTGCAAGCATTGGCATTCACATTGGCATTGGAATTGGTGTTGGCATTGTCATTTGCGTTATTAGTTTGCTGCCCCTGGTGATGCCGAACCTCAAGTTCGTCTCGTTTGTTGTTGCAAGCGTTGGCGTTGGCATTGGCATTGGCATTATTGGCATTGTTGGCATTGGCATTGTTGGCATTGGCGTTATTAGTCTGCTGCCCCTGGTGATGCCGAGCCTCAAGCTGCTCATCCCGCTTATTGTTACAAGCGTTGGCATTGGCGTTGGCATTGGCGTTGGCATTGGCGTTAGCATTGGCATTTGCGTTGTCAGCTTGCTGCCCCTGATGATGTCGAGCTTCAAGCCCGTCCCGTTTGTTGTTGCAAGCGTTGGCGTTTGCGTTGTTGGCATTGGCATTATTAGTTTGCTGCCCCTGATGATGTCGAGCCTCAAGCTCCTCATCCCGTTTGTTGTTGCAGCCGTTGGCGTCGGCGTTGGCATTGGCATCGGCGTTGGAAGCATCATTCCCACCATTGGCTTGCTGGCCCTGATGATGAGGCTGGATCTCATTAATGACAGACCTAGGTATTCAGATTGAGAGACTGGACTAACCTCCCTGGTATCAAGGGTCCTGAAAACTGGGAGACCAGCGGCGGGCATTGCCATTATAGCCAACGGAGCCTGTGGCTAATATGAGCAAAAGTCTCCGAAGTCGTCATAAAAGGAGATATACCGCAAAGTGTCTAACAATGACACCAGAGGGAGTGATGCTCGACGAAAATGCCGAAACAGCGAAGACAGTCGAGGAGAGAATAGAGAATCTCATGATGAGTATTGAGGAGATGAAAAATAGAACTGGCCAGCAGTTAAAGTACAAAAGAGTTCAGTTGACACAAGGAAGACCCTGAAGTCAAAAGAATGAAGAAATGGAAGTTGCGTCAAGTGAAGCTGTGTAATGAGTAGATGATAGTGAAGTTAGGTTCTGAATGACTGAGCAGGTTTGAGGCCTTTATATTATGTTCGCCAGATAGTCACGACTCTTTATGATTCTAGTATGAACCCCTGAGGCTTGTTATGCCATAGAAACTGCAACACATTATCTTGTCTGCCTACACAGAAATCGCAGAGTTACGGCGTCGGGTGACCAACAGCATCCACATCTCATGATGCCGACTAGCCGATCTCTACGAATGAACGCTCTCCGGTGCGCTCATCAAACTCGAAGTTGATACAATGTGCAACTTCAGGCGGTTGGTGACCGAATACGGCCGGATCTCCGCTTCGACTAATCCAAGAGCAATTTGGTCCCGGCCAGGAGTCCTGTACGCTCTGTAACTGAAGGCCGTACGGAGTTTACTAAGTAAGGTCTTGCTGTTGGAGACTAAAGAAAGTAGCATTATCGCTGGAACTAGACCAATAGTATACTAGAGCCCTCTGGGTGCCCTTTTCCGTTTCTGACAAGTATCACGAAGAAATGAGTGCTAGCTGGTTTCTGAACAATTGTTATTGGTGGGAAGGTTAAGCGGCTAATCCAATGCCCCCTTGTTTGAGACTTGGCGCTCTGAATGCCCAAGATTTGGGGAACCCCTGAGCGGATGAACCACACTAGTGCTTCGGATTGTAAACAACTCCTAACAGGCCCCGAAATACGACACTGGTGCCAAAAATTGACGAACTCCTATAGGTTGTTTGAATGTAACCTAGGTCGCGTTCCAGGAAACCCTGTCCTCCCATTGAAGGGGGTGTTGCACGCTGCACCCCACATGTCGGTTAGCTAGCTCATACCCATACGCCTCGAGATATTGTCGATCTTACTGCAGAAATCCTTGCTCTTCTAGTCTGTGAAACTTCTTGCTTGCTGTGCCAACTTCTTCTGCGTTTGAGCTTGGCGCTCTCGTTCACTGGTCGCTTCATGATGGTTACATGGGTTCACGTTTCTCCGAAGAGCAGCGCCTATTTATAAACGTGTCTAACTCATTATCCTTCCGCTTCCTTTTATTACTTGTGACTCTAAGTCTCTGTTGAGGAGCGCTGTGAGGCGACAAAGCCTTCATTTATTTTACTACATTCTATCCGGTCGCTGGCGACTGTACTCTTTCTCCTGTCAATCTTGAGGCTATTGCCATATACATTAGCCGGTATGGACAGTATTTATCAGTCAGTTCCCCTTGATGAGGAGCAGCAACAATCGGAAAAGGAGATTCTTCTGTTGCGATCAGAGGAGAGACTCCGACCAAACAAAGTCATTGGCCAGTCTTTATGGCTCTCGCCGAATTTGATTTGGTTATGTCACGGCTTGCTGCTGACGGCTTCACTCGCACTCTTCGCTCTGTCCTTCTGCATGCGCTTTGGCCAACCTTCAACACTTTTCTGTACTCGACAGTTCTCACCGTACTGTAAGTATCAATTTTTCCCATTTAAATGCTACCGTACTAACACATAGCAGCTCCGGCAGAGTCAGTCATTGAGTACCAAACCACCCGATACAACATGACGCCTGCCCAGGAAACGACCGAGTATATCGGATACGGGCCTGATGTTGATAAGGCGTGGGACTACATTACCTATGACGTTGGTGATCAGATGATCAGCAGGGATGAACTTGATCGTCTTGGGCTTGATCCCGCTTCCCTCAACGTCAAGGACCCCAGAACTGGCGAAGAGGGCTACCGTGCAGGCATACAGGTCTTTCACCAACTGCATTGCCTCAATCTCCTAAGGCAAGACACTTACAAGGAATACTACTCCCAACACGGTGGAGACATCGAGGTGGATCCCAAAGACTTGAGAGGGCATCTGGGTAAGTCAAGTAACAGATGTATATGGGCCATTTGATACTAACATACTTGCAAGACCACTGCATCGAAATCCTGCGGGTAGCATTGATGTGTGAGAGTGATGTTGGGGTCTACACGTTCAAGTATTATGACGGATACGAGGGTCACTGGCCCGACTTTAGTACCTTGCACACTTGTCGTAATTTTGACCGTATTCGAGATTGGGCGTTTCAAAAAGCTGTGGTATTTGGAGATGAGGAGTGACTTGTTGGTTTGCAGTTAAATATTTGCACTAAAGACATATTTTCTGAAACTAAGTTGATGAGTGAATTAGTAAAGCGTAAAGACTAGCATTGATTTCGGATTGGGATGATCAAGATCATGTAAGCTTCTGAGAGATTTTGACCATAAAATGCACAGGTGGTCACCGTGGGTAGGAGTTGGACCTTGCATTGCAGACCATTATTGAATTTTCTTTAATCTATTCTCCAACATTGTTGGTGGAACCTGCCTTGCTAATATTGGTTTCAGCAGGAACCCAAGGGGCAGAATCGCCAAGCCGATCGACTGTGAGGCCAGCACTACCAGGGGTTTTAAAGCCGGCCTCAAGCTGGCGCTGATAGGAGATATTGCGAAGACGCTCAAACTCGGCAGGAGTGAGCTGAAGCTGTTGTCTGTCAGCATCCAAAATTGTTCCGAATGATTTGGCCAGGAGACTTACATATATCTCAACGCCGATTGCATGAATCGCTAGGGCTAGCCAAAGCGCCATGCCAAAGCTCTTATAGAGTGCCGCTCCGAAGTTCTCGGTTGAGCCACCCATACCGTCCTTAACAACAGCATAGGCGTCGGGTGACGTGCAACTCGGATATGCGTCAAGGAGGGCTTCAGCCGAGTCGTAGAAAGAGCCTAGCTTGTCGCACTTCATGGCAGTACGATAGGAGCTATCTTGTGAGGTGATGAGGGCCGAAATGAAAAGGATGAGTCGGTTGGTAATGATAGCACCAGCCTGGTGAATGTTAGCGGTTAAGTTGACGAGTGTTAGACGTGTGCGGGCTTACGTAGAACCATGCGCGTAGCATCCAAGCGCGATGCTGCTCTATTTGGAGTTTCTTTATGTTGTAGTAGGAAATCGCCAGACTGCCAAGGAAGACTATGGCCAAGAACCCAACGGCAGCTTGGGTATCGACGCCGCCTCCAAAGGCCACTCTCGCAATCATCAACGCGCCAACTGTGCCAGCCAAGCTCAGAAACACAATAACATAGCCATTGATTCGGTGGAATAGAATCATCTTGCGCCGGATTACGGGCACGAACTGGAAACAAACAAGGAACCCAGCCGGGATGATGGTGTAGAGGTGCATTCTGATGCCCACTTGGAGGTATTCTTTCTGATTGTAGGTCCAGCATTCGCCAGGTGCGGCCGCATTTGGACCTGAAGCGTCCGGATCTGTCGAGCAGTACACGCCGTTGTAGTCAAGGTACATGAGGCGGGCGAGGATAAAACCCATAAAGGCACCGGCAAAGATGAACCAGAGGGTAAAGTTGTATCCCTTCGAAAATCCAATCGGGTTGTAGACCTTACGGGCGAGTCGGACGAAGCCGTTGGCCGGAGGTCGTGGTGAAATGACCATGCTGCTGAAACCAACAAAGTACAGGGTGAGAGTCTGAATACGGATCGCCTTCAAAGGAGTCGAGGTGCAATGATGCGGAAGTATGCCAATAATGACTTAGAAATGGTCTCATAGCAAACAACAGCGCGATTGCCTTTATAAGTTTATGCAAATGAATCTTTGCTCGGAAATTACCAGGCATCATCACTTTGCAATGAGACATCGTGATGGAGACATTGGAGTATTGGCGTCATGAAGGATCAAGCTCATTAAGGTTTGGACCCTTCCAACGAGCTAGGGAGCTAAAAGTTCCAGAACCGACCAATAGTTCTACCCTTCTTCTTGGTGACTTAGACAGGGAGCTTTTTAGTCAGCTGCTCGCACTCGCATCGGTTCCTCGCACTCGCATCGAGATTCAGACGATGGGAGGTGGAGTCTGCCAAGTTGGCGCTAAGCGTCTGATACAAGACAATATGACATCATGATATATCTGGGAATGAAAGCTTGAACATTTTTCAGACAGGGAGGCCATTCTACTGGAGGGATTGCAATTTATGCTTAATACTCGTACTGACCGCATTGATCCTCGCGCCCTCTAGCAGGGCTGGGAGGCTTGCATGGACATGGACAGCTACAATAACAAGATCGGATCGGCCAGATGAACTCGTCCCGCCCCTGCATGTTTCATCTTGGCCATGATTGTGACTAGTTTCGCTTATGTGCAACTCCTCTGAATAGCCTTTCAAGTCTGGTTGCGCCGCTTGCTCCTAGTAGACATATCGGAAGTTGAGATTCCGGCCGTCAGTTTCATCAGATATCTCAAGCCGATTAGCTTCCTCTAGTGGCACAGCCTCTTGCTGGAGCCTATCGCGGCGACTGTTCTCCGAAATGAGCGAGAAACGCAGAGTTAGCATCGTCAGTATCGCAACTCCGAAACAAATAGTTGTGGCCAGAAAGCCACTCTGTGATTCAATCAGCTTCACGGATTTCTCAGTCATCGACTTATCATAACTCACAGCGTATTGTGGCGCTTCATGTGGGAAGAAGAGAAATGGTCCAATGATATTGCCAGCGGTGTAGGCCATGAACATCATAGCCGAGGCAACACTCTTCTTGGTAAAACCAGCGACATTGGACGAGACCATCGACAGGGCAATGGGGAAGCCGGCCGCAAAAGCAACGAACAAGAACAACCCAAGCAATCGGCTGCCTTGATTAGGACCGAAGCGAACCAATATCGAACCAAGCAGGCTGTCACATCGTGTTAGTTAACAACCATAAGAACAACAGTTAACTCGGGAATTCTACTGACCTGACTAGACTCAGACATGCCCCGATAATGGTTCTGTAACCGTTGAAGCGACCGCAAAGGAAACTCGAGCCAAGAGCAAACACGGCGAGTATTGCGCCCATCGGGATGTTGAGCAAATAAACTTGGAATCTTGAGAATCCAAACCCAGCCATGACGAGACTGCTGAACTGTACTGACATCAGATAAAAGAGCAGCCCTATCCTGGGAAGTGAAATTTTACCGTTGTGAAACCACCGTTCGGAATGCTGAATACCAGTTGGAACAGCATCAGCAATAAGACATTGCGATCCGTCACGACCTCGCGTACTTGGTCCCACTTGAAGTTATTGTCCTTAATGCCCGTCTGGTTGCCTCGAACTCTGTCCACTGCATCGGTGCGTTGTTGTTCATTGAGAAAACGGGCTTCCTCCGGAGTATTGGGTAGGAACAAGACAAGGACTACAGCCCAAGCGAGGGTGATAAGGCCAAAGATGATGAAAAGCCACTGTGAACGCCAAAGTTAGCCCGAGTTATCAACAGGGGAGGGGCACTTACTCTCCATGTCTGTAGATGTCCTCCGATGTGAGCTATCCCATAAGCAAGTAGGCCTCCAAACATGGTCGCAATGGCATTGCCAATGAACCAAATGCCGTGTCGAAGAGGCTGCTCCTCACGTCTATACCACATGCCAGTGATCAAGGAGAAGCCAGGCGATATGGATGCTTCTGCGACGCCGAGGAAGAAGCGCGCGACGAGCAGGCCTTTAAAGTCCTGCACTGCGGCATGACAGATAAGGACGACGGCCCACACGAGACTATCGGCCATAAGTATACTGCCATTGCCAGGGTAGCTGGGATAGATGAACCTACCTTGTGCCGGCCAAGTATTTACCCAGTGGCAGACGAACCATGAGGAACGACGCTGGATAACTAAAGCAAAGATAGCCAAAGTAAAACGTACTGCTGCACCAGCTATATCTAGATCCGACCAAGTCCTGAATGGTGTCAGTGGACATGTGTGAGGTTTTGTTTTATAGAGACATGACCAACCAAGTCTTCAATAATCCCCATTATTGAGGCAAAGTTCAAAGATTGCTTATCGAGGAATTGGAGCATGTATGAAACAAGAAGCAACGGCATCAGACTAGCACAAATTGTTAGTAGAGCAATGCAATATCTTGTAGGGCCGTGGCTTACAATCCATCAATTCTCCTCAACACTTGCCGCCCTCGATTACTCTCCTCGACCGCGAGCTCAGAGCCTCGTAGGCTGAGCATCTCTCCAATCTTGGGTACAGGTTCCTCGTCGGGCAAGGCGGCCTTTTCCATCTTCTCAGTTGTCATGTTGAAACTGTATAAACTGCTGAATATGGACTGAGTGTCAATGATTCGGTGGCTGAGTTGTATGATGAGCAGAATTGGAAATCCTTTGCAGGGAAATGGCTTTGGTTAAGTAGCCAACGTTGGAGAACAAGATATCTGCCAAGGGGGCGTAGCATAGGGGGCATTGACTGGCTGCACGATAAGCCACAGATAGAATGATAGGAGAAAGTTGGCAACATCTGAGTGCTGGTTAATCAAACGGGCAGCTAAGTTCGCTGATATCCTACTAGTGGTTTCTAGTCGTACTAGACAGTATGGAGGGTCGGCAATAGAGACATGACGATTAGCCACATCGGCAAACCAGGGTTTGTGAACCAGAGTACGTAGCGGTAATCTGGCTAACTCGGCAAATGTGACTTCCGATTCGTCGTCTCGGCAAGCAAAGGCATTTCTTATCTTAGTTAGCCTTCAGTACCTTGAATCAAGGTAGCCGGATTGAGCCGAAAGGAGGGGAAATCCATCGGACAGATCGCGGATCATCGCAATCACCAATTGTAGTAGATAGAACATCAATTAAATGAGCACACTAGACCACATTAATCACCATCTAGTCCAATCTACTGTGTTGCATTACACATCAATTCAGCCCG
The DNA here is from genome assembly GCA_003934905.1 of Neonectria sp. DH2. Lineage (NCBI taxonomy): Eukaryota > Fungi > Ascomycota > Sordariomycetes > Hypocreales > Nectriaceae > Neonectria > Neonectria sp. DH2. The sequence continues at coordinate 971,148 of RQWH01000019.1, read as the reverse complement.
TTGACCTGCTACGGTAGGATCACGCGCTTCAAATCCGGGGAAAACTGCCTCGGAGCCGCTTGGGGCCTGATGCTAGCATGGTTTAGTGCGGGGTGCGGCATCTTGATTGCTGCCAGGTGTCGAGTCATGCTACGTCTGTCGTCGGAATAATCGAGGCTTCATAGTCTGGCTGGGTCACGCCATGAGACAACGACTCGTCAGTTGATTCTATATCTTGATGTATTGAACGTAAATAGCGTTGGAGATGATAAAGTTTCTTGGCTTAACTGCATGATTTACATCGTCGACGTCGACCTGATCACTTAATTATTGCTCGAGTGTCATCAGCACAGCAACCAGACTTTATGTCTGATAGAAGGATAGATGGGTGTTAGGTTTTACTCAAGAAACCAGTTTATCATATTTAATACATGTTTTGGTTCTCCTCGGTATGAGCCCTTACAGGCTGCCACATATGGGCTTAACATCTCCATGAAACTCAGTCCAGGCTTTGTCTAACCGTCCTGGATCCATGAGCAGATCGCATGCCGTTGCCGCGAGGCCCTTGCTGCAGTCCAACGCCCTCATCAACGCAGCCTCGGTGCCAGCAGCAACCGCAAATTCGGGCGTGTGAGGCTGCACGGTAAGGTCGTCGGTTCCGATCGAAAATATGGGGTGGATGCCCGGGACGCGAAAGGTTACGTTTCCTAGGGTTCTATCAGTTCATCGGAACCAGCTGAAATGGGTATTGGACTTACCCATATCTGTAGAAGCTCCCATGGGCGGTTGTCCAGCACCGTCTAGATAGGTTCTACCAAACGCCTTCATGTGTTTTGTGAACTGGTTTGAGATTACCATGTTTGGGCGAAGCTCCATGTAATACGTATCTCTAAAATCGAGTCAGAAACAACACATGCACAACATTTTTCTCACGATTATGCACTTACGACTTCCAATCACACTTGACAGTGCAACCAGTTCCTAACGCACCAGCCTTAAAGCACGCTTCAATTTTATCAGAGAGCTCGTGAATGTTCTCGGCGCTGGAGTCTCTCAGGTCGTACTCAAGGCTCGCGGAGTCTGGAATGATATTCGACTCCGCACCTCCCTGGCGGATAACTCCATGGACGCGGACCGTAGGGGGCAGCTGCTGACGTAGAAGGGATATGTTGACGTAAGAAGACACGACAGCGTCCAAGGCATTCTTTCCGTGCCACGGAGTGTTCCCTGCGTGAGCATTCTGACCTTGGAAGATCACATCGACGTGTCTTCGAGCACTCGATTTGATAGCCGTGATGCCCTCGATAGCTTGGCTCCCCTCGGGAAAAAGACGTCCGGTGGGATGCGCCATGAGACAAGCGTCGACCCCTTGGTACGCCCCAGCTTCGATCAAACGAATCTTGCCACCGCCCCCTTCCTCAGCAGGCGTTCCCAGCAATCTCACCCTTCCTTTGACATTGTTATTTCTGATTGCCTCAGCTGTCGCAAGGAATGCGGCAATAGAGCTCGTCGCAATCAGATTGTGTCCACAGGCATGGCCCAGGCCGGGGAGCGCGTCATATTCAGCATTGAAAACGACCAGACTGCCTCCCTCACCAAACTCGACTTCAAAAGATGTCTCAAGCCCATATGCGTGTCTTTTCACGTGGTATCCTAGACGATCCAGAAGATGGCAGATGTTGTCGTGCGCTTTGAATTCATGGTAGTTGAGTTCCGGGTTCTCGTGGATCTGTCAACCTCAATGTCAGTCAGGCAGTTACAAGATGAAGGGCAAGCGGAGCGAGGTACTAGTGCGCAAATTGCAACCAGGTCTTGCATGTGGTAATCGATTGACTTGGAAATGTCATGGTGCAATCGCTCGGTAGAGAAACCCAGGGAGCCCATCTTGTGTTCGTACAGCAGTTTGAATCACAGGGAATTGAATATTTGAAAATAGGAAGGACGCTGAGACTGAGTAATATGCGATACATCTTGTGGACTGCGTCTTAGCTGCTTATATGTACTTAAAGTAACTATCTCGGCGGATCAAACAGCACAGAACTTGACAAGACACTAACCTGCTACTTGGGACTTAGTCGATTATTTGATCCAATGAACAACGCCGTGCTTAGTCTCTAGCTGCTCCCATATCAGGCTAGTCTAGGAAAATAGCCGAGGTGGCCACTTACGGGCTAGTAACTGACACTCTCCGAATGCGGAGTTCATCCATCCTGGAACCATGATCCAATGTGTAACGCCGATTTGGATACTTAGCTACTTCTATATTAGGCTAGCCTGGGTAAATTGCCGAGGTGGCCACTCATGGGCTTGGTATCTGACTCTCTTTGAATGCGGAGTTCATCTATCCCGGAACCGTTGATAAGGGAGTTCCCACCCTTGCCACCTTCGCTCGCGTCGTCTCTCTTCGCGTTCAGACAAATTGCCGAAAGAACCAGTCCCATTGCCAGAATCGCCTACTTGATTCTTTCCACTTCTTTCATCCGTTCATTTTGCCGAGCCATCGAACAAGACTTATTGGACATCTTCTGAGCTGCTCATCGACAAGATGCCCCCACGTCACGACTCGTCAACTGCGCCCCCGTCAACGAACCGCCGCAAGGTACGGTCGAAAAATGGTACTGTTCGGGTCATACTCGTGTCCATGATCCTGCTTCAACGACTTTAAGTGAACCGGTAGCTTACGTTAGTCCGCAGGCTGCTTGACTTGTCGCACAAGAAAGGTCAAATGCGACGAGCGGAGGCCTGTGTGCCAAAGATGTGCAAACAGCCCTATAAAATGCGAATGGCTGGAGCCAGGACGGTCACTGAGCTTTAGGAGAGGTCCAAAACCAGGAAATAGTACCAGCAAATCTCGGAAACGGCTCGCTCCATCGGGCCCAGTTGCAGGAGCGGATGGATTGCATCTTGACGTCGATGATTCTTGTCAAAGTGAGCCTCTGAAGACGTCCAAAACTGCAATAGACTCTACCTTGTCGCCTCGGATGGAGAGAAATAACGAAATATCACTTCAACCAACACTATCTACCAGTCATGTTCCTCTTTCTAATTCCCTCCAACTAAGCGCCGACGACAGAGCAGCCTTTCTGTATATTCCAGACTCTATTCTGGTCCTCACCTATGGCAAACCCTGGAGATGGAGTTCTTTCTCTTACGTTTATACTCATATTGCGAGTCAATACTCTGGTGTAATGAGGAGCTTTATTGCTGTTGCCGCCATGGAGCTACGATCTCAAGAACTACTTGCCGCTCAAGATAGTAGTGATCCAGCACGGTCTCTTGAGAAGGCACAACGCATTGGAGATGCCGCCGCGACGCATTACAGCTTGGCCTTGAAGGATTTGTCGTCTCTACTGGATCATATTTGTCACTCAGAGGGACGGAGCAATGATATCAATGCCCTTTTTGCAATGTGGTTTCTAATATTAAAGTTTGAGGCGTATGACTCCGAGAGCACAGGAACGTCTTCGGTCCACCTTGATGGAATTCGCTCGTTCTTGAGGCCGTACCTAGAGAGCGGCGGAAACGCCAACGGAGAGAAACTGCCATACGCTTCCCAGCCAATGTTGTTGCTTACACTGTCAGTTTCTGTTTGCCCTTCAGGAGAGAGTCTCTAGTTAACCCGTCTCGTAGATACTTAGATGCAGATTCTGCTTCTGGCAACGCGAACTGCGGGCAGCTTTGCAGTGCTCTCCTAGCCAGAGATTCCAACGATTTTATGTCTCACGACAACTTGTTCCGCGGTGCACGGTCTGTTCTTCCCAAAATATGGGGTGAGATATATCCCGTAGCCGAGCTGCTCGACGATCTCGAAAACTATCGGCCACTGCGTCTCTATCACCTATGTCAGGCGGCGAAGCTGGACCTTTTGAGGCTGACAAGGTCAGCGGCACATAGCCAGCAAGATGATTCCAGTCCACGGAAACTGTGGCAGAATATTCAGAACTTTGGTGATGTATGGGAATTTCCTGATAATATGGCCAATAGTTGCTAACACTTTGTAGGAATTTGCTGATATCCTACTCTTGGCCAAGCTGGTACCCGACTCTGGCGGTAAACGGCTCATGTGGACAGTGTACTCGGCAGCATTGGATTTCCATGCTTTACAGATCCTGTACTTGTGTCTGTACCCGAGAGATGAGTCTCGAGCCGTGCTGGATTCAGCTCTCTCCCAGATTTTGGCCATCGCATCCAAGGCTCTGGGAGAAGATCCTCGCCAAATCTATCGCTTTATGTGGTCACTATCTGTAGCACGTTGCAAGATCCAGGACCACAATGACCAGCACTGGTTGTCCGTGCAGCTGGATAGGGCTCGCGTTCTCCTAGCTAATTTTGGCGTTCCTAGCTTGATACTGCAAAACGAGAATAATTGACGGGCATTGAAGTCTAGGAGACTCCAGCGGGGGGAGGAAGACGCCTCCCGCTTACATAGTTGACTCAACGAGAGTGAGAAGTCGCACAGTTAGCAGGAGAATACAAGTCGGTATCTTCTATAACTCCTCCGACTCTTAATATGACCAGCATCATCACGTGAGTCTGCCAGTCAATCATGCTAGACTTCTGTGAGTTGAAACAGTCAAACGGAGAAACATGTGCCGCCGTTTCTTGAATCACACGTCATTCTGTAGAAGAATACCAGGGGTTCCTACGCGGCCGAATCGGGACTCGGTTTTTAGCAGATCAATGGGGCATACGGAACGATCTGCGTTTCGGAAAATTATCTATACAATACGATGAACCGATTAAGCGATCGGCCCTGTTTCAATGCTCCCTCGCCAATGCAACATCGTATTCTCCGAAATGATGATTCGATGCACTGGTCACAGATCGACATGAGGGTTACTTAACCCGAGACCGTGCAACTGTTTTACCTCTTGTCCCGAAAGCAAAGAGAGACATATAAACTATCAACGCCACATTTTCAGCAGAGCCTTTGCATCGTCAACTGAGTCTGGAATAATATTGGACTGATCGCCATCATGCTACTCAAGGCTTTTCTCCTTGCCCTGCAGTCTACTGGCATTTCTTGCCTTCATATAAAGCCATCTCTGGAACGACGAGCGACCACTGAGATCCCCGCCGACTCGTTCTCTTCTCTTGAGACGTACTGGAACTACCTTTACCCTTGGAGCGATACCCACAATGGCGGCGCTCGAATGGACGAGGCTCATGTCTCCGTGACTGACGGCGTCCTCACCCTTACAGCCGAGCCAGTCTCCACTGAGCCCGATCCCATCCATTACCTGTCTGGAACTATCCATGCCAAGTCGACCTTCACTGTGGCCGCTGGCGGAGGGTACGACATCAACGCCGAGTTCATCGCGCCCGTTGAGTTGGGCACATGGCCGGCTTTCTGGTTGAATGCAGCCAGTGGGTGGCCTCCTGAGATTGACATTGCCGAGTGGAAGGGAAACGGCAAGATATCGTTCAACACCTTCAACACCTCGAGCGAAGTCGCTGCCCTTGATGTGGACTATCCGGACCCGACCAACTGGCACTCTGTCAAGGCTGAACTGCGCGATGAAAACGGTTCCGACATTAGCATCAAGTTTTACCTTGACGGAACACTGATTACGACGCAATACGCGAGAGCTTATATTGGCCAGGGGCTTCGGCTGTACGTGAATATCAACACTCGATTTCTTACAGGCTCACAGCTGATATGAACATTTATAGCATTGTTGACTACCAAACCGAAGGATCATCAGGCACGCCTGGACCTACTACCAGTGAGTAAGCTTTCCTGTGTTGTTTGATGTCGACTAACCACTGCAATTCATAGCAACGACCTTTCAAGTTCGAAACGTGGAGGTTATTAGCTATAACTGATGAAATATTGACATTGAAATGTGATGAAGAATGCATGATAAGTTTGATGGAATTGTAGTGAAGCCTTAAGCTCAGCTGTATTATAAATATGCCCGGACTTTCTCATAGTGCTACACAATGTTCGCAATAATAAAGACGACTCAGTCTTCTTTGACTGAGATGTTTCCCTGAAGATAAATGGAGATGCATGGCAGCTGCTGCAAAGTTGGTAGCCTACGAGAACGTCGTAATCGAGCTCGGTAAGAAATCCAGTCAGTCATCCGCCTACGATGTGAGAACGCGGAAACATGTCAACATGTCACGTATCATGATCGCTTACTCAATCGATACCAGCAAGTCCTTGCCAGGCATTCTGTGCCGATGATAATAGCAATCAATTCCCGGTGTGGACAAGAACCTCTGTGTTCTACCCTAGGATATTTCTTAGCCGTCGCTAGGGACAGCCTTTCTCCCAGTTTCAGCTCTCTCCGATTTATTGTCTTTATAGTCCACTTCTCTGTTCGCTATCTTTCTATTTTCGAACCATGCTCAGTGGAGAGTAACACAACCTCAACAACCCCGCTCACTCCATTAAGCTACGAGAAATCTCTATTATATGCCTACTTGAAAGATCAACTAGGGCGACTCATTCGATGGAAGGTTTTCTTGGAGTATTCATTAATACATCTGCGTTAGCAAAAGCCCATCGGCTTGTAAATAGGCGAGAATCTGCACGAAAGGTAGCATCAGTGATTCCCCAAATTGCTGTGCTAAAAACACTGGAGAGACGATAATCTCGACGATATGCTCGGTTTCCATATTGAAGGCAGAGACCTTTTAGGATCATATTTGGTTGGCAAGGCGATAACCGGATCCGGTACAATCAGCGTTAGTATGTAGATAGATGAACTCCTCTCACCGATGCTATGGGGAAGACAGGACGTCATTTTGATGTTACGACTGCAGCTAGCGATCGAAGTTTTATGGATTGAGAAGCGAGTCGATCAACATAGGGCCGAGTCGCATGTGTACAGTTACTGGGCAGGCTTTAATAGACTCCAGCGGTGGCAACGCAACACTGCGGCTCTGGATGCTCCGAACCTTGTGGAATTGTGACATTCAAACATTTGAAGGAGAAAAGTCTTAGCACGAAAAACGGCGGATCCAGTGATGCCAACATCCTGGTCTTGGGGGCGAGTAGTTCAGCCTAAACGTTTGCGAGCCTTTACTTGGAGTAAAGTATTCCATATACTTTTGCTCACTTAAAGAGAAAGTTATCTTTCTCTTTGCTATGCAGTCTCTCAGCTTTCTTTGTCCCCTCATGCTCCCCTTTATTCCTTATGCAAGACATCTCCATAGAGGAAGATGCCCTGCTTATTCGAAAAATTTGCCACATCCCCCATGATTTGACCAACTTCGAGTCCAGAAAATGCTGTCTTGATTTGATCGTGGCTGTCCCAGACAACGGTTGATCCAAAGGCGTATTGGGGAGCCGAACCATCAGGACCGACAGCAAATTTAGTCACAGACCAGCTTTTAACGCCGTATGTACCCCACAGATTCTGGACCAGGGGCATGTGTTTGTTGACGTAGTAATCGATATCGTACTTGGCATCGGGCTCGTTGGGGAAGAGAACAGTGACGGTGACAGTCATCTTTCTTGCAGTATGAAGGTAATTGCAAATAAACAAGTGGTGGTGAGTTTGATGGTAGATAGTGTTGGTGATCCAGGACCAAATCCGATGTCTCCGATGCGAAAGGATGGCTATTAAAATACATATAAGCCGCGTCTAGCATCAAACTCTTTTGGAAGCTTCGAGGTGCTTTCGGCGATAACAACACGATTCTAGTTCTTTTCGGTGATAATAGGAGACTTCTATGGTTTTCTTTTTCGGCGATAGAGGGTCAAGTGTCGTCAAGTCTCGCCAACACGAAAGTAGGGCCGAAATTAGGTTGAATAACGAGCGGTATGGGTGCAAGGTAGTCTAAGACCCGGACCCTTACACTGCATATTGCTGCTAACCTGACCAAGCTAGCGTTCTGGGCTCCTTATCTTATCAGACCTGTTGAAAGCCTTCCATTTTTGTCCTTGATGTCATAGACGGGGTTAGGCAAAGTGAGTATGTCTAGTTCTGCCGGTTGTGACCACCTGGTCAATCCTAGGCTGTGACAGTTTAGTTACATTTCTAAGTGCCAAGCAGTATCGGAGAGGGGTCTGTCAGCAGGTTGCATTAGTGTGTTGTTATAGAGTACAGCCTCAACTGATCCATGACCAGACGCGCGTTCCTCTCCCTTGCTCTGCCCAGTAGACATGGGCAGTTTAATAGTTATAGTAGGGTGCCGCTCGGATCAATCATTCGATTACGTAGGTACAATTTTCTGGAGCTCTAGCTATGGCGACTCGTAAAGATTTCGGGGCTATGCAGGAGGTATTATGTATAGCCAATACGAAAAATTAGCTCAAACTGTAAATCAAGCAAAGCATTTACAATCATATTTCTTGGCATATTGACGCCCTCACGTTGAAGGGTATCAGCAACACGCGGCCTCGGTGTATCTTGTAAGGGAACAATGCATCTTCAGTATCCGGCATTGACCTCAACAACAGTTTCTGTTCGTGGTTAATGACGTAGGCGATGGCAGAATAAAGTTCTGTTAAGACCTCATCAACTATAAAGACCAGCGGCATTCCGCCTGAGATAGAGGCATTCTAATTACAAACCCTCACAGTTAGCTACACACCCAATTAGCAACCGACACCAGCATTATGAAGATGGGACGTAGCATCGCCACGCTCGGCCTGGTCACCATGGTCAACATGATGCCAGCAATGGCACAGAATTTGTCGTATGGAGCAGACAACTTCTACCGCAGCGACACCGTGACGGTTCAGCCGATTACCTTCCAGAGCCAATACCGGACGACTGTTGCGGGCAACCTCTTCATCCGCAACAACCTCAACCGCAGGGTCGATACGCCGGCGATCATCGTCGGCCACCCTATGGGGGCAGTGAAGGAGCAGAGCGCGAACCTCTACGCCACGAAGTTGGCCGAGCAGGGTTTCATCACCGTCTCGCTCGACATCCCGTTCTGGGGCGGCAGCGAGGGTGAGCCGCGCAACGCAGTGTCGCCGGACTTCTACGCAGAGGCGTTCAGCGCGGCAGTCGACTATCTCGGCACACATGACTTGGTTGACCGCGAGCGGATCGGCGTCCTCGGCATCTGTGGCAGCGGTTCTTTCGCGATCAGTGCGGCGAAGATTGATCCGCGCATAAAGGCCGTGGCGACGTCCAGCATGTACGACATGGGCGCCGTCAACCGCAACGGGCTGCGGAAGTCGCAAAGCATCAAGCAGCGCAAGGAAATCGTGGCCGGCGCAGCGAAGCAGCGCTGGACTGAGGCGGACGGAGGCGAGATTGAGTACACTGGCGGCACTCCTCAGGAGATCACGGCCGAGTCGACTCCCATCGATCGCGAGTTTTACGACTTCTACCGCACCACCCGCGGCGAATTCACGCCTGAGGGCTCATCGCGGGAGCTCACGACGCACCCGACGCTCTCGAGCAACGTCAAGTTCATGAATTTCTATCCATTCAACGACATTGAGACCATCTCGCCACGTCCCATGCTGTTCATCTCGGGCGACCAAGCACACTCTCGCGAGTTCAGCGTGGACGCTTATGCGCGTGCGGCCGAACCGAAGGAGCTGATCTGGGTGGCCGGCGCCGGTCACGTCGACCTCTACGATCGCGTGGATCTCATCCCTTTCGACAAGCTCACCCGGTTCTTCAAGAAGAACCTCGCCGTGAAGAGAGCATAAATGAGCGGGAAGTAATAGGCCCATCCCCGATCTACTCTGTTGTTCTCGGCTGCAGTGCTCGAACTAGTGGTGTTAATTGACTGGATGCATGCCACGGCCTGGACGTGACCTGCATAAGAAAACCAGGAAGAACACACTTTAGGGCAGTCACAGAATAACTATTGAAGAAGGTGATCGTGTTTATTATATAGCACCCCAAATACTTTTCTCTAGATAGACCTGCTACACGCTTCAGCTTTCAATATTACTTAGTTACTCAAAACCTGACCCTTGACTTCACGCTCCAGTGCGAAACTTCTCCAGAGGCCTACGCTACTTTCCAGGAAGGTATTGGGACGATACAGCGCACCATCTGCTGGTTGAAACAGTCCACTGGTCGGGCGAGGAGACAGCACTTACAAAGCTTCTCCATGCGTCATGCAGCCCACGCCAATAGGGGAAATGCAGAGACCGCTGCGGCCGAGGTATCCTCTCTCAACGGTTTTCTAACCTAAGCCGAAGGACATGGTCGGGTTCAATGACCAATGACAAAGTGGTCTCGAGAGATGGAGGCTAGGACCACAAAATAAAGTTCGGCACTCCGGAACGCTAGCCGGATTTGTATCTACCTTACTTTACCCTTGGCGCAGTGAAAAGGGGACTTTCCGGTGAAGCAGAAATCCGCATAATAAATGCCCCTTAAACACCGGATATTCTTATCTCAGCCGGCTGCGTACGGTCATGCATGTATGTACTGTACACGTCAAGCTTCCAAGCACCTAGATAAACGGCGATTTGTCATTCCCTGATATCAACGGGCGTTTTCAATTGCCGACAGACAGCGAAGAAGAAACCGTGGGCATTCTGCACCCAGTAGGTGGTGGTACCAGCGGCGTCCGATGGTGAATCGCGGCCGCCCGTCCAAGGACTGTTTCCCCTGCAGGAAGAGAAAACTCATAGTATGGCTTCATTGGTTACCCTGCTAGCATCCCCTTCCTATTTCCCTCCAAAGCACGCTACAAGAGCTGCCCTAACGAGATGCCAGTGCGATTTGCAACCCGCCGGCTGCGGGCAGTGCAGGAGAGCCAAGCTGTGTTGCAATGGATACCGAGATCCACACGACCTCCAATTCCATGACGAGACCCGGTCTACCGAGCAGAAGGTAATGGTACGACGGGCCCGGGCCTATTATCCCCAGCCAGCCTCACTCGAGCTCGGCTGGAACATCCGGGCCCAATACGCCTTCTTCACCATATATGTGTTCCGGTTTTCGCGGAGTCTCGACGCCGTCACCGCTCTCTACAGCAAGGCTCGTGCTCTTAGTCCCTTGTCTGCAACCATCGAAGCCACTAGTCTGGCCTTCATGGCAATGCAGTTGAACAGCACACAGCTGATGGGCTTGGCAAGTGGAAGCTATGTGACTGCTATCCAGAGGCTTGGCTTGGCCCTCAGCGATCTGAAAGATTCAGAGGCAGAGAACACGCTTCTGTCTGTACTGTTTCTCGATATGTTCGAGAAGATGGTTAATCGAAACCCTCGGAGATCGCCTTCGTGGATGACCCATGCACAGGGCGGGCTGTGTCTACTCGGTGCCCACCAGAAGAAGTTTGTCTCGAGCCTTGCTGGTTGTAAGCTCGCAGCTCGTCTCGTCACTGCTTTAACGGTCAGCTGTGCCGCAGCCGCAGTTCGGGTTCCGGATGCGCTACGGGCTCTACGCAACGATATCGACATCTTCGTCAGCAGCCCTAAATGGAGATTTACTGGCATTCTGGCTAGTATCGTGGACCTGCAGGCCGACGTCCACAATGCAGAAGGTATCTGCAGCTTGGAATTTGTCGAGCGAGCAGTTCTACTAGACGATCAGCTACAAAGTTTAGGGCTGACGCTGCCGCCATCGTGGAAGCCCCGTCGAGTCCCAACTGCCGGTGATGATCTACGAATTTTTGGCTACTATTACAACGTATTTGGAGACCATTATATCACGCAGGTTTCCAACGCCATCCACGCCATGCGCTTAGTGCTCTATAAAATCATCAGATCCCACGCCTCTGAAGGTGACGACAACATAACCAAGGCCGGTGCCCCTCTTGACGAGATCCACGGAATCGCATACCAAATTTGCGCCTCAGTGCCTCAACTGATCCTGCCAGGAGCACACCCCGACAATACACTACCATTCTCTCCCCTGCAGAGGCTACAGTGTCATACTCTGCTCGCCCCGCTCTACTTTGTCCATCAGGTCTCTAGCAACCCGGTACTCCGAGACTGGGTGAAGCGTTGCCTCAAGTACATGTGGGAAAGTGGCGCTATGGAGATAGCCAAGAGTGTCGCAGACGAGATGGAGGCCGATCCGAACTTGGACTATTGGGTTGTTTATGCCAAGGTTGGGAGTTACGCGTTCGCTGCATAACAGCGAAGACACTGAGATGTCCAGTATTGCACGGTACATTCAACGTGTTGCTGCTCCATTTAGCTTCGAGAAGTAGCTCTAGTTTTGAGTAATGAGAGACTTGACAGAATCCACCACAGTTTTCTCGTATGGCGTCCACTCCATTCCCAAAAGCTTCTTGGCTTGGGACGTATCATAGCCGAAAGACTGCAGATTCGGGTTCGGCGCCCCTCCCATGTCGTTTCTATCCGGCAACTTGTCCCGCAAATCCGGAAAGTTGTCCCAAATAATGCGGCCCATTTCTTCGTTGCTGTAGAAGCCCGCCGTAATAAAAAAGCGCTTGCCACCGGCTTCTTCCAGCTCCATGGCCTTGACGTGCGCCAGCGCCACGTCGCGAACGTCCACCCAGAGAGGCAGCGCTGTCGGAGGCAGGCCTGCCTTGTGGTTGCCAGCGAGGACCTCTGCGAGAAGCTTGCTGGAGGTGTTGACAGAGCTCAGGGACTTGACCGGGTGATTGACGGGTCCGTAAATCATGGGTGGGTTAAGGGCGCAGAGGGTGAAGTTGGGTCTCTCCGCGACCACGAAGTTCCATGCTGCTTTCTCTGCCAGAACTTTGGACGCAATGTAGGCATTTGAGGAGCTGGAGTAAGCATCCTTTAAAGTCACAGGACTCCAGTCCGCTTCCGTATACGTCTTCTTCGCGCCGGTAGATGCCAACTGTGGATCCAGGATGGCGGCGAAAGAAGAGGTGATGACAACCCGTTTGACCGTTGGGCACAACTCTGTTACGGCTTTGAGAACATTTGTTGTGCCCAAGACTGCAGGATCAATCAAGTCTTTCTTCGGATCCGTGACATTGAAGTGAAACTAATGTTGGTTACCAAACTGTTTGGACACACTCATGCTCGAGGGCTTTTTCTCGTGCTAAGCCCAAGCAACCTACCGGACTAGCCACATGAATAACGGCCTGAATGCCATATGATCCAATACTACCAAAACTCCCATTCGATGAAATGTCGGGAACAATAATAAAGTCGAGCTTGCTTTGAGGGACATCTTGGTGAGCGGTACGGATTGCCTCCCCCTTCTCTTGAGACCGGACGGTTGTGATGACGGAATGGCCTCGCTTGAGAAGCGCATCAATCACATGGCCGGCGACGAAACCCGAACCGCCTAGATGTCAAAGCCATACCCGGTTAGCTTAAGGGTGGCATAGGAGGTGTCTGAACGGGAGGAGATTGTACCAGTAAGAAGAACCCGAGTCATGTTAGTTGAAGGAGGAAATAGTCAAGATTTGAAAGGTTGTTCTGGAGTGGATATCTTGACTTTTCCAATGTAGATAAATATTCTCTCTGGATCTTGGGATTCATCGGCTTAAATACTCTAATATTTGTGTGGTTTCCTAATGGAAACGTAGATAAGAGGCGACGTCATAGTCACCCAGTTTTTGGCCCTTGGGTCATCCTGTCATTCGTTTCTCCACCCGCGAAGCTTCCATCCATGATGAGACTTCTCTGTAGCTTGCTTGAGCCCAAGTCAAAGGTCGGCTCCTCCGGTGGTAGCAAGCCAACGTCGAGTTGCCTCATCGTGTTGTATACTAAGAACAAGGTTTCTTGCATAATGCGTGTAGACCGGAAGGCTAGCTGCTTTTGGTATGGGTTGCTCCATATTAAACCCTCAAATAGGCTACTCCACACACAAAGTGGGAAGTTATCACACAAAGTTCTTACTCCGTTTAACTCCGACTTTATCTTTACAGGATAATCATGCAACCCTAGATCGTACCTTCTGGTTTCATACTTACAAATCCTCTTTCTACTACCGTCAAGCATCAGCCCGAAAAGCTACTCCTAATTCTGTTGCCCTGCTTCTGATCAGGCGTGCAGACCGGAAAGGCTAGCCTTTCTAGTGACTTACCCATACATCCTAAACCATAAAACGGAGTTAAATATGCTAATGCTCCGCGTCTAAAGGGCAGAATTACTACCTAAAGCTTCTACCCCCGTTAACTCCGACGTTGTTTTTATGAGACGATTTTGTTACATGAGGTGACTAGTGGATGTAACCTGATACCTGCAGAAGCTCGCGACTACCCTCAAGCACCGGCCCGATAAGCGCGTTTGATTCTGTGGTCCTGCTCCCCTTGAGTTCGTCCTGACTGAGATTGCGCCGGAACCCATAAGTCACCCATTTTCGCTTTATAAAGCCCTGGGATGTCAGATTGGAAAACACAAGCCATCACCTTGGCACGGTTTCCTTGACGTTGTCTCCTAACCCATTTATTTTCTCCTCCGCCTGTTTCGCTATGACGCAACAATACGCCAAGGATCAGCCCCAAGGTTTCATCAACAGCATCCAGAGGGTTGCTATCGTGGGAGTAAGCGCTGTCTCGAATCGTACCAACATATTTGACGGTTTGCTGACGTTGTTAAGGCGGGAGGAAACGTTGGTAGATTCTTCTTGGAGCACCTCCTCAAGACCGGAGCGCACGTCATAACGGCAATTACCCGCAGTGACAGCAACAGTCCTCTTCCAGGCGGCGTAAAGAGGGTACTCATCGATTATGATAATGAGGACTCCATCGTCGCAGCACTGAGGGGCCAAGAGTTCTTGATTATTACCCTTTCACTGAGCGCTCCACCTGGTACACATAGCAAACTTCTCCAGGCCGCCGCGAAGGCCGGCGTGCCCTATGTTATGCCAAATGCCCACAGCATCAACTTCAACGGCCCCGAGAGCCTACGCCGGGACATCCCGGTTGGCAGATCAGTCCTCCAAAACATCGCCGAAGTGGAGCACCGAGGCATGATTAGCATCGCTCTCATGTCCGGATTCTGGTACGAATACAGCCTTGCAGCGGGTGTCCCAACCTTTGGGTTTGATTTAGAGAATCGGAAGGTCACACTCTACGACGACGGCAAGACAGCCGTCAACGTATCCACTTGGCCGCAGTGCGGCCGTGCGGTGGCCGCACTGCTTAGGCTGAAGATGCTTCCTGAAGACGAGAATGACAAGTCAATCACCGTCTCACAGTTCCACAACAAGATTCTTTATGTGAGGAGCTTTAAAGCTAGCCAGCGAGACATATTGAAAAGCGTGGAGAAAGCGACTGGCACAACAGACAAGGATTGGCAGATCACGTATCAAGATACCGAAGCCCGCTACAAGGAGGGGATGGAAGATTTGGAACATGGAAACCAGGTGGGGTTTCTCAAAGCAATGTATGCTCGGGTGTTTTATCCGAGCGGTGACGCAGACTTTGAACCTCACAATAAGGTCTTGGGCTTACCAGAGGAGGATTTTGATGAAGTTACGCGCGAAGCTGTCAAGATGGCAGTCAGTATATAGTTTGTCCCTCAATACAATTCTCTCCTGGTATAACATATGACACAGGAGAGCATATAGCAGTGTACTTTTCGCTCGCCATATTGCTTGGCATACTACACAGTAGATATCGGAAGAAGAGAACGGTGTGCCCCTTTTCTTTTGAGAAACGTATTTTATCATAGTGATCATATACACACTGCGCGGGCTTACACTTATATTCTTGCATTCTTAGGATCGTTGGCCCCCCAATAGTTCAACTCGTATCGTCCCAAGACTAGCTCCGAGTAAATGAATGATTCGTAGCGTCTTAGGAGAGCTCGCTTCTCCCAGTCAGTCCCTCATGAATGAAGTATAAAGGGCCTAGGTCAGATGTCCGATGGATGCCATATTAGCTAACTATCTGCTGTTGTCCCTAGCATGTCGTTCCCTTTGACGATGCTTGCTATCCATTGAACGACATGAGGCGGGGCAAGAGGCCTCCAATTGTCTTTCATTGACCGAGCGCAATCCGCAATCCCGGACACTTATCATGAGAAGAATTGCAATAATACTAGCTATGGGTTTCTCACTGAGGTTAGCGGGTCCATGACACGGAAGGTTAAGTCCAAGGGAGGCAAGAGCTGACGAATCTCAACGAGATAGATCGCCCTCCATGATACGACTTATTTGGTGGAGGGCTCCATCTTCTAGCTATGTCAAGTTACAACGCCAAGGAAATTATGCAAGTTCGTGCTGAGCCAAGTATATACAAATACACAGACAGGGCAGTTACCATACACACATCCCAGCTACTGAGGCGCCAAGATGGATTGTAGGGTTTAAGAGCAGTCTTACGACACTGTCGTGCAGACTTTTGTCATCTTTGAGATTATATACCTGAGCACAAGAGGCGCAAACCGCAAACTAGTAAGAAGTGACACTGATACTGAAGCTGGAGGCAATGGGTCCCTGAGAACTGGCGAAGAAAAGTTGTGAGATATGGCTGCCAAGCCCACACACATAAATGTTGACATAGCTGCCGGTTGTGGGAGGAACATCTAAGGAAATGGAAGGGGGGCAACTAAAGAGACTGCATCTGCAGAGTGACGTACAAGGATAGCGCGAAATACAATGATGATTTTTCAAGTAAGCCATTTTCACTGACCATCTAAAGAAACATTTCCAACAGTTTTGCAAACCCAGACTTCAGAGTCTCCAACCTAGATTCATCCACTCCGCCTTCGGCCAAGCCATCCACAATATCCAAAAACTCCAGCATTACATCATCGTCATCTTTCTCGTCGCCCAAAGCAATCAGAATCTCCTTCACCACCTTCATCAAGATTTGATCCCGGCAGCTCACATCCCTCGCTGCAATGACCAAGTTTTCAGCGATGAGACTCTGGCGTGTAATATCGTCGCTCTTGGTGGCTGGTTGATGCCGGCCGATGAAGTAAGAGAGGGCATTGGACCAACGGCTCCAGAGACTATACAGTCGACTGCTGAAGCCACAATGCCCCTGGGCTTTCAAGAAGCATTGACGGTAGACCTTTCGATAGCGCTTGAGGCTTTCAGGTGAGTCCTCTCGGTGAGCCTCTGGCTCGTCGTCGTCGTCAGTCAGCTCGCTATACGAATACGCCATAGGGTCCCAGTCCCGAGTAAGCCACGAGGGGTATGACTCGTTCCCGGTGCTACGAGGCACAGATGCAACACCATCCCAGTCAATAATCCCTTGCAGCTGACCGTCTTCTGATACCAAGACGTTCTGGATATCAAAGTCCGGATGAGCCAAGACAAACTTAGGCCCAGTAGTTTCTGGAAGCCAACTGATCAGGTGCTGTAGTAGAATGTGTGACCCTTTCAAAACGGGCTCCTCATCGGAAGGCGGGTGCAGGTCCATCATAAAGGTATAGAAACCCTTTGCACCTAGCGACGCCGGCTGTTTGACATATATGTGGTCAGTGCTAGGATCCTCTTGGACATACAATCGGTCAAGCTCGGCTTTGGTATCGGTTACGCGCAGTGGACCGATCTCAGATTGTAAGTTTCCATCTGAGTCAAAAAGGGGAGAACCACCACGGCCAAAGTTGTATTTCCCCAGCTGGGCCATGGCCGTAGCAACGCCTTCCAACGCACGCACTCGGTGCGAATGTAAAGCGTCGGGGTCAACGCCCGACCCGAACCAGACGTCTTGCAAAGGCCGGCCGGAGATGAAAGACATAAGAACGTAAGGGCAGTTGAGTTGGTTCTCAGTCGTCGACGAAAAGTCGAAAACTTGGGGCAGTGGAATGGTTGTCTCTCGCTTCAAGAGGCGCATGGTGTTGACCTCTGATGTCAATGAAGCTGCCGACAGCTGATCCCACTTTCCCTCCACCCCATTCACTGGGATCTTGGCTAGCCAACGAACACCATCTGCAAAGTCGAGGGGGTAAAGGATATGATAAGACCCGTTCATGGGGCTTCCAACGGTCGGGTTCTCGTACTCAGTCCCTTCAAGCCTTTGGCGCGCTTCTGCTGCAAGCTGTGGAAGGACATCGAGATTGAGTTCTGAGAGGACATCGGCGAATCGTTCAAGAGGGTCGTCCTCATTTTCAGTATTCTCGGCTTCAAACTGAAGTTCCGTATCATCCTCGTTCCCAGAATGAAGCTGCGCATCGTCGCGGGGCATAGTCGCGCCCTCTCGTTCGGGCATCTTGTGGTCGTCAGTGGAAGTCATTGTTGATTGATTCATTGATCGATTGAAAGATGGAGTGAGGGAGATTTGACCGGGCAACCTGGGCTATTATACCATCGATCAACGTGGGCCAGTGCGGTGTGGTGCGGTTACACAAGAACAACCAGGTCATGCAGAGGCTAGCAAACAAAGGCAATAGTGGGGGAAAAGAGCCACAGCGAGCTGAACGGAGGAACAAAAAAGGGCTTGCTTATATCAAAGGAGGTTGTTTAGGCGGACAGAAAATGAACAAAGGCCTGCACTCATGCTAAAATGTTGGCCCCATCACAACAACACGAAGCAGGTTTAATTCAGAGCAGAAAGGAAATTAGAAACAAGGAAAGCAAACAGTGAAGAAACGCCAAAGGAAGGCCAGTCACACAATGACACACTAAGCGGGTTCATTTCAAGTACGTTCTAGCGAGAACGTTAAAGACACGGAATGAAAGAAAAATGCACCTGGAGATGATACAAAGACGCAGAAAAAGCACATTAGCGTCAACCGTGTTTTTTTTTAACAACGTTTAAGAAAGAGATGCATTAGGATGTAAAGGTGATAAGTTGAGGACAGTAGTTTAATATGCTTAAGACGACAAAGCGTACGTTTGACGGCATATGCCAATGCAGTAGGTCCTTCAGGATTACACAAAGAGGAACAAAGATTGGCAGACAGTAAACTAAGAACGGTTTCAGCAAGGGTCCTAAAAATGGTTCCAAGTCTCTGAAACTGTTCTTTCTATACCGCAACAACTATGAGTATAATATAGCCTTCTTGTACATATAACATGAGGATAGCAACACCTCAAACAGAAGTTCAATCAAACAGCCAACACTCTCTGACAATCACAACCATCATCACATATTTATCCCCAAACCAAAGAGCATTCATAATCACAATGGGACATCACTGGTAAGCCCACACTTAGATCCTAGAGAATTGTCTATATACTTACAATCGCAGCGGAGGTTGTAAACAGGCCATGAGCTCTCGATGTGTCACCCAGGGACATATGATTCGTTGTCCGATACATTTGAGGTTCCACCTTCTTGGTCATACCTGCGTATCTTGCCGTGGGGCAGCACTGCGTGCTGCAAGGTGTGAGAGCGAGAAGAAAAAGGCCCAGAAGGAAGAGCAGCAGCAGAGCAAAGACAAGGAGCAGCAGAAGATGCATAATAAGAAGCGCAAGTAGGAGACAGTAGATGTTACATGAGGGCAAGGAGGGTTTCTAGAGGTTGCAATCTATATACTGAATTATTGGATGTAGGGTGCATAGTCGAAGGAGGTGTTATAGGTCCGGGGCGTTCTTTGATTGCTATATGGTGTTTTCCGCATTGTCACATTTACATAAGTTGCCCACTTCTCTATGTGACGTACTTGATTCGGTGGTCTCGGACAGAGTTCCAGATCAGCGAGGCCTCGGTGAAATTGTCGCACTGCCATACTCTTGCCCCATTTTGTCTTCACACTAAAAGCTTCTAGTTTCTCCGATATCATAGGTGTCAAAAACGCCATCCAGGGGGAGGTTCTTCGATTTCAGTGCTTCCCTGAGCAGCCTCTGTGGTTCGAGTGCCTGTTCATAACCCAAAGCCCACTATCGAATTGAGAATTAGCCACTGTTCCCTAAAGTGATATTTCCCTACAGTGGCAAGAGGAGTGTGAAGGATATACGTACCGTACCCCAATGAATGGCCATTGCTTTGTTGCATTTCGCATCAAGGAATATGCTCACACTGTCGAATGGGTTCGCATGTAAAGAACTTGACAATGATCTTGGAGCGTAAGCCCCAATGGGGATTAATCCCAGGTCAAATGGGCCTCGGAGGGAACCAATTTCCTCAAATGCAGGACAATGAGGATAGTTCAAATGCTGGCTATAATCGTCGGCATCGGGAAGGAATCTTGGAACTGCTCTATACCCTGTGTCTCTTTGAGCAACACCTTTATTAGTTTGCAATCAACGGAACACTGAAGGAGCGGAGAAAAGACAACATACCCCCCAAACCAGACTTTCTTTCCACCACTTTCAATGCTCCAACTGGACCACAAAGACTTCCCAGCGTCTAGGGCGCCTCTTCCACTTTGGTGTTGACATGGTAAACAGCCTAAAAGTGCTGTCATCTCGCCAATAACTGCGTCGTCCTTATCATTGCCAAATTCACATTCCGTAAACGTAGTGCTACCGCTGGCCTTGCGATGATTCAGGGTGAGCTCTTTCTCGTCCCACCAATCCATCTCTATACAGTTCTCAATCCCCATTGAAGAGAACCACGATTTGTTCCCCAATGGTACAAACCACCAAGCGTCAGGAAACTTCTTCCAGATCTCCCGCGTTGTCATCGCACTCAAGTGATCGTAATGGTTGTGACTAATCACCACCAGGTCAACAAATGGCAAGTCAACTACCTGGCATGCGGCAGGGGTGAAACGCTTAGGGCCAATGAGCTGGGACGGCGAACAGCGAGATTCGAAAACCGGGTCTGTGAGAGCGCGCAGACCGGAAGGGAACTCGAGATAGCAGCTAGCGTGACCTAGCCAGGTTGCCCGAAGCTTGGAGGTCGAAGTTCGGGTTGAGGAGAAGGTTGGTGTAACGACGGAGATACCAGAAGGATCTGGTACTCCTCCGAGAATGGGCATTCCGGCCAAGAGACGACTAAGAAGTGTAAGCGAGGCGATGGATGAGGCGGCTGTCTCTCTTTACCTTGTCAACTCTTTGAATACCGGAGATGCATCCAGGCCCGTGAAGCTATTCCATGGATTGGCAAAGGTTCCTTTGTGAGGCACATGATGCTTTTTAGCTGGTGCATCCTTAGGCTTCTGGCCTTCGACATCCGGAACCCTCGGAGAACCTTCGTATCTTTCCGTTCTCCCCATGGCAGACTGGTGTTCGTTAGTGTCTACACAGTGACTTATCTTCGCTCATCGATTGCCTGATTGGCAATAAATTATGAACATTAAACAATTGAAGGCGCGAATGCTGACGTGTGAGAAAACACGAAGAGAAAAGGGACCGGGCTCGGGGTCTTGTATTTACCCGACGACGCTTCCAAGTTCAACGGCCGCGGACTTAAGGCTGTCTAACCCCGATGACCGGATTTGTAACACCACCACTACACAAGGACAGTTGGTGTTTCCCCATCATTTCTCCACCGCATACCTGCTTTTGCTCCGAATCCAGTGACCATAGCAATACAGGATATATGGGATAGGCACTAGAGCTGTGGATATGCAAGCAAGAATAGTAAGAGTCCAGTGCGTGCCCATATTCTCATAAAACGGGATCCCCGCCACCGTCATCCCTCCTGCGACAACGTATCTCACCAACGCGACAAATGTGAGTGCCGAGGCTGCATATACCTCATAAGAGTCGATGATATACATGTAAACGCAGATAAAGACTCCAGTCACGCCATACCCGAACATGACCACAGCAAAGATTGCTGACCAGATGCTGATGCCCGCATAGTTGGTCCAGCCGAGCCAGAATAGGGATATTGGTATCGAGATGCAAGCGCCGAACATGGCGTACCAGAGGCGAATTTCTGGACTGAACTTGGCTGGGCCTAGCTTGGCTCGCTGAGTAGTCATCCGATAGATGATTGGAACGAAGATGAAGTTAATCTGGGTGCCCAGGAACATGGCGATGAAGATGACGTTGGCAAGACCCTGATCGAGGCCATAGGTGTGTTCGAAGATGTATGGCCATCCAACGAGAAACGTAAAGAGGATAATGTATATCACCGTGATATACAATGTCATGGCCATAATGATTGGTTCTGTCAACATCAGAAAAGGTCGTGTCATGCTGACTCTGAGTCGAGTGAAGAGAGTTGCCTTGACAATTTCGTGCTCACAGCGAAAGCGGTCGTCTCCTGTGATCCTGCGGTAGTGTTTTGCTTTCCATGCCAAAAGCAATGGTGGGTAGGTTTCGGGCATACAGAGCAGCACAACGGTGAGCAAGACAGCGGAAGCGATGAGCATGGTCCATTCAGTCCAACGCCAACCAACAACTGGAGAAGGCCCAATGTAGGCGCCCATGACAGCGCCTAGCATCGGGCCGCCAAACCCGGCGATGGCGAACAGAGGGAAACTCCACGTCTTCTCAATGCTGTTGTACATGTCGGAGATGGATCCGCCTGCGCACACGAGGGGCGTGGAGGCGGAACATCCGGCCAAGAATCGGAAGATGATCTGGGCAGCAAAGTTTGGAGCCAGGCCAGATGCCATGATCCAGACCATGAAAACGGCCACGGAAACCGTGTATACGGCGTTTCTGCCAAATGTTTCCGAAAACGGTCCTGCAATAAGAGACCCGAGGCCCATTCCAACCAAATAGAGTCCTATTGAGGTGAGTTTTGATGTAGAGTACTGGGTCTTGCTGAGCATACCTGTCGCTAGAGATTCTGCAACCTCGCTGACATGAAAGTCTGCCGCGGCTTGTGGCAGCACCGTCGCGTCAATTCCCGATGCTGCTCCTACCACAGCGGCGATGAAAGATATTTGGAGGTAGTGCCCACTCGTCTGGAGATCGGCCAGTTGCGCGGGTTCAAAGGATCGTCCGGGCCGTCCCAGTTGACAACGAAGACCTGCTGACCAGGTCCTTCAGCAGTTCGGCGATCTCGAACCTCGATGCCCGCCAGTGAGTAACCCAGAGCAGTTCTAGTCGAGTACCGCGTCTCGACAGCATTTATAAACAGGGGATCCGGGCCTGTTGGGACACAATCGCTATCCCTGTCCATCTTGTGCTGGGTGGGCGGTTCGAATTCTGAGGAATTGTTATCTCCTGATCGACGGAACTGTGTTAGAGGGTGGTCTTGCCGAGCTGAACTTAGAAGGATACCATGAGTAGTCGACGAGGTTTCTAGATCCTGCTGCACTGTGATTTGTGCTTGGGCTGCACGGCCGGCACGTCTGTACTGCAGAAATGACTGCATAATTCCATGCACTTGAGTTGGAATATTCGGGTTTACGGTTCAAAAAGAAGAAGCAATGAAGGGAGAAGATCGATCCTGAAGATAGCGGGAGGCGAGAGATGGGAGATAAGTGAGTGGAGGCGAAATTTCGAAAGAAACCAGTACGGCATTGAGCTGATGACTGACTAATACACCTCGGTCTTCCGACTCCGACCGATGTCCTACTTTCGATAGCATCGTTATGGATCTCCAAAGTGGGTTGAAGCAATGAACGTCCAGTGAGCTTGTTGGTGGGACTAAGAGTCAGCCCCACATTCGGACACCGTCCACATTTCCGCCTTTGACTAGGCATCTAGCGACAACGGCGAGCCCTTTCGGGACTCACCGTTCCTCCCTATTTCGTAGCTGAGTTAGTTACACAAGACACACGCAGTCACACCATTAGAGCTGACAGAAATACAGTGGGACCACTTATGACAGTCTAAGAGCGCAATCCCTTGCTGATGTCTTTTGCATGGTGGGCAGGTTCTCGATGTGGTTGGCAACAGACGCGTTCACGCGAAACCCGCCCAAAGTCTTGTCGAACTGATAGTACGATCAGAAGAAGTATGCAATTGAGTGGGAGGCTGTGGGTCCAGTAGGTTGTCTTGCTCTCCCGCTGAAAAATCACGGGGTCGGTGTGTATCAACAAGGTCTTGGTATTCGCAACTTGTGCGAGCACTGGATTGGACTAACTGCTGGTAGCCACCAAGACTCAGTTCCAGGGCGACTCCTAGACTTCCCAATGTATCATGCAGTGCCCAGATATGGCAGATTCCTATCCAGATCATGCAAAGCCCATGCTGACATGTCTGTATTAGGCGCTGGTGTGAGTAGTACTACCCAGTAGACGACCGATCTTAGTCGGTCCTTTGGCGATCCAGTAAGAATCGGGGTTACCTTCCAAGCCATTCGTAGGACTACCTGGCGGAGGGTAATTCATCATTTGTGAGAAAATGAAATAGTTTTCGCAAGTCTGAATATTGCGTCCGCGTGTTTTGTGAGTACGCCGGTCACCAGAGGCTAATAAAGTAGCTGGTCTGCAGGATGCGTTCAATCTCTCATGAAGGAATGTATTCACTCACACGTCCCAAGCCTATCTAAATCCAGGCCCTCGAGTAAGCTTTAACTTTATTTACAAACAAATTCCCCCAATGCATCGGGTCACAGCGTCTGGCTGTCTCCCTCGATTATCTCAGAAGCCGCTTAGGCGTCAAGGTAAGGGTCAAAGCCAGCGACGCCATCACCAGCAGCAGCCTTGAGCTTATCACCGAACTCGGTATCCAGCTTAGGTCCAACACCGCCGCTCCAAGTTGACAGCAGCTTGTCTCGGAGACCAACGTTGGGCCAGTGGTCCCAGCCGACAAGCGGGCTGCGGTAGAAAGCGCCCGAGAAGTTCTCAACGCCACCGATATCGGCATCATTGGCGAAACGGAAGCAGTGGGTTTGTCCTCCATCCTTGTGGTACACGACCAGGGGGTTGGTGCCATCTGCGGGGAACTGATTGCTCGCGTCGCTGTATCCAGTGTGGCAGGATGTGGCGACGCGAACAACGTTGTCGCCTTGAGCGAAGACGACAATGTGTTCCCAGTCGTGACGGTGGCCTGCACCATAGGTGGCTAGTGCGGCCTGATCCTTTTCGAAATAGTACTCATACCTATAAATTTCCAATTAGTACTTATTCTCTATGTGGGTGGACAAGAAGCGAAGAATAGTAACGCAACGTACATGATAGCGCAGAAGCCGTTGTTACAGCGCTTACGAGAGTAGGCATTGCTGTTCTCGAGCTGATGAGGGTCGCGGCAGTCGCCCTGAGGAGTGCCAGTGGCACTATGGCCCGGGTTGGTGTTGCCATTAGGGTCGATGGCGGCTGTGTTGTAGCAGCCGTCCGTGTCAAAGTCAAGCTTCGGTTGAAACTTGAGCTCAACCTCGTCAGCACCCTCAGGCAACGCCGTGAGGACATCACGCTTCATCGGCGTGGGTTTGGCCTGGACAGACGCCAGTGCGCTTAGGAAAGCGGCAGCGGTAAGGAATTTGGTCTGCATCTTGGCAAGAGTTGGAGTTTGTTGGAAGGTGTTTGTGAGTGTGAAAGAAATTATGGGCAAGTGCTCCTACTTATACTTTTCAAGACTCTGATATTCGCCTTTGGGAACCTGGCGAGACTAACAAATGGCTCGGCGGCTGCGACACTTCAAGCTACATCGTTGTAGTTTCGCAGATCGATTTCATCCCGCCCAGTAAGTAAGCTTAACCCGTGCACGGTTCGTCATCGTCCCGAGGTTGATAACGCATGATGCACTTTTGCTTATTTCAGACACGAGAGCCTTGCCATACGGTTCAATAGTCAGCACTAGGTAACAGAAGTTCTCTACCCCTTGCACGGCCGAATCCTTCAAACACAACTGCCGGTTCCGAAGACGGTGTCCTTGAGGCCGATCACCCCAAAATGATTCCTTAAATGGCAGCTCGAGAGACTATGACACGTCTATGGAGCTTCAGCCTCACCTTCACATCTCGCAGACCAGCAGGGTAGGGAGACGGGCCAAGAGCGATCGACGCATAGCCGACAAGTAGAGTTCGATATAGATTCCTAAGCATGCAATGCACGTGGGCCGAAGGATTCAATCGGGCCTTAAAAGGCGGGAGATCATGGCGCTATTGGATTTTGTGGCTCTACATGACATCATAATGTTCCGCATATCGATCCTAAATGTTTCTACTTGCATCGGTTTCTGATCTTACTCGGCGCACTTTGCAAGGATCTGTTTCAAACATTTAGAATACATGACAAGGTCCAGGTTTCTTGTCCGTGTTCGATTGAATGTAAGGCGTATAAGCTTAAATCCGCACGCTTAAGGCCGAGACGAGATGATGACGATCGAGACTTGGCAACTGACACAGCTTCATTCGTATTCGGTGCAGATCGTCTGACATGCACAGCTTTATGGATCAAGATCGGCCACTACAAAAACGAGCACCGCCTCTGGACTATCTTGGCTGTCCATTCGCTGCCAGAAATATGCGGGGTTTTCGCAAAAGGATCCGTCCCCCAGGACCGCTAAGCAATTTGTCCCAGTAAGATCTATTCTCCGTGGTGCTTTGACACGGGCCGGAGTGGAAGCTCGGTTAGTGTTCCTTAACGGGTAACTCGTAACCCTTGCAAAGTTCCGTCGAAGCAGGCATCGGCCGCCCGACGTGTCGTTGCATACATGTACGAAGTAGACACATTCAATCAATCCATCAAGGTCTGCCCCGATGCTCACAGCAATGCGCTGATTACAAACAGGCTAGCACGTGTGGATGATAGAGTTGAAGTCGTCCGCTGTCTTCGGCCGCTGCTTTGTTACAAGAATAGTACTGCCCTTACCTAACCTTCAATAATAAGACATCAACGTCATAAACAGTGGTCCAAATGGGCTGCGAAGACAGACCTGGGGTGTGGAATCCATGCGACCCAAGATACCCGAGAGTTTGGCTGCTTGAGTTACGAGGATTGTGAGGCGGAGCATAGCTGTAAACTAAATGAGGCAGTGTACGTTGTCTGTCGTATGTAATCTTACTGTGTCAATATGATATTTACGAGATGTATAAATAATACTCTATGTTATGGCCACTTTCTCTAAGCGGCAAACCATACATCTCAGGCAGTAGAAAGAGCTAGCTGAGTCAAAAAAGACAATGGCCATAGATCCATAGGGGCTGATAAGAATACTTCAAAGTCATCCCATTTTTTAATGCTAAAAGTAACGCAATACGTACAATATCTTGGTAATTATTCCTCATGGTGAATTGCAGGATGTTGACAGCCCAAAAGGTAGTCGGGTACAGTGTAGGGTAGGGTATAAGAGTGATTGCCCAGCAAGACACGGAGCATTTCGGAATATTTCCAGAGGGGACCCGAAAGCGAACCATTTTTCACGCGTTGAAGCTGATAACTGGCATGCCGAAAAGGAAACGAAGGGGATGGGACATAGAAAGCCGTGTGACCATCTACTGATAGCTCTCCTGGTAATAACCTCGTCGTCGCCTTGTTCCGGTGCGGGCGCAGTAAAGGTATTGCGTGAGCACGGTGATGCTGAAACTTTAAATAACAATGTATCGGTTGGAAATGATGTTGTTGGCATCCGGGTTAGAAACCAGGCGCCGAAGGAAATTTCTAATACCAATGAAATTACCAACTTCATTGGAGGCGATGGTTCGGGATACTACGATGTACAATCCTTGGCTTCGCATATATTTTAATATCACGTCTCACGACATACTATCTTTGAGCACCCTCAGGCAAGGCTCGATGTCCTCGTTTTTGAGATCTCGACGCTCGTACATGCGATGGGCATGCTTCAGAGACTTGGCAAAATACCGGCGAGTGGACGACTCGGTGAGTGGCCGGATGGCCGGACTTGGTGCGACATCGGAGACGAAAGGCTGTCGGCCCCATAGTCTCCATACACCTAAGCGGCTTCTACACAGAGCAGCCTTGCTTCAAATCTCCAAAGGTCTCCCCTTCTTCACCACCTCATCCGTTCTGGCGACCTCTACCAGCTTGTTTGCGATGTCACCAGGCCGGGCTTCGGCATCAGACTTCTTTGTAACAACAAAGATCGTGTCTGGTTGGGCCAAAGCAGGGATACATCAACCTACATACGTTTTCTCGATCCTTGAGAGGAACAGTTGACGAGTATGTGCATCTAGACTGCACATCTCAAAGACCTTTCTTGACCGCCGATCACGGGAAGATTCTTCAACAGGTCTTTCGCTGGAAAAGACCGAAACCTTTTCTTTTCTCGCCCGCATGGACCAGCGTAAGAGCGTACGAATACATGCTCCTTTTACGGATCCCTCCGTCGAAACTGGTGGCCCAAAATTATACAGAATAAGGATGGGGGTTGAAATGACAATGAGAACTAAAAATGAGAGCGTTGTGCGGCATGTCCGGAGCAGCCAGCTTGAGTCTACTGAAGAGCCAAGCACGGTTTGTTGAGATGTGGAACAAAGGGAAAGAAAGAAAAGGGGTACGAGGACTAGTTATTCATCAAAAGACGCGCACGCACAAAGTTTTTGCTTGTTTGGTACGGGGCCTTTTAGGGGAGCGCTTATGCACGATACGAGTGGTGGGTGTATCAACGGTGCATGCGCCGTCTCGGTGGCGGCGGGGAGACAATGGAGTCGTTTGTTCATTCAACCGTGATGAAACATACAGCCAAGGCGGGACACGAATACCGATCGTGCTGAGACCTTCCCTTTGTTT
This sequence comes from Neonectria sp. DH2, assembly GCA_003934905.1. NCBI lineage: Eukaryota > Fungi > Ascomycota > Sordariomycetes > Hypocreales > Nectriaceae > Neonectria > Neonectria sp. DH2. The sequence continues at coordinate 942,959 of RQWH01000019.1, read as the reverse complement.
CCCTGTGGCGAAAGAATGCCGAATCGATGACACTCCGTCGCCGTGACTGGACACCGTCCCGACTAGAAACAAGACTAAAGCTGTGTGACATACACACTAAAATGCCCCCTGCATTTATCTCCTTCAATGGCGCCTATGAAGGCCATAATCGAGTCGTGACAGCCACTAGCTCCAGGGGCAATGACCACTCGCTGCGTAGTCGTACTTGATTCCCAAGGCCACAGCAGAGGACTAGACCACGCAAGGTTAATTCAAGATTTTCCCCTGCAGGAACGGGACGACATGAAACTTCAAAGACTCCGTTTTGTAAGGGAGATGCCGAACTTCATCCAAGTCACTAAGAGGGCAGGCAAAATATATAAACCGTTGATCCTACTCATCACCGAGTCACTTCTTCTTCCTCTTCACAACACTTACATTCTTTCCCACTCTTTTGAGTCCATCATTCTTTCATTGACCTATAGCAGGCTCTATTCAGTCACTCACTTTCATCCTTCTCATTCATTCATTCAAGTCCCGGCGACTTGCTTCTCAAAATGCGTTTCTTCACCTACGCCACTCTCACTGCCGCCGTTCTGGCTACTGATGCTGCCGCTAGGCGACATCACGGCCAGAACTGGCGATGGTCGCGGCCATCTGAGCAGAACGGGGCTATGGAAACTGTCGTTGATCCTGTCACCAATGTGACCTGTACCCTTTCTGCTGTTCCCACCACTATGGTCAGACAGACCAAGACCGCTCAGCCTGACAAAGTCGAGGTTTCTTCCTCGGCTCCCGCTGCCGACTCTACCGGCTCTTCATCCTCAGACCTCACCGCCGACCAGCAGGCTGCCCTCGACGCCCACAACGCCGCCCGCAAGGAGGTTGGCCAGGTTGCTCAGGTCTGGGACGAAACACTCGCCAACGATGCCCAGGAGTGGGCCACCCACCTCCTCTCGGTGGGCAGCTTGACACACTCCGAGGGCAGCGGCCAGGGCGAGAACCTGTACATGCAGTCTAGCACTGGCTCACCATTTGCCAATGCTGCTAAGATGTGGATTGACGAGAAGTCGAGCTACTCTGGCCAAGCTATCGGCGACGGCGACTTTGCTTCCTATGGCCACTACAGTGAGTTTTTATAATTAAATGACAAATGGCTTGTTACTGACTTATCGCAGCGCAAATCGTCTGGAGCACCAGTACCAAGGTTGGTATGGGTGTTGCGTCTGGAAACGGTCAAACCTATGTTGTGGCTCGTTACTCGCCGGCCGGAAACTAGTAAGTCGATTCGAGTCCGTGGGTTGCATTGATGACTGACTTGGTTACAGCAATGGTGAGACTCCTTACTAAAGGCAGGCCTTGGAGTCTTTGTTGTCGCTGGCCTCACGTGGTAGGAGGTATGTGGGCATGATTTATGATCCAAATGTTGAACTTAGAAGATGCATCTCCATGCTCTCCAGTATCACAGTACAATATAGAAGCAAAACAAAGCTCTTTCATTCCAATCTCGCAGTGATGCACCCGGTGAAACTGTGAAATCTCGCCACTTATTATGCATGATTCTGGATTCTAATCCAGTGTGTTTCTCCCGGCATCATGTGCGTCACGTACACATCACAGGCTGCGTGACATTGGCTTGCTATTCTTTCAGATCCTCGACGTTCGCCAAGATGGTCTCCTCCAAGCTTGACCAGCCCGGTCGTCCCAAGTCACGAAGCAATTGCTCTGCCTTGTCGCGAGGCTGGATCTCGTTGGGATCTTCCCCGCCTGAAAAGTTGTCGGGGAACTTCTTGTCTGGGTGATTCTTGCGTAGGATCTCCAAAACCTGGTCCCAGCTGAATCTTCCTGCGAATCCGAAAATTCGCTGATCCTTTACGTCAGAGAAGATAGCTGCAGCGACATGGAGTCTGCCAGTATCTTGGACGTTGATGTAGTATTCTAGAGATGTTGAGTTTATGTTCATTGCTCTGTATCGACCGACAATGGGCAGGACTTACGGGGCACGATGAGCTTATGCATCCATGTCACTTCTCCCTTGTACAGGGCAACAGGTAAGCCAGAACTGCTAGGATATCCTTGGTTGACTGCGTCAAGAGTCTTGCCGAAGTTGAAGTTGGGGAGAACTGGATTTGATTAGTTGATATGTATCATCTCGTGGCGCATCTTAGACTTACCAGTGTTGACAACAAGGTCAGGGCGCTTTTCACGGTTCGCCTTGTGAAACTTCCATACTTCCTGTTCCGCCTGGGTCTTACTCGCCCCGTACACGGCTCCCGCGCGCTCTGGGCCATAAGGAGGCTCTGCCCAAGCCTCCTCCACGGCAGTTTCATTCCAGGTATCTTCGGTAACAACAATACCTGGCTTGTCCAAGGCCGAGGATACGGCCGCAGAAGAAGACGAGGTAAAGACGAAGCGCTTCACGCCCGGTTCGCCGTAGGCGGATTTCAAAGCGTTGAGAGCACCGGCGATAGCATCGGGGATGACCTTGTGCGGGTTGGAATCAAGGGACATGACGGAGGCCGTATGGGCAACAATAGAGACGCCTGTTTAATGGTTGTAAGTATGTGCTCGTGGTATTTCCGAAACCGTGAACCTACCTTTAACGACCTCATCGAAGGCCCCCTCGGCAGCCATGTCTTCCACCTTGTGAAGTTCAAAGCGTCCCGGCCCATGGTTCTTCTCAAAGACCTTGGACAGCCAAGCGTTCTTCTCTGTATCTCGGACAGTACCGCGGACGTTGTAGCCATACTCAAGGAATTGGTCGGCAATGTGAGAGCCCAAGAGACCATTGGCCCCGGTAACGAGGACGGTGGAGCCCTTGGGGACTGCGAGGTTATCGAGAGAAGGCATTGCTAGGGGATGTGATGGGATAATTTACGAAGTGTAGATAGAATCTTTGCGGGGTGAAGAGGTGTAGTGGGATATGCTTCTTTTAAATATCCAAACAAACAACAGCAGGCGATAAGGCGGCTCAGCCCCACCGCTTGTTCTCGGACACTGACAAATACGATGATGCCATTATCACGACAACTCCGCAACTTGAGCGGACTTTTACGGGACCCCGCGGGCGCCGCATAATGATGAACCCCGCACTTGCAAGTCACAACCCATCTCTGAATCTCATGAAAGACATTCTGGAAGCACATCATTGGCGGCGTCTTCTAGTGTCCTGCACCGTACCAGGCCACCCTATTTGTTGCATCACAATCGAGGACATTATGGGCGCGGCTTTGAGATGGAGCGGGGGAGGCCCCGGCGTTGCAAGGATATTGTATGACCCGCTCAGTCGGTATGCCGCGGCAGGCAATGCATAATGATATGCTGGGTCAACAGCCGACCAGTCTTCGCGATATCGGGCCGACTATGAAGAAGAAAGGTCGTTGTCGGAGCCACGCTCACCGCAAAGAAACCTCAGACACGGCAAGGTAGAACAATGCGGCTGATATCAATTAAAGATATCTAATCGCGCTAAAATAACAGCAATGCTATTGATGGTCCTTGTGAGGCACACGTGAACAAAATAGTCGCGGCCGTGAGGTGTAGCTTAAATTCAGTAAGACTAATAATACAAGAAATAAAGTGTTTAGTTCTATAAGTCCTTAGTTAGAGTTGACCGTGATGGTGTACTCCGAAACCTTGAGGACAGCATTGGTACCTAGATCACATTAGATGATGACAAATTCATAACTCAGATGTCGACTCACCCTCAAAAGGCTCAGTGCCAGCCTGGAGACTGGTGACAACCATGTCTTTGCTGATGCCCTGGTTGGAGGTGAGGTACTTGTAGAACTCGTTCAGGTCGCCCTCAAAGTTGCCAATGTTCTTGTCAGCCACAAAGGAGAAGACAGTGACGTCCTCGTTCTTGCCCTTAAAGAGCTTCCACTTGCTTCCGAGGAGGGTGGGAGTGGCAATGGCGGAATCCGTCGCGCTGAGAGGGCTGGCACCGCCGTAGGCACCCACCCAGATCATGATCTCGTACTGGTTCTTGGCCGTAGTGGAGGGCGCAAGCCAGAGGTCGTAAGAGACGTTGGAGATCATGTTGGTGCCGGTGTAGCTGCTCATGTTAGTCGAGGTTAACCAGGTGGACTTGTGCTGCTTGACTTACCGCCAGGTCCACTTGGAGGGAATGGACTTGATCTGAGAAAGCTTCTTGTGGACCTTCTCGAGCGCAACGTTGGCGTACGACTTGACCTGACCATGGCCGCCAGCCCAGCTCCACTCGGTAGACCAGACAAAGGAGTTGCCGGTGTTGACCTTGTCAAAGGTAGTGCACTGGTGGCCAGAGGTGGCCTTGCCTGAACCCCAGTTGTTGTGGTAGAAGGTGTAACCGTTGGTCTGGAGGCTGCCCCAGTTCTCGCACCACGTCTGAGCTCGCTTGTCGATGGTGGCAGTGGGCGTTGCAGCCGCAGAGGCGGCCAGCAGTGCCGAGACGAAGACGGAAGTCAGCTGCATTTTGAGGGGAATGGATAAAGGAGACGGTGGGATTGTATGGAGAAGGATTGGTAGAAGTGATGAATCTTAGGACAGTGTAGAGGAGAACGGGTTGACTTATAGACTTTCTCTAAACGGCATGGCATGTTGTAGCTCTGCTGCAAACAATCTCATTCCGGCTCCGAGCCTCAAAGGAGTTTAGATCTTGTGCTTTCGGACCTGATTCTTTACCTGGACGGCCCCTCACAGTCTCAATCTGGAAAGGGGGAGACAAAAGAGGCTGTGCCACAAGGTTTAGTGGCCGAATTTACCGTCGAGGAATAATAAGCATAAACCCTCTCAACTGGCCAGGGTCATGGTTCCACCAATCAGTCACGAAGAGGGCTCGTATTGAGGAGGTAGACAAGGTAAGTATTTCCCACTAAGTGGATCAACAGCGGTGGTCCCTGTAATACTCGGTCGCTCACTCCGAAGCATGGATGCCATGTTTTCATTGAGGGAGTGTTTGAACTCAGTGTGGTCTGCCATTGGGTTTGTCTATTGTAGGATGTTTCGTGAAGTCGAAACTCTTGTACCAAATTTGCGAAGCTTGTAAAACTCTATGCCGCCAGTCAATCATACTAAATGACCCAGCATTTATTCCCTACTTTGGCCGACGAAAGGTTATCATCAACGCCGATGATCCGAGGTTTCAGTTCAGACAGTCATTGAGAGATGCAAACCAATTCTGCGAAGACCTACCGTACGTGTTTGAGACGGAGATTCCCCATTTCTCGACGGCGACTCAGCTTGAAGCCTCGGCTATGGGTGGTTGTCACTTGTGCAGCTTTCTGTGGCACCACCTCTCCCTCGGGAGATACGGCACCATGGTGACAGAAGTCGACCCTGAGAAGAAGCAACTTGCCGAGGAGTCTCGCGTAGCGGCCCGCGAGCAGACAAGGGGCTGCACTGAACAGCTCTTCGCACGAATCTTTGTCCAAGATCCCGGGCGACCAACATTCAGCGACGATTACGCGGGCATTGTGCTTTACGCTGGAACTCACCCTAAAGCTTTGCTAAAGCTGAGGAGCACTCTCCGTCTCTGGCCGACTAAAGTGGTTCAATGTAAGTTTGTCCTACTTAACCCATCCAGTCAACCTCCTACCTCATTTCCGCTTTCTCACGCTTAACCCCTCGCAGCTGTAACTGGCCTTAGGCCTCATGGCGAAGGGGCACCCATGTTAAGCATGAGCACAGCCTCAGATCAAACCATAGCCCAAGCAAAGACTTGGATCAAGTCCTGCCAGAGTGAGGTTAAACACGGTCAAGAGCATTTCATGTGCAGCACTAGCTTCAGAGCATCATCCTGGCCCATGCCAACCCGGCTATTAGATCTCCGCTCCTCAAAGACAGTGTGCCTTCGTGTTACTGATCCCGGTGACAAAGTCGGGACGGCCAGAGGAGACATTGACGCTAGTGTGATATGTGACAGCCGGGTCTAACCTAGGGGTATAAGGTCGGTCCAAGGTGTGAGGTAAATAATCTAGTAGATCAGGACGTTATAGTGAGCAATGTCAATCACGAGCTAGTAATTTACAAAAGGTAGGTACGTATATAGATTTTAACAAGCCTGTTTGACTGACCCATCTGCTAGATAATTATACTTATGGAACCAACCAAAGACGCGGTCAAACAAACCAAGTCTCTCAACCCTAAATAGCCGACTCGATCTGCGACCATCCTCAAAATAATTGCGTCTCCAGAGCTAAAATTGGACTTTTTGTTTTTGTTTTCCGATTCTCTTTTACGTTAATCAGCGCCAAATCTACATCGCCGGAGTTTTGATGTTTAATAGATACTCCTAGTTTTGTTCTATGTTGCATCGGGAGTCCACTGGAATTGAATAAGCTACGTGCCTGGAACTTCTTGACCTCCCATGTCGTCCTTACAGCCACCCACTCACTCCCCGGCATAGTTCCCATCCAAGACCTGAAGCCTGAGCCTTGTCATCACTTTGCTCGTGGCTAATTCCGCGGCACGTTATCTACCCGGAGACTGGGATTCCAGCCTCACTCTCACGTCAGGCGGTATCTGTCAACTTTTCGAGGTAATTTGGCGGAAGAAATGCCCACGGGGAGCACCGGTATGGTTAAAGATGTAGCGGAAGCCTACATTTACTGCATGAAAGATCGAAACTGCATTGGCGAGGTGGTGAAGACGAGGAGTGGACGGTACTTGACTTGAGAATAAACCAGTTTGGGCATTGTTTTACCCAAGTTCCTCTTTGAATGTCTAACCCATTTTGATGGTAACTGTGAGTTTTCCACAAAGTGCGGCTGCAGAGCCTTGTGGACCATACTCAAGATGTGCTGGCGAATCTTAGCCATCGATTATATGGGCAAAGACGTGAAATCCCGACTCGAGATTTAGTAGCTGAGAAGTAGGCACAAAGTTTACTCTAATGACCAGACGCATTCTCTTTAGTGCCAATTTGCAAGCAGTGTTGACGATGAATGTTACTGTAGTATTAACCCTTTCTTTCTGTGGTATAAGGTTCGTTGGCACATAATAATCACATGTCAAACGCTCTTTTAATACATATTTAGACTAAGCCATGCCAAGGTTCGTTCCGCAGCTCGTATTAAACCAGCGTTTGCATTTTAACCTCGACCATCAGTACGGACCGGTTACCCGGCAATCCCCCTACGATCGACATCAACATGGCCGTCAACGAGCTGATAGTCGTGGTCCTCAACCACACCAACGAGGAGCTCAACCTCGAGCCCGAGTCCCCGCGCCTCGACCAAGGCCAATGGATGGATGCCTAAGAGTCGCAGCCGCCCCAGGAGATCCGGGCGCGGGAGAGCGGCATGTGGCGCTGCAAGTCGCGGCGGGTTGGCACAGGGATTGAGGCGCCAACGACCGGGTGACTTTGACGTGGAATGTTCACTATATGTATCGGGCTAAACAGGCTCAATCACACGTGCGCAGCTGAGGCGGGGAAGCAGGCAGTTGCCGTCTTTGTTTTTGGTAAGTCGAGCGCCCCGGTGAAGGATCGTGATAGGTGAAGTAAAGAAAACCGTACAAGGTCCAATAGAACCAGCGAAACTTTAAATCAGAAGGTGGGGTTGTGGCTGCGAACGGACTAATGAGGTTCTGTGGGCTTGTTCAGGTTATGTCATGTTGACGGAGCGGAGCTACCCAGCTTATACAAGGTTGCACTCATACGCTTGCTTTAAGTCCGCCTATCTGCTGGGCATTGGTGATATCTGATCTTAACAATCTTGTCATAATTCCAAAAGAGCAGATGACCCTGATTGATATTGGAAACTCCGTCACCAACCCCCAGAACTCGTCAGCTACTGTACCATGCTGCCTCGCGGTCGAACCATGCTATTGAGTGTACTGCTGGCCTCAATCGCAAGTAGGTCAATTGTCTAGCATCAAAGGCGAGTCTACGCTAACTCAATACATCAGCGGTGCTATGCGTCTCCCCAGACCATGGAAGGCGACTATTCCTCGAGCAAAGAGCCGAGCCAAACGCCCCTGACGGCTACGCCCCGAGCAAAGTCTCCTGCCCCGCGACACGGCCGGCCGTCCGCACGGCGGCGGCACTATCGGCCGAGGAAACGGATTGGCTGCCGGTCCGTGGCAACAACACCATTTCAGCATTGAAGGCCGTGCTTAGCCAAGCCGACATCGGTGGCATAGACACTGATGCGTACATCGAAGACCTTGTCACCAACGGCAGCGCCGTGCCGCGGATCGGCATTGCCATCTCTGGCGGCGGCTACCGGGCGCTGATGAACGGCGCGGGCGCCCTCGCGGCGTTCGACAACCGTACCAAGGACGCGGTGGGCAAGGGTCAACTCGGCGGCTTACTCCAAGCGGCGACGTATCTCAGCGGACTGTCTGGTGGGAGCTGGCTCGTCGGAAGCCTCTATGTGCAGAACTTCACAACGGTGGAGTCTATCATCTCCTCGTCCAGTGGCTTCCTTAGCACCCTGTGGCAGTTTAAAGACTCCATCATCGAAGGTTGATTGGCTTCCCTGACTCATTGGCAACAGCACCCGCTGACTGTAGTGAAATACAGGACCAGCCGGACTATCTGCGAGCGAATACTATCGTCAGCTATACCAGGACGTCAGGGATAAACGTAAAGCTGGCTACAACACTACCATCACCGATTATTGGGGCAGGGCTTTGTCGTACCAGCTTGTCAACGCCAGTGATGGAGGACCGGGTATGGCTCGCGTATTCACGATGGAGAAACGAGCTAACTGCTGCCGCAGCGTACACCTTCTCATCCATCGCCAACGACACCGAGTTTGCTGAAGCTAAAGCACCCATGCCCATCATCATCGCGCTGGAGAGACCGTTCGGACAGCTCCAGCTTCCGGACAACGCGACTGTTTTCGAGTTCAACCCGTGGGAAATGGGGTCCTACGACACCGGGATTGCCGCCTTCGCACCCTTGAAGTACGTCGGCTCCGATTTCGTCAACGGGACCATCGGCCGCGGCAAGAACTGCGTCGCGGGCGTTGACAACGCCGGTTTCGTCATGGGAACCTCGTCGTCGCTGTTCAACCAGGCATTCTTGCAGATTGGCCACGCGTCGCGTGTCCCGGATAAATTGCTGCAGGCCATCAACGAGACCCTGGGGGAAATTGGCGAAGAGAACAGAGACATTGCTAGCTGGCCAAATCCTTTCTACAAGTATAATCCCGACACGAACACGAATGCAAACACCACCATCCTTACGCTTGTCGATGGCGGCGAGGCCCTGCAGAACATTCCACTGCATCCGCTCACCCTATCTGAGCGACACGTCGACGTCATCTTCGCCATCGACGGTTCCGCCGACACGACAACCTTGTGGCCAAACGGCACTTCCCTCGTGGCGACATACAAGCAGTCCAAAAACGGCTTCTCGACCCAAAACAGCAACTTCCCAAAAGTGCCGGACCAGAACACGTTTATCAACCTCGGCCTGAACAAGCGCCCGACCTTTTTCGGGTGCGACACCACCTCGGGACCGCTGATTGTCTACATACCCAACGCGCCTTATACGTATCAGTCCAACGTCTCAACCTTCGACCTCGAGTACAGCGACGACCAGCGAGACCAGATCATCCTCAACGGTTACAACGTCGCCACCATGGGCAACGGCACGGTGGATTCCAACTGGCCCGCGTGTGTAGGCTGTGCGATGTTGCAGCGCAGCCTGGTCCGCACGAAGACGGATATCCCTTCGAAATGTGCAGACTGCTTTTCGACGTACTGCTGGAACGGCACGACCAACTCGACGGTGCCAGCTACGTACGAGCCAGAGCAGATCGTCGAAGAAGGGAGGGCGGGACGGCCGGTGCCGTGGGTGGGAAATACGGCGTTTGTGGCCTGTATTGTATTGTTACTTACGATGTGAGCAGCCGGAGATATGGGTACAAAATGCACACTGGTGAGGTGGCTCTGGGATATTTAAAGTAAATAGTATGGTATATTTACCCCAACATTATTAATGCTGCTTTTGAGCACAGCAGTCGAGACACATCTATTTTTGGGCAGCCCTTCGCCGAGAAGAACAGTCCCGTCCATGCAACAAGCTAGATGGGGCAGCGCGGCTCCCATCTATCCAAGATTACTCATCTCGAAATCTTGTTAGTGAAATCATGGTCGAGGATAACACCACATAGATGCTTGCTCCTGCTCGCTGGCACTGGGAATCGGGGACTGGTCAAATCGCTGATCCCTGGTCCTACTATTCCCCAAGTGGGAGAAAGATAACAAAACATCACACCATCCCCTGTCGATCGATGATCTAACCACCATGGTAAGTACTACGCAGTACAAGCGGCGCCATGTCGACAACCGACCCCGCGGATTTCCCGACGCCCAACGGCGCTTGCAAACTTTCAACGCGGATGGGGCTTGGTTGTTTCGTACAGCTGTGCTACAGACCATGACTTTTACTCTTCGCTACGTGAAGTAGGCTAAAGCTTGGAGCACGATCAATTTCTGGGGAATGCAGACAGGGGCTAGATTCGTTGCGGGGTATGACTATCTCCGGGAGGTATGCCCAAGTACAGAACCATCTATCAATGCCTTATCGCACCATGCTGACAGCGTGTGTGGCGTGTAGAGCGTGTAGATGTTAATCCCGTACTACTCCCCACACCAGCGAGTTTCGGGATACAAACCACCATAAAGTTGCCGACATTTCCCTCCCTGACGGCCGTTTTCCTGCCTCCCCACCTCGTGCTTTTCTTTCCCGTTTTCTACGACTCGGCCACTTTGTGACTGCCCTGCCAACCATGGACTCGCCTACACTGCCACCTGGCACCCAGCGGATCGAGGACACGAATGGGACGCAAGTCGTGCTCGCGCCCCAGCCAAGTTCAGATCCAAATCAGCCTCTGGTCAGTTGACGTCTCTTTACCAGGGAGTACTGGGCTTTTATTGACAAAATGCCTTCTCATAGAACTGGAGCACAGGACGCAAGACGCTTCACATAACCCTCCTCTCGCTGTATGCGATGATGATATTCGCAATGTAGGACCCCTCCTAATATCTTTAGTCGCTATGGTTGTAAAACCTGCAAACTAATTCTCAGTCAAACAGCCTCTGCGTCAGTGTCCCACTTTGGCAGGACTTCAACGAAGAACTTGGAATGAGCTACGACATGCTCAACAATGGCTATGCTACAAATATGGCGGCCTTGGCTGTCGGCTGCATCATCTTTATCCCCATCGCCCTCCGTATTGGCCGCCGGCCTGTATACATCGTCACCGCCTTCATCATGCTGGCCTCCGCTATCTGGCAGGCCAAGATGCAGACAGTTGGGGATATGATTGGCGCCAATGCCGTCTCAGGCATTGCCGGAGCCGTCAACGAGGTTCTATTCCAAGTTACTGTAGGTCCCGGCCTGCTGAAAGACACCTGTATTGATCAATCATAAGAACGCAGCTGACAGGAACTTGACGCGATTAGGTCTCGGACTTGTTCTTCGTCCACCAACGAGGAACCATGAACGCTGTATACCTGTTCATGGTTATGGTTGGCGTTAGTATACCTCGGCTCCATCTTTAAATGATCTAAATTTCGAACGTATGGATAGTCAGCTAATGCTCAATTGCCCCTAGAACTACTTAGGCCCAGTGGCAGCAGGTTACGCCGCTATTACCATGGGTTGGCGATGGGTCTTCTGGCTGTGTAGTATCTTCATGGGTGTGATCTGCTTACTGATGGTGTTCTTTCTGGAAGAATCCAAGTACATTGCACCACCTCTCACCGGTCTTGAAGTCCCGAACATAGATCAACACGAGGATCTTAAAAAGACGGGCAGTAACACCAACCAGCAACCACTAAGCACATCTGCCAGCAACAAAACAGATACTGTGATATCCCAGTCGCGAAGGGCAATCGATATTGATTTCACAATTCCGATGAAAACTTATTGGGAGCGGCACGCGTTTTGGACCTTGGGTAACCAGGCAACGACCCAACATGTCTCTATGTGGCAACAAGTGTACCAACCGTTTGAAATCCTCATCGCTTTCCCGGCTGTCATGTTCGCGGCCCTACAATACGGCTTTGCCATTGCCATGCTAGCCATCCTTGCCGTCACCCAGTCGTCGCTTTACGCAGCCCCGCCTTACAACTTCAGCACCGCGGGCATCGGAAATATGAACTTGCCGCCAGCTATTGGCGCGTTGCTTGGTGTGCTATTTGGCGGTCCTCTCATTGACTATCTTATTGTTCAAGTGGCTAAGAGACGTGGGGGTATTTATGAACCGGAAACCCGCCTATGGCTTTTCCTTGTCCCGGGTTTATCGATGACGATCGGTTGCCTCATGTATGGTTTGACCATTGCAAAAGTAAGCAACTTAGTCTGCTCTGTGCTGTTCCTACTAATCAGATGCCGCTTAGGGAATGCCGTGGATCATAAACGCGGTAGGGGCTGGCTTCATCGGCTTCGCAATCGGCGGCACGGGTGACATGGCTTTGACATATGTCCAAGACTCGTATGAACTGGTATGTTTGTTGCAATTGTTTCCAAAACTGTGACGGACTTGATTATGAATGCATCACTCACAACCTTGCTTTTTACTAGATCCTGGGTAACGCCCTCACAGCGGTTGTTTTCGTGCGCAATATCATCGCTACCGCCTTGGTGTTTGCTGTTACTCCCTGGATGACAAACATGGGCGTATACGATATGTTTGTTTTGCTCGGTTGTATCTCTGCAGCTGTTGCTTTAACGTGCGTGCCGTTCATTATCTGGGGTCGTGGATACCGCATTCATTTAGCGGACAAGTACCGTCACTTTGCAGCACAGCAGTATTAGTTCAACCTCAACTAGTCAGAATATACGGTTCCCCAAACCACTAAGAAGAGGATATCTTTGATGTCCTTTTCTTGTCAGCCACCGATGTATACATCCCTGTGATTTACCAGCTTTGCAGCTGCCTCAAGTAACTGCCTTTATTAGGTTGTAAATATGCTTGACAATGGTACCAACACCAGTAATGCAATCATTTTTGACAGACAGCTTAGCGCGACGTAGCTTTCGGATACTAAGACATAACATCTTTTCGTCCCCCCCACCGGAAGCGTTTGTGGAGATGCGCTGGAACGCGAACTCAGGTACGGTAGGGCGATGCTATTTCGAGAGCGCCCAGCCACTGAGGACTGGTAATTTCTTACCGTGCACGAAATCTGCGACTATTCTTCGAATGGTTGGGATCTTTTGTTTTCGGCAACGATTAAATGGTGTATTAATCTGCCTTTTGGGAACAGCTCCGAAGCAGATGTAACCTAAACTGGTTGCGGTGTACGGAGATGAGCAAGGGATGCGAAAAATGCGGTCCGAGCAAACGTCCCAAGTTTCGAAACGGGAACGTCAAATTTTCCACGAAACGCATCGTAGTTTATGTGGAGACAAACGTTGGCATGAAATAGTAAACGGTTTGGCGTGTCTAGGCGAAATAAATCAAGCCGTCCAGTCTCGTAAGCTTCCGACCGATCATTCCAGGGTCGCACGACTACCATCTGAGAGAACAAAGACTGAAACCAGCCCCAGTGGCTATTAAGTTTTCCTGAAACAATATCACAGCGTGGTGTACCCGTATATATTCAAGAAATTTGCATGCTCGTTTTATTAAACACCACTCACACCCAAACATTTCAGTATTCCAGAGTCCCTCAGCCTTCACGTCAACACTCCACAACATGGCCCTCAGCCGAACAGTATCGGCCTTGCTGCTACTATCAGCACCCGCACTGCTAGTCAACGCGCAGTCATGCCCTGGTATTCACATCTTCGGCGCCCGAGAGACCACGGCTTCTGCCGGATTCGGCTCCGCCGGAGCCTTGATCAACACGATCATTGCTGACCACTCGGGTGCTACATCGGAAGCCATCACCTACCCAGCTTGTGGAGGACAGGCCTCTTGTGGAAGTGTTGCTTACGGAGATTCTGCAAAGCAAGGGACGGCAGCCGTCGCAACGGCTGTCAATGCCTTCAATAAAAAGTGTCCGGATTCGCAGATTGTGCTGGTTGGCTACTCGCAAGTAAGTCAACGGTTTCCATGTGAACTACATATGTGTCTTTCCATACTGATGTGTGAACAGGGTGGACAGATTATGGACAATGCTATCTGTGGTGGTGGCGACTCGGGCGCTGGCATCACAGACACAGCTGTACCCATCTCTGCTGCTGCTATCAAGATGATAAAGGCAGCCATCCTTATGGGCGATCCCCGATATGTTTCCGGGCTGGCATATGGAGTTGGAACTTGTAAAAACGGAGGGGTAAGTCGAGACTGTGATGCGGAACATGACGAAGGGAAGCCCTTCACAGCGTCAGCAATGCTAACAGCGCTTCAAAGTTCGATGCTCGTGCATCTGGTTTCGTGTGCCCCAACGCCGGCAAAGTCCAACTGTACTGTGATGCAGAGGATCCGTACTGTTGTAACGGGAATGACGCCGCGCATCATCAGGAATATGTCAGCATATACGGTACTCAGGCAAAGACTTTTGTCAACAGCAAACTTGGCACTGCCACTGGTAGCTCTACCGATGACAGCAGCGATACCGTTGGTTCAGATGACAGTGATGATTCTGGCAGCGACGACACCAACACGACATGTGCTGCATTGTGGGGCCAGTGTGGTGGTCAGTCATGGACGGGTGCAACATGTTGCTCAGAGGGAACCTGTAAACCTCTAAACCAGTACTATTCACAGTGTAGTTAGACAAGTTCAGGCTGCGCTCTCGCTGATCTTTCTGGCACTCTCATACCTACAATGTACTACCTTATGCTATCCTATGCTAGTAGCGTACTGAGAATGAGCACGATAGTTGCTGCTAGTGTCCCTAGAAACACACACCATTTTATGAGGGTCCTAGCCGTGCGGTGCGCAGGCTCGATGAATTGCGCTCACCAACCCTTATCAATAGACTTGTAGTGTGCACAATCATATACGATATGTAATAGAGAGGACTGGAATTAAAAAGGCAGATACAGCAACGTTATAACACTGAGTAAATTAAAATAAGAGAGATATGGCTAGCGGGTTTGTTCATAACTTCCAACGTTGTTAATCAACTCTAATGTTAGACGCGCAGTTGCTACCCGCGCCACTCTGTTTGGTCGTACCTTCATCTAAAGTGTAGGACGGAATCTTGTATATCTACTTCCATGTAATTGCCCTTTCTATGCTTGCGCGAGAGTAAGCGCCGTGATGATTGCAGCCCCAACGCTGCTTTCTTGCGCAGGCATGAGTGCGACAGGATCTTGACCATCACTTGGGCTTTGCGCTGGCCAATCCATGATTTCGCGCAGAGCTTTTTGCAAACGTGTCTTGAAATAAGGATGATGCTCAACGAGGGAGCCTTCGACGCCGACATGGCAAGTGTCGAAACTTTTCTTCTTGCAGATCGCTGCAATTCCGCAAGCTGCTAGTCGTGCGGCCCGTGTCGTGATCAATCCAGCTATTTGGCGAATAAATCCGAGCGCTGGAGCGGAATAAGAAATATTGAACTTTTCTAGAAAGAGGGCGTGGACATCATGTAAGTCCTCAGACTTATCCCTAAGAACTTGAGTGAGAATAGTTTAGAGGGTTGAGGTAGACCTAAAACTTACTCTTCGATAGCGGAAAGGAAAGAGCAATCCAGGCTGTAGGGCTGTTCAAAGTTTCCCCTATCATGCGAGTGAAAGGCATCTATCGTCTTGTCACTATGAACCCCTATCAGGATAAGACGAAATATCTCCCCTTGATAGAGGCTCGCAACCATCTTTTCAAAAGATTGCTGGCCAGGTCGTGGAGAATTTTCGTCGATTTGAAAGTCATATGGGTTCCTAGGCAACACCATATGCTCGTTGTCAAAAGCACCCCATTCGCAGTTGATAAGCATCGGCAGATCCTGGGGTAAGTGTTTTGAGGCGAGTTTTGGAATTGAGCCGCATTCTTCAACGTAAGCTGCGTTGCATCCTGTCCCGAAAACGCAGGCAATTTTTGTTTGGGAGTCCACGTAAGCAGAAGATATCAGTGTTGCAGCAGTATCGTTGACTAAAGTGGTCAGGACAACAGGGACTTTCTGTGGATTGTTAGAAAATAACTCTCAAGCAGAATATAGCTGACTTACTCGTTTCTCCAATGCAGACTTTAAGAAAGGAGCAACATCATAACCCTCGACGTTTTTGATGCTGAACCCTTTGGTCCATCGTTGTAATACTCCTTGGTTGATAGAATCTTGGGTCATCGGGTAAGAAAAGATGAAGCTGAGGGGAATCCTTTTGGCATCGTCAAAATCAAAATTGGGGTCTCTCAGGGTTTCATGAAGGCAATCAGCAACGAAGTCCCAGAGACTCTCTCCGTCGCCATCCTTGAGCTCTTCCGGTATGCGCCAGTGCGATTGGTTGATCTCGTGATCAGCAAATTGCCCTTTCAGAGCAACCTTGCATATTCGGATATTGGTGCCACCCAGATCCAGGACTAGATAAGTACCTGTCTCCTTTCCATTGGGAAGTGAGGTAACCCAGGTTGGGTTCATAGGCTGATATATGTAAGACGGTGTTTCTGTTCAGCTGGGACAAGAGCTCATGGCTCCAGTAGCTCAGTGCTTACAATTGACCCTCCGGCTTCGCTTAGTCCTGCGCGAACTGTTAGCTTCTAATCCCTCGGCCAAGCTATAGACGTACCCTTCTCGAGCTCGAATGTAAATCGATCAGTAATCTTGTCCAGGCTGGACTTTTTAATCGTAAAGAGCTCCTCCAGCTCCTGGAGGAGGGAATCCAAACTTCCAGTCATACTCGGGGAGGACTTGCTGTGTGCAGGAAATAACAAAAGCAGATATCTAGAGAAACAGAATCTAGAGTCTTTAGCAAGGGGGTATCTGGGAATGCTCATGTTAATCTTGAATTTATACAAGCCGGAACTTGGCAGGGCATTTAGTTATTCCTTGCTACTTAAAATCTTGGTAAGTGACGGAACTATGACGGAGATTGAAATAAGATCGGCGTGTGCTCGGCCTTCTAATCCACGCCCCTCTTTTCTATTGCATGAACATAAATGCCCGTTGCAGTGCAAAGACAGCTAGCCCTTCATTGTGATCATATCCTACCTCCGGATCTTACAGTTCTTCAGCCACCTTAGCCCTTCAATGGGCAATTTTTATTATGTCAAGGCCGTTTTCCCCATTAATTCGGATAGAAAGAAACACGCACCAGTGACTGTAATTTTCCGTACTGAAAAGGTCTTCCAGGTAGCGGCTCACCTAAATTCCAAGGTGAGCGGCCGACGGGTGGACCATGAATTACGTCATGCTAGGCGCCCAATTACGTCTTTGATCTGAGGTGCCAAGTTCTAACAGAACGGAGGTTTTACTCTAGCTGTCCCCTACACCTGGCTAGGTCTCTAGTGGGCACGCTGGATGCTACTTGAAACAGCAGTAGGGTCAAAGATGCCGACCTTCAGCGAGCTGAAACCGCCCATGAATGGTACAAAGAAAAGAAATTTCGACCTGGCGCCGGGCAAAGCTGTCTTGGTATCCACCCTCACAGCGTCTGAGATAGGTGCAGGGGTTCATTATGTCTTCAAGCATTCTGAGCTTAGCATTTAATATGGACCTACGTCATCCCAGGTGAGGAGCTGAATTGGCGTTTGTGCATTGAAATGGCCATCTCAGCGCACAAAACATCTAAGAACTTGGGCTCTTTTCAGGGCCGCGCCTACCGTGACCGCTTGCCCATTAGTCTACGTTCTAGACTCTTCCATCTTTGCTCTCATCCCTGATATCGAGTCACAGTTGCCATTTAATATCAGAGTGTGAATACATGCATCGTATACTCCACTCGTTCTTCTTATGGTCAAAACAAGGAATATTTTGGTTTCCTTAAACATCGGTGGATTATGATGGACGAATCTATGATACAAACAGACTACATGCGACACGCTCCTCCTACGTTGCTAACCCGCCACTTCAATCGCGGGTTCAAGTGAGCGCCGAAATTTGATCAGTAAATAATGCGGCTTGACAAGGCCTATTTGCTATCTTTCAAACGCGTGCTAAACAACATGTCCTGTCCCGTGGGTGGCAATCTTACACCTACCGACACGTGTACGACCACGGCAGACTGGTCTTTTCAAGCCTTGCTGGTGTTAGCAGCTCGACTGTCATCAATGTCCACCGTGTTTCTTCCGGGCATATCCTCGTGATGAACAACCTTTTCGACAGCAATAACGGCACGATCTGCGAGCTCCTTATCCTCAAATACTAGAACTAGTTAGCTTTTGTCATACAGAGAACTCCTGAATACTCACGAAAGGCCAGTTCCTCGAGGGTGCGTCCTGCTGTCTCTGGGAAAAAGAAGTAAATGAATACTATTTCGAAGGCCAGCCAGCAGCAGTAGCTAATCAAGTATTTCCAAGAGGCATTGTCAAGGCCAATGGGATTAACAAAGGTGGTAAAAAAGCCGGCCATTCGTCCGAAGAGTTGAAAGAGTGCGATGCCACGACTTCTTTCCGCGTATGGCCATAGCTCGACGAGGTAAGCTTCTAGGCGTTAGCACAACTCAACAAAAGATCTCGAGAAGGGTACTTGCTGTATGTGAGAGCATTGTAGCCAATGTTGTAAGCCGGGGAATAGAGAAAAATGAAGACAATGACCGCCCAGCCAGCGGCCTTGTTTTCTCCACCCCCGTCTTTTGCTGTGACGGCGCGTTCCATGGCTATTGTCCAGCAGATGTAGACCGTCAACAGCGCCGAAGCGCACGTGAGGTACATGGTCCTTCGTTTGAAACGCTTAACAAGCAAGGCAACGATAAGCGCGCAGACCAGAGACCAGCACGCATTGACAAGGTTGACCTTTTGCTTGACGACACTCTCAGTCCAACCAATCATCTCAAGCAAGTCGCCAAGGTAATAAGAAATCAAAGTGTTTCCTGACCACTGTGTAAAGAGGCCAAGGAAGGACGTGATGAATGCGCGGCGCCGCATACCGGTCGTACCCAGGAGGTCCATCCACGATTTCCTTGAAGCCTCAAACTCGATATTCAAAGTGGCGCTAATCTGTGCCATCTCGGCGGTGACGAACTCGGAATTTGTGTCACCTTCGGCGTGGTATTTGGTAAGAATGGCATGTGCTTCTTCCCTCATGTCTCGAGACAAAAGCCACCGGGGACTCTCTGGAAGGAAGCTGCAAAGGTCAGTAACTTTGACGGGTAAAAATCACTCATGGTCACGTACAAGACGAAAGATATCTGAAGGAGTGACGGGCAGATCTGCAACAGCGATGGAATACGCCATCCCCAATCACTCTTAATGCCGTTCGTTCCGAAGCAGATGCCAGCAGCGGTAATTTGGCCTGAGTACTGTCAACGTGTGTAGCTTGCCGTGTACAGAGTGGCGTGGTTGTATTTAGCAATAAGGGCAAGAATAACCAGACGTACCAATGAAGTAGGACACGTTGAAGAGTGAGGTCATGATAGGTCGTTCTTTGGGATACGCCAACTCGCCGATAAGACTGCTGCCGGCAACAATACATACTGGAATGCCAAAACCCAGGATAAGTCTCGCAACGATGTACATTCCGACTATTATTGTCAGTCCCAAACACCTAAGTATGCCCCTGGATACATTTTCTACGAGGCGAAATGCCTAGTTGGTGGATAAGAGATTGGAGAACTTACCATGTTGCGAGAAGCCCTGGATGAGGGCTCCAACCACCATGACGGCACTACCAAGGAAAATGCTCCATCGGCGACCCAATCTGTCATTGACAATTGGGACAAGAGGCAGTGAAAGAATCGCGCCCAACGAGTAAGCTGCAGCGATTATGCCCTGGAGGCTTCCTTGGGGATCGTCGAAATCTGAAGATGTCAGCCCGGCGGGTCACCAGATGCATTGAGGAAACAACGTACAAGCCCTCCAGTAATCCGATAACTGCAGGGCATTGATGAGCTGAGAGTCAAACCCAGAAGTCAACTCGACGCCCATGCAGGTTGGGAAAAGCAGAAGGTAGAGGATGCGCAGGTTAGGCTTTTTGTACCAGGGCACAGTGTCCCTGTCCACAATATCCGTAAGCACGGCATCTGAGACTCCAGTCTCCTTTTGGCGAGAAGGGAAGCCCATTGTATCTGTACAATGCTGGGTTCAAATGATACTGGAGATGGATAACCTTCAAGGCACGAAACTGTGGGGAATTGATACAGTTTTATAACAAGCCAAGCCCAAGACGCACTCTCTGCTCAATAGACGGCCACCCGGTTTGCTTCTGCGCTAGGGCAGACATATTAGGCGCGGAGTAAGCTTCCGTCAAAGGCAATTTAGCCGGCCAGTCGGGACGACGTTGGAATAAGATCACTGGTGAGGGGGCATTTAAGATGCGGGGTGAGGGATGTCCTGATGTAACTTTAACCTCGCTTGCAGGACGGCGGATGATTCGGGGATTTCCTGGTGGCGATCGTCCGGGGTTCGCCAGTAGGGACATCAGCCGGCCCACGGGAACCGGAATCGCTTCCCGGCAGAATGCATCGTTTGGCCGGCCCTGCTCGGCGTAACAAGGACTGCATACACGCACAGACGAGCAGTGCATGGCCTTTGACGGGAATGGTAGGTGGTAACATTTGTAACCCTCTCCGTCAGCCATCTATATTTAGGTTTCCTGTCAGGACCAGTCTCGGTCAAGAACTATTTATCCGATTCGACGGTCCTTCAACTGTCTTTCATCTTTCTTACCATTATACTACTTGACAATGCCATCACTTATCCTTTATCCCAGCCAAATCTCGTCGCTCTTTCAACAATTACCCTCACCCTTCTCGGCAATTTCGCCACTGTCTGATATTGCTGACATTGCCTCAACATGACACGGGCTCTTGTGAATAGAACCCCAAATATCATGGCTAATATCTCCTAAGATCCTGAGGATCAATTAGCCACGAATTTCACAGCCTCGATACAGTCAGTAAGCACCGTCATACCGTTGATCTTTCCATCATGAGCCTTGGCGCGGCAGGTATCAGAGTGAGAAGACGTTCAAGTGTTGCCTACAAAACAGAACCTCTGAAACATGCAGCATTCAGAACCAACATTGGAATGCGGTATTCAATTACTTGGGAGCGTGATAACGAAGTGCATGCACTGGATAGGCATAGAAAAACCCGTGCACTGCCTGATGAAGTCTTGATTCGCTCGTCTCGGCTTCCTTATTCTGAAAGTTGAGCAGGATAGATCTTCGTATCATAAAATTTTGCCAACGTTACTTTTTGACCATGCCGATTTTAGGACATCGGCCATGACTGGAAAATACACCGCACGGTTTTAGGGGTATGAATCTTCAACTGTCGCCCGCAAACTTTCTTGATTGTTTCGATACCTGATTTACCGAGCCAGCGGCGGGGCCTAATCTCGAGGCCAATCTATCTCGTCCTAGAACGTCCTCTTTAATACGACTTGGATGTAATGGCCATTGAGTAGCTGTGGTTATGCAAAACCAATCGTTGATCCCATCGGCGGGGCTTCAGAAACAGAACGTTACGATTCGGACACCGAGAATAACCCTGACAGAAGAGGCCTCTTCATCCGCCGAGAAGCACCATCCGGGCTTTGGCTTTCACGTTGTGCTGAGTAGGCATGCAATTCGTCTGATAGGCCCCAGTAGAAGACATAGGATTAAGGGAGAAGCCAGACAGTTTGTATGTGTTCTATATCCATGCTCCCATCCTCATCGCCGATGAGCAGAGGGAAAGTCCCAAAGACGGTAAATTAAAGAATACCAACCACATCATCAAGAAGAACATTCTACACAATCCAATGTGTACCATAACCAAGGCGCACTCGTGCTCAGATCCATTTCCTGGATTCCACCCCTCGCGAGGCAGGTTGTTCCGCCGTACAAAACACCCACGCAGCCCTCGATGCCCTGGCACCACTTGACGCAGTCGGTGAGCGTCGCCTTCTCTTGCTGGCCCAGAAACGGGACATTTCCGGTGGCCCAGCCTTGTATGCCGCAGTCCGGGTCGTCCTTGGGGACAATGGTCGGACAGGTATCGGTCGAGGCCACAGAGGTAGTCGTGGTGGCCGCCGTGGCGGTAGAAGATGGGTGGCAGGGCCCGGCGTTGACGCCCATGGCGCTCATGGCGGCCAGGATGGTGAAAACGAACTTCATGGTTTAAACAAGTGTGATTTGGTGGCGAAATGTGGCGTGGTGAGAGGGAGAGGTGGCAAGGAGGTACCTTTGGAAGACAGACTGCCAACTTATGTAGTCTACTTATTATCTTCAGCGACCCTGTGGTCCTTGAAATATCTCAAGCAGCCAGACAATCTCATAAACCCATACCATTTCCGTAAGAGTCTTCAGCGGCCGGCATTATTGAATCCGCTAAGCCGCAAGCGCATCAATATTCAGTGTGCGCTGTCAGACCAGCCAAGAATAAGTAACGCTGGACTTAATGCGGCAAGGCGCCTGATTGTATCGGCACAAAGAGAGCGCTTTTCAGCTCGATCAATCTTAGCCTCACCGGAAATATGGGACAAGGTTATGTTAGTTCCCTTGGATGAAACGGCCGCTTGCCTGTTTGTGATGTTCAGCCGGCCCGAGTGTGAGCTGAAGTGTCAAGAAGTACGTACGCATATTTTTCCAACTGTGACCCTCTTTTCTATAATATCGAGTACTACACCTGCAGTTCTAAAAGGGTAGGTATCCATGAGGAAATGAACACAGTCACACACTGGGGTTCCAGTGCTTGAACGCGCACAGGGAGGTGCGCAAATGAGCTTCTGTACCATAGACAAATAGTGTTCATGAAGCGAAACATATAGTCTCGGTTGTCTAAGGCCACTGCGCCTGAGGCTAAAATGCTGAACAATCGAGCACGCGGCAAGAGCCGACGTTGACTTACTTAGGAAATGCCAGCAAAGACCCAGACGTATAAGAAGGGCGTAAACTAGCCTCCGGCGCCGTCCACAATGTAGGGTTTTGTTGCGCCGGGATTAGCAGAAAGGCGTCGACCTCAATGATGCTGGTAATCATGCCGTTGACCAGAAACGACAGTATGCTGTAGGAGATGAGGAGGAAGGCAGGCTCCCCAATTGCCAGAGCCTGACTAGTACCAACAAAAAGACATTGAGGAAAGTCAGTAGAGTCCTGAGGAATGCACGAATCAACAAGCGCTAAGCCACCCCCCGTATCTCGAGTCAGTCCAGTTTCATCCATGACGAGATGGTCTACCTCACTGTTCCCAGCAGCCTGGCCTTCACTGATTGCGCTATGCACAAATTGCAATGAGCCTACCCTACAGTTAGATTGTGATGGGTTTTTTATGTGCTAGGACAAATGGAGACCCAGACTCTGGCTGGATTCAATCAAACCACTTTTATTGCGAGCCTTACATGGAACAACGGAGTGAAAGAAGGATACCAACGGTGTATTACTTCAAAGTCATTGCCCAATCAACCATCTCAGCTAGGCCAGTTGCAACTCTTTCCATCCTCCTGTTTTGCAAGCCTTGCAGCGCTTTCTGTATTCCAGAGCACTTCCTGCGCACCTTGCCACGCTCCTAACCGTCTTCCCCGTTACATTCGAGTTCACGCCAGTCATCTAGCTGTCAACATCGTTCACCAGCGCTCCTTTCCTTTCCAACACTCAACAACATGTTCGGTCCACTCTTCCACAGCCTCCGATCGAACTTGGCGTTGAAGACGAAGATGGAAAACACGTTGAAGGGGTAATTAAGTAATGTCAAGAAGGATTGGGTTACATCTGGTGGGGAGCTTGAGTAACCAATCTCTGCTTTTGTTTTGGTCAAGATACACAAGTCGTAGGTGTCTCCAATCTAGTGGTATAATTCCGCGCAGTAGATTGACAAATTAGTCAGTCTCGTTCCGCTCTGAACCCATGACATACGGGTTCCAACACGGCGACGAAGGAGTAACTTGCATCAGCCGTTCTTCAGCAGCAGCAAGCGCCTCCTCGTCGACGGGGGCACCCCATTGCTTATTCGTAAGTTGTATCTGGACTAAGTTTCTGTCGTCAAGTTCAGGCCAGTCTTTGCTATTTCGTACACAGCCATGCTGCAGAGGCGCTTCTGGGATTTTGCGTTCCCATTTGTCACGAAAGATGTGAAAGCGGGCGATAGCATCATCGGGGTCCCAGCGTGGTCTGTTCAAGGGTGTCCCGTGTATAGGGAGAGGGCATGCGGCTTTGTCGGGACCAGCAAGGAGGAAGTCGACTAGGGCGTTGAATTGCTGTTCTGTTGGCGGATAGATAGTCTTCGGGTCGAACATGTCACTTCCATATATCCACATTGAATTGCACTGCGGTTCCGGTCAGTCTAACTAGAGACTTTGGGTGCCTGTGGGAGACAGGGCTTCTGCTTCGCTTACCTCTTGCTCTGTTTCGCCACGGTCAAAGACTATGACTCCACCGAAGATCTTTCCCTCGGCCCAGTATCCAGCAACATCTGCCAGGCCTGTAGGATACTGCTCAGCACTCTGATATGCTTTGTGGAAAAATGCTGCCGCAGGGGGAAAATAGGGCCGGAAGCGTAGGTCATCGCCAGTGGCCTGGTTCTCAATGTCTAGCCAATCTTGATGGAGTTGGTGTTTGTGGGCTCCGTTATCCAACTCGAAGAGATGAGCAGCAATCTGATGGCAAGCCACCACAGTAAGCTCAATAAGCCTTAGATGGAAAGGCTTGGAGTTTATTGTTGTATTTTGAAATGCAACAAGAAGCTAGGTTTGTTAGACACTTTCAAGAGAACCTTTACGCGATCTGGAGAAAGACTAGAGGAAGGGTTGGCTGGCTCACGGATTGTTTGAAGAGCAAGTCGGAAGGATCAAACTTGGCCCTGAAGCCTTGCGCCTTTTCACGGAAACCCTCACATAGATCTTTGTGTCCTAACTTGTAGACAGGGTGGCTTTCCATATACACGTACGAGTCTTCGAGCGACTCTTCTGTGGGTAGACCATCGAGAATTTGGGCGTAAGTAAATTCAGCTAGGGGAGTCGCCAAGATACGCCTTAGTGCCCGGCGGAAGGTCACCAAGTGCTCGTCGTCGAGCACCTCGAGATCCTTTACCTCAACATCTGAGGCTTCGGTAGAAGACATGATTATGGTGATGAATGGGGAATGAGGATGGGGAAGACTGAAATTTGGAAATTGCACTGACAACGCTGAGTTGCGTGATGCTTCATCACCCCACTTGCGTGGGAACCCCAACGAGGACTAGCCTGCTTACATGGCTAGTTAAGCCGCTGCGCGCGCGCAAAAGCGAAAAGCGCAGACACGTTGGGTTCTGAGGGTGGTCAGACCAGCCCCTCGTTCATTCATGATTCGACAGCTCGCTCTTGTTGACCAGGGGTTGACCGACGCCGGCTTACTTGTGGAGCCTCTGCTCAGCCCTTCCCCGCGCCGTGGCAGGAATTCCTTCTCGGGAGAGTTTCTATAAATTGAGACATCTTCTCAGAGAGCAACTTCGCAAGAACTACCATCTCTTCATCTTTTACCATCGCCAACAATCATGACTGACAACACACCATCTCTGACCAGCCTTGCAGAGGCAATCTCTACATCTGCGAATGCCCTGGCGTCAAAGCTTGACCAGGATGGATATCCGGCGCCGTCCTTTGCCGAGAACGGCCCTGTTGACTACCCAAAGAGCCCAGAGCTTGCCGGCCTTCGTATGCAGTTACTGGATGCTACTGCAGACATGTACCGACTCGCACTGGGGCCGACAGACACCTCCTTTTTGGGCCCCCTCTTTGTCCGTGAACCCTCTTGTCCATCGAATCTAAAACTCTACGACTAATCATTCAACACAGCTGAACTACGATGCGACTATCATGGATATCCTTAATCAATTCGACTTTTGGAGTGCTGTGCCACTAGGCGGGTCGGCAACATACGGTGAAATTGCCACCAAGGTCAATCTTCCCGAGAGCCTTGTCCGCCGTGTTCTCAAATACGCCATTACCATTCGACTCTTTGCCAGAGCGCCCAACGCACCAGATAGTGTCGTCCATACGTCTCTTTCTGCTGCTCCAGCAAAGCAACACTTGCTTCGGTCTTGGCTTCGACATAACTTTGAGGAAGCTAGAGCTGGCGCTCTTCACATTCCGGAATCGTTCAAAAAGTTCGACTTGGGCAAGGAAAATTCAAGCGAGGAGCCGCTCGAGAGTGGCTTTGCCCTAGCCAATGTGGACAAGCTGGATAAGCCCGAAAGCTTTTGGGATTACTTGAATCGTGAAGTTGAGGGCAAACCAAAAGGATGGCGAGCGTCCAAGTTTGCTGAGAGCATGCAAGCCGCTAGTTCTGCCTCGGCCATCAAAACGGAGGACTCCCTGAAAATTGGCTACGATTGGTCTAAACTCGGGGAAGCCACCGTTGTTGACGTAAGTAATCTTCCTTACAAGCCCCTGCTGATGAATCTTGCTGATGTCTTTTTAGATCGGAGGCTCCAGCGGCCACGACGCGATTCATTTGGTCCAAACTTTCCCTAACCTGAAATTCATCGTGCAAGATCTTCCTGAAGTCCAGGCCGCTTTTACTGAGCGAGTGCCGCAGGAGCTGCAGTCTCGAATCAGCTTTGAGGCGCACGATTTCTTCTCCCCACAAAGTACCCATGGCGCTGTATACTTGTTAAAGACGATCTTGCACGATTGGCCTGACAAGTATGCAGCCAAGATACTCACAAACCTGCTGCCACACCTCGAATCAGGTTCACGAATTCTCTTATTCGAGGCGGTAGCACCCCCGGATACGGCCGCGCTCCCCTTCGTTACACTGGGACGTATGATGAGCGCAGCTGATCTACAGATGCTGTGTGCATTCAATTCACTGGAGCGCAGTGTGGATGACTGGAAGGCGTTGCTGAGTAAGGTTGATGAGAGGCTCGAGATTACATATGTTTCTAACTTGCCTGGGTCTCTGCACAATTTCCTTGAGATCAAACTGCGCTGAGGCCATATCGATTGGTAGTTTATATGGACAAACATAATGCATGATTGCGCACATCACGCTTCTAAAATGCAGAAAGCGGATGTTGCCTCCGCGTTCCTGGTCCTGCTTCGCATCTTTGACGCGTGTTCGACAGAGATTAGACGATTTGCCAAGACATACTGTTGAAGTATTTGACTATGTTCATACCAGAAGCGTAGGATTAAGTCAGCTAGCGAAATATGTCTGGACTGGGCGTGTGAATGCTCAGTGAGACTGCCAGGATGCCAGGATGCCAGGATGCCCAATGACCACACGTAGTAAGCTTGCCAGTCGCGAAGATACGGTCCCCAAGTCTAGGAGGAGGAATCCATACCATTTGCGGACACTCTTTTTATAGAACCGTCTGCTTTTGTGCTTCTTCTTCTTGCCATCCCTCCATATGAGATAGACTCTAATGTTGCCATCGTTGTCTACTTGTCAAGCATAGAGTACCAGCAATGGCTGCCGCATAGTCTCGCTTTCGGATTTGTCTTGTGCCGGGCCAGAGATGATGCGTGGTGGTATCAATAACTTAGCACACCAGCCGAAGTCCTGTTTAAGCTCGGCAGGACGGCATTGGTACTCACATCGTCTCCACTGGTACACGAGGGCTCCATGTGCCGGGAGTGATAAAGCTTGTCCGGGATCTGAGAAAGAGCTGGGCGTAACTTGAGCGCCCAGGCTCTCTCATTCAAACCAGGAAAGTCGGCATGCCACTTCTTCATACAACCCTTCGTTGCCGGCCTCAGTCAATTCACACTGGCATGGGCGGTGTTTGGCGCACGACGACAAACACGAGGGCATTTGCATCAACCGTCGCATGTTATTCGCGGCTACATGCAGTCACTGTAGCTTGACTTAGGTACGAGGAAGTTCATACTCTGGCGCGATAAGCTCCCGGATGGGAACATATTCGAGCGTAGTGTGGTCTCCAGTGTTCAATTGGTGGATGGCGACGCAGAAATCCTTCACTAAGACTTTTAATGGCACTTCTATTCTACATCTGATTCGTAGTTTGCGGTCCTTGCAGCAAGTATTGGTGATATGAGTGAATAGGCGGGGGACTTCATCGCCTGTTCTCTTACCTGGAAGCGACCCATTAAATGCCTGAACTTATTGCTTGGGTTGTTTGCTGGTCATGGGGAAGGCTTCCAACAAACACCTTGATATGGATCAGCTAGCAACTTATTATCATTTAAGAGTTAAGCATCAATGCAGATACTCTGTCTTATTTGACAGCCTGCCGCTGGCCCTCAAAAACTGGCGCAACGGGATGTCCGTATGCAGTGCATGTCTTGATTCAGTCCAATCATTATAGTGCCTGCAGTTGAAATATTGGTGGTTGATGGCGTTAGTATGGGTCTGCCAGTACACCGTACTCTGCAGTCACCAGTAAGTAGATTATTGAGTGTTCAGGTGGACGAGAATTTCTTGGGCATCATCAATCCAAGAGCTTAACGTGTTAGGCGACATAACCGTAATTCAATCTGAATTTATTTCTTGTCCACAAGAATATTACAAATTAATAGTATCTCGGTTGAAAGATACATCACTCTTCCATAGCCTAGTACTAACAGATGTACTGTCACATTGTCATTAGACAAGCTAGTAAAGCAAATACTCCTGGATACCCAAATGAATGGGTGCTCGCAGCGGCGGTCGAGACAGTTGGAACTGTCGTAGCTGTTGAACTCGGCGTGTTGTCACTGGACGTGCTGTTCGGCTGGTCGGATTCGTCGACTTGAATGACGGAATCAAGACTGAGACATGTGAGTATTGCGGTGAGAGAGTCAAGGGGAGAAAGGAATGTTCTCCTTTCTAGGGAGGAACTAACATATGAATGAGGCCATTATTAGTCAAAACATTCGCCTCAATGACCTTGGCATTGTTGAAGTATATATCGTTGTTTTGATACTGACACGGACAGTCATGTTGTTAAAGGTCTCTACAACCATTCCATCGTGGAGGTAGTTTGTGTATGTGACTTCTTTCAAGGTGTGGGTTCTTGGGCATCATTAGTTAGTGCGTTGCGATTGTAGAACGTAGTATACTTGGAGAGGATCCTCAGAGACTTACAGTAAGGCGTCTGTGAGATCGCTCTCAGAAAGTGTGGTCTGCGGGTTCCCTGCTTTCTGAAAGGCCTCGGTCGACGGCGCAAGACATGTTACGTTGAAGGACGTATCGAGGATGGGCCACATCTTAGTCCTCTTCAGCGCCGTGTCGAGTGCAGAGAGTCTTTTATCGCTGACGGCCCTAGCAGTTGTGGAGCAGTTCCTTGGTGGTGCAAGAACACTACCGAGATATTAATATGGCTCCTAGATCTCGAGGTTGGTGGCTGCGCTTGAGCTTACCTGTCAACAATTTGAAAGGAGTTGGCGTCCTTGAGCCCCCAGGAGCCATCGACGGCAGTCATCTCTGCATTCTCAGCGAGTCCCGCTCTCAAATCCACTGTAGGCCCAGCAGATTGCCTCTTCGCCTTGCTTGAACCGCTGGTCTGCGCCGAGGCAAACAGAACCTGCCCTTCAGCTCCCGCTCCGAACTGCTGCTGGATCTCGGGACCAGCACTTCGATTGTTGAACTGTTTCTCTTGCAACAAGGTCGGCACGGTCATGCCCCTGGGGCCCTCGAAATCCGATGCTTTCAGGGAGGCGGCCATTACATGGTACTGGATGAAGGTTTGGAGATCTTCATCGCTGAGCTCAGTGAGTTTTGAGACTCCGGATGACGAGAGGTATTTGGTGATGGCGTCGTCGGTGGGGATTAGGACGGTGATGTTTGTGGACTTCTTGGACAGGGCGGTATTAACACCATCGGGTGACGCAACAAGCAGTGACCGAAAGAGGGACAGTTCAGAATACTGGCTTATAGCGCTTGCTAGCTCTTCTGGGGCAGCTTGGGCGTCCGCCAATACGAATAGAGCCAGGCTCACCAGTGTGCTAGACAGGGAGAGACGCATCGTGAGTTTGGACAATTCCTGAGCGTGTTGCGAGAAGACAGAGGGTTCGAATGCCTCTACTAACCAGTCTCACAATGGATGGAACACCGGGGAAACAGTACATTTATGAGCCTCCCAGGGGTTATGGTTGCGGAACTAGCCAACGCCACTGTGAGGCCGGCGCAGGCTCGACCCGGTCTCGAAGAGACTCTCGACTTTGTACGGACAAATAAGTTAGCAGCTGTTCAGGTCAGCCGCAATTGAGCGTGTCAGCGGGGTCCCCGCAGTGATGACAGGGTGACGAGATTAGCCCGGGCCGAAGGAGGCTCAGATCGACGGAAATGAACTTTGGCCGAAACGTGGCGTCCAGCTGAAATTCGGGCAACAATACCACGGGAAGCCTCGTTGGCTGGGCCCATTCGGGAGCAGCAGAAACTTCCCGAGCCCGTTTGCAATTGCCAATGTCCAAGCCTCTAAAACCGCAAACGGACCCTCCCTCAGGGGCGCAAGCTCCCTTGCAAGTGCGTCTAAATTCTTACCTGCGTCAGCCACAAGTACTGGTACGCCACGGACGAGGCCTCTCACAAAGTGTCACCGCGCCTTGAAGGAAACTCCTCGAGCGCTCGCTGCTGATGACAGCAAATGCTGCATAGCCCACACTGAGCTCACTGATATATGCACATTTCCAAATGAAGACTACCCGAGACAAGATGGGGAAGATGCAAGCTTAGAAGGCTGGCGTGGTGACGCAGGAGCGCTAATTTCGGAGTCTGTCAGCTTAGTAAGGCCATGGTTGTCGTAACCCTGTTGGGACAATTTGCCCTCTCAACATCTACTAAGCTTAGGTACAAAACAAATATTGAAGCTGGCGTTTTTTTCTCCATATATCAAGGGACATTCTTAGCGTATTCTTAGTTATACAGGAACATCATGCATATTTGCTTACTACTCTTCTCTCAAAATGCCATTGCGCCAAAGAGCAAGAGGCATCAACCATGGTCTTCGTTCGTCCGGCGTTGCGATTCCATAGCTGCGGCTAAAGATATTTATAGGTAACAGTACGCCCCCGTTCGGGAGCATAACCTGCCTACAGTGCACGATTGGAGAGATGCGTATTTGTGAACTTCATAAGTATAACTAGCCATCTGCCACTGCCCAAATACGCGACTATTGGTTTAACTTACGGGGTCCCGTTTAAGGGGTGCCAATCCTCCATGGATTCGTCTCCACAGAGCAAATTGTAAATCCAGCCCAACGCAGTGATTCCCAAAAGTCCAACTCCCCGGTAAGTCGATCCATAGTTCACCGAAGGTCGCCGCCAATTGCCATCTATAAACTTGATCGTTTTCTCTTCGAATGTGCGATAGTCGTGGTCCGGATCCCCAGGAAACTCGAGATGCGCAAGCATTAAGATGGTAGCTTCGTCCAAGACGAGACAGTACCTGTAGCAGGGAGGAAAGGGCAGCCCATCGTCGTCGTCATCGGTAAGCTGTAAGGCCCGGACCTGGGCGCGCAATTCTTCTCTGATGCGATCATCCGATGCATCTTGTAGCGCCTCTTTATCTTGTATCACATCCAACTTGAAGCGCTTGACTGACTCTTCTGCAAAAACCCTAGATGTTTGACGGTAGCACCTGCGTTCCGTGACCTTGACTAAGTTCTGTAGGGCTTGTGGAAGCTTCTCCTGCGAAACATTGGAATAGGAAACAACGAAGACGTAGAATCCCCATGTGACAACCCGTGCCAAGGACCCATCTTCGCGATAGATCAGGTTCGCATGTTCCGTAACTTCTCTTAGCAAGTGGAGGATCTGATCCAGGTAAGGATTAAACCCTCCTGCTGATTCCGCGTCTGCTTCCAAGTCTTCGAGAGATTTCACAGTGGTAAGAATATCTGCTGCGGCGCCTGACCCGTATGACTGGACAGGAAATTCTCGGGTCGGAGGCACTGGTTGAAATGCAAGTGTTGGGTCCGTTGGAGTAACGGGACGCTCATCGTTGAAGCGACCGCCACGGGTTGTCATGCTGTGTATAGGGTAGAGACCGAGTATCTGAGACTGAGAGGGGAGTTCAGAATAACGGCTGAATGGAAGATTGGTGTGAGAATTGTAAACAACAAAATCACTGACGCTGCGCCTTTTATTGACTCCATCGTGCCACTTGTTGGTTGGGGGTTTGGAGCGGAGCTTTGATAAACCCGGATCCCGTCATACCCCTTATTTGTAAGGCATTAAGTTCTCGTTGGATCAGTTACACATTAATTGATTACAGGGATTGTCAAACTGCAATAGCCCATATCGAGAAAACCAGCTCATTGCCTGCTACCCCTAAAGTGTATTTTAACGACCACAGGCTCCTCTAGCGTGTTTAATTGAGGCAAAATGATGAAGAATAGACTTGGAAATCATCCCATGGAAAATATGTTTTAATCTTGAGCGACTTCACAATATAGGGCCTGCTTATTCGTAAGACGTATTTCAAAGTAGAAAACTAAGAGAGTGTCTACTTCACCACCTACGTAGGTTAACCTGGTTAGTCTAGATCAGCTGGATTAATCGTAATCAAGTCAAGCTGGTCTTCCAAATCGTCCAGTGACTGCAACACTTGCTCAGCTAAATCTCCCGCTATTCCCCTTTGAGCTTCCCAGAAGGTTCTCATTTCGGATATACATAGCGTTGCGAAGGCAAACCCAGATGAGGCCATCGTTTCAATATGGTTTCTGATCCACTTGTCCCAATAGTCAACAATCGCAGTCGTTGTTTCGTCTTGGGCGATCCAGGCATCGTCAGCAAGCTTTAGTTCGTCTCGGATTTGGTTTGAAATGGTTGTCCAGATGTCATGAACGTCGGGATCGTTCATGTACGAAAACACGTTGATAACGGTTCGGATGTTCATCAAGCCAAGCGCGTACTGGGCGGCCGACTCATTGATAGTCTTTCGTTTATCTGGGTCGACTACATTAAATCGCTTCCACAACTGTGGTATCAATTCATCAGTACGCAAGTCGGACCCTACTGGAACTGGCAAGAGGGAATCGGACATATGACTCACCCGTGACTTAA
Source organism: Neonectria sp. DH2 (assembly GCA_003934905.1). Taxonomy (NCBI): domain Eukaryota; kingdom Fungi; phylum Ascomycota; class Sordariomycetes; order Hypocreales; family Nectriaceae; genus Neonectria; species Neonectria sp. DH2. The sequence goes on along the minus strand of RQWH01000019.1, from coordinate 910,095 downwards.
ATGCATTAATTCCCCTTTCGAGTAACACAAAATGGGTCCAGTTCTCATCGCAGCCAATGACCTGCATGATTCGCATCACTGGTATCTTGAGAATCGTATCACTCCCAGGCGTTTTTGGGGGGTCGGACAGCATGGTCCCTTTCAATTGAAGCATGAAATCGCAGTATATCTGCGGCAACCCGGACGGGGACTTATCAGGCAACATGTTATGTCTAATGTCGCGGAAAAACAGGCCCATCGTCTGCAACTCAATGAGATGCTCAGCTAGTCGGTTGTCAGATAATGAACGAAGTGATGAGAATCGGTTCGAAGGAGAACACTTACTGACGTAGAATCGTCCGTTATTGGGCATTGAATGCCCACTAATAGACCCGTCCGTACATTCGTTCGCATCTGTAGCATCATACGCTGTATCGTAACGAGGGTCATCGATTTCCCAGTCACTCACGGCGGGGTATGCTATAGAGTAGTATGGGATTGTGCTTTCTTCTTTGGTAGCCTTGCCCAAGCATATCCCATGTTTGTACTCCTTGACGGAGCCAGTGAATCCAGTCGGATCGCGTTTTTCTAGACCAGAAACTAAGGCGTCGGATGTAATGTTGATCTCGTGCTTGTGTGAGTGGGCACCGTGTCGATGATGATGCTTGAGATGGCGACTGTGATTTCTCCGGATATGTACCAAGTCTGCTTCTTCACGTTTTGAGGCGGTGTGATCACCTCGCTGGTCGGATGACTCTTCGGTGCAGGCGAGGACTTTGGCTTTGCACACATCCGCGTTGCAGGCAAATCCACCTTTTTTCCCCGGACACGTAAGAATATCCGAGTCGAAGATGGTGTATGGCGTAACACGAGTTTCAAATTTTGGGAATTTGCCGTTCTCCCCTGGGCTTTGTGAATGAAGCTTGGTTTGTCCCGGTTGGCTGCCGATGGCTTCACCACTTGTCAGATCTGGCTTCCAACTGTCGATCCCGCTACTAGTATAGCTGGTCAAGGAGTAGCGAGATGAGTCAATCAGCTGACTGACTCCAGCGATGTTCCAGAGTAACTTGCTGACAGCCCAGATCTGCACCGTGTAGTCAACTAGGGTGCTCGAAGTTGCGCGAGTTTGAAGATCACCGCTTTCACGTTTCTTCAGATCGCCGACGTCGTTGTCGACCTTAATGTCCATTCTGAAATTCGGAATGAGAGATAGTTGGACCTCTCCGTCGCCGGTGTTCAAGTGGCCGTCGAACTGGTCGGAAACGGAGTGAGCCTTGACACCACCACGTGTATCGCCAGCGGTAGACGGGAACACTTTGCGGATCCACCCTCTGTTCTGTGCTGGATCTGTTGTGGATCGGAGATGGGCCGTGAACTCGCTGAATTGTCTTAGCATGGAAACAGATGGCTTCGGGAGTTGGGTAATTTCACTAACCCACTGAAGGAAGCATTATCGCCTCTGATGCCGATCTGGATGTCGAAACTGGGTTTGAATGACACAATCCCAGGATGCGAAAACACAATGTCGGAATTTGAAAGGATATGCGCCGGTTCTGTTTTGTACTCTGTGTCAAGGCCGGCGTTTCCAGCTACCTTGACTGTTGCATCTAAATCGTACTTGAAATCGATGAATCCATATGCCTGGTCGATGATGAAAGGCTTCAATCTTCCGATCATTGTGAATCCAAATTTTGCTTTGGCTTCGCAAGAGCCGTCCGAGTCAACCTGAACGTAAGACTCGTCTTTGCATTTGAGCTTCTCGTTGATGATGACTTCCTTGGCGGGTTCGGTGAAGGCTGTGTGGTATTCGGCCTCGCCAAAATTTTCAAATACTACACAAGGTTAGTATACGTATATCACGTTTATTGTTTTGCACTTACTGTTGCTCCAATCCAGGCTATCTGATGAAAAAAATCGCTTGTCGAGCAGATCCCGCTGAGACAGCTCACGAGGATGAAGGCTTCTCTTCCGCTTCATGCCCTGCGAATCCACGACTTTGTCCCAGTATCCTGGAATGTTCCTGTCGAACGTATTAATGGGGCTGTGGCCAGGAAGGTTGGTGAAGGGACTTACGAGTAGTCAATGCGTAAGTACACTTCCTCATCAGTGCGCTTCACAAGTGCAAATTCGTATGAGAACTCCAAGTCCATGACGGATCTCGTCATCGGCTTCCTTTTGGCGAGATGTTCTGGAAGAGATTGGTCTTGTGAGGTGTCCAACGAGTGCACAACAACGTATGAGCCTGGCCCGCAATGATCAGGCATTCGCACCACTGTTCCTTCGGTCCCTCCTTCTAAAACATCGTCGCAATTGCTATCCTCTCCGTCGTTCGTACAGAAGATTCGAGTCGTTTGGCGATCAGACGTGACAATAGAAGGGCAGTCCACAAACTCGATATGAGAATCATCTCGCTTCGAAAATGAAGAGACAACGTCCTTTGGACCGGCAACTAGAACAAAACCGAAAGCGCCAACATTAGGATCGGAAGTTGGGTTGTTGGATTGCGAAGCAGACGAGTCATCTCCGTAGCCGCCCAGAAGCTGCAGATCCCATGTAACTGGATCGGTAACAGGTGGCACCTTGGGGAAGAGGTATTCGAGGGACACGGGGGTGAAAGGCTCGACTCTATCCGGGGCATCGCAGCAAAGACTTTTCTTTCGATTTATGACACTACAGAGCGTCGCAGAATCTCCATTGGGGCTCACAGATAGCTGAACGTCGTTGCTAAACACGAGTCAGCAAATGGTATGCGGCTAGTTGTTGATGGGAGACACTTACTTGGCACAATTGTTTTGATCACAGCCGCCCTTTCCTACCCAGTGGCAATTCTTGAGGTCCTGCTTGCAGCACCAGGGTCGTTTGTATCCGGACGAGGGGTGCTTCCAACAGGAACCGAAGTTGTATTGCTTGGCCACCTCTGTGGTACCGTCTGGGCAACTTGATCCACAACCACCAAGACTGCAACCGTCTAGCAGTTCTTTGTATCGATCAGCTGTACAGCAGAAGACTTGCTCTCCAGTGGGACAGTATCCTGTTGAGTATTAGAGCATGTCAGATGAAGTCGGTGACGGAAAAACATACTACTGCCATGGCGGTCGAAGAGCAGCGTGAGTTCGCCTGCATGGCATTGGCCGTGGCACGATCTGCCCTCGCCACCTGATTCTCCCCCTCGCCACTGGCACTCACGAGGAGTTCGGTCTCTGGGACAACAAATGTTCTTATTTTTGTTACCGCCACAGGTCGACGGATAGACTGCCAAAATTGCCTCATCAAGGGGACATCTCTCACCGCACTTGGTCGAGTAGCAGTTTTGTCCTGATTAAGTGTTAGTGAATAATGTACCATAAGCCGTGGAGATTGATTCTTACCGTTATCTGAAGACCAACTGGCACTCTTCAATCCCGTGTTACTCTCAGTCTTGTCAATTCCCTTACTCACTTTCTTACCGATAAGGCCAGACAGTGCAGAGAAGTCCTCGTCATCGAGATCAATTGCCCAGGTCATAAGGCCTCCCAATCCAACGGAATCGGCCCATTTCACCTTCTGTTCAAGGGTTACTGAATCATCAAATGAGACCCACTGATCCTTATCGAATGTGAAGTAGTTGACAGCCGCTTCTTTATCATGGAACTTCTTCACTCCTTTGCGATTCTTCAGGATTTCTTGGATTTCTAGTGCGGCCATCAGTCAGTCATCACTCCGATTGCATAGACTATGGAGGAGAGTACTTACCGAAGTAGCCAAGGATACCACCTTCACCAGTGCAGTCTCCTTTATTTGCAGCGCCCTTGAATAGGCATCCAGGCGTATTACAGGACGGATCAGACAACTGAAAAGAACGTCCGTAAAACCCAACTCCAAGGACAACTTTCCCAGGAGGAACTTTGTTACGCCAAAGTAGGTTCACGGCTTGTTTAATCTCCGTCAGGTTAGTGTGGCCTTGGACAATGCTGCCAATGGGATTATGTTTATCCCAAACCCCTAAGATTCTGTCAGCCCTGCAACAAGTGAACTTTGAAAGGAAGGTCGTCTTACCATGCAAGTCATACGACATCAAGTTTACCCATGATGCTCCCGCATCAAGCATCCTTGGCACGTCAAACCAGCGAAGATACCAATAGCTAGAAGGAATTGTGAACGTTAATCCGTAGCCGCCCCTTGGGCTGCGATCGAATGTCGCCCGCAAAGTCCGAATGAGGTCGACGAAGTTCTTCGTATCTTCTTCCTTCTTTCCTCCTCTATCTGTAGCACCAGGGTACTCCCTGAGCTGGCTTAGCGTGGTTCATTTGACCTAAAGGTTTGCCTTACCAATCGAGATCAACTCCATCAAAGCCATAACGAGTCATGAATTTGACTAGATTATCGGCAAACTTCTTGCTTTTATCTCCTGATCTCGAGATTTCGCTGAACATAGGTTGCGTGTCGGTATCGTTGTTCGAAAAGGTCCAGCCGCCAATCGAAATCCAGACCTCCACAGAAGATGGACCCATCTTCATTGATTTGATTGCCGTCACCTCTTGGAAGAGGCTTTCCGGTGTCTTCGAGTCCATTGTCGTTACTTCAAGAGACTCGGGGTCGATGTACGCAAAGGCAAAGTTGACGTGGGTAACTCCTTCGATGGGGATACTTGAGGGCTGGAACGCATGGCACTTCCGGCGCGCACTCCTTCATGAATGTTAGTTTTATGCAAACTTTTATGTCGTTATTTGGAACCCCGGATCAATAAATTACTAACCAAGCTTCGTAGTAGGCAATGACCTTTTCTCGGACGGGGCGGGAGCTACGTCCCGCAGGCACTGAAGGCTGACCACAGTTGCTTTGGCACTTGCCACTGCAGAAATCATCGGTTACTCCACAAAATCCAAATCTAGAATGATAAGGCGTATTAGCTTGAGGGGGGCAGATGTAGTGACTATCTTTTAGTCAATGGCCACTTACTCGCTGCAACAAACATTGAGGGGGCACTTTTCGTGGCCTTCTGCCGCATATTTGCCACATTCGGCCTTGGCCTTGCAATTGGAAATGCAACCCTTGCCACAATACGTAGGACCTTGAGGATTAGAGAAATGGAAGGTTAGATCAATGGTGTCTAAGAGACATACCATATCCGCAAAATCCGTCTTTGCCACTGTTGATAACACGTTAGTCCTTCCGCGTAGTCTCCGCGTGAGGGCCACAAGGATTGAGAACGTACCAGCATGCACCATTCGAACATGGCTTTTTCTTGCTGCACGAGTACGAATCAGCTCGTCCGAACAAGCCTGTGTCTCCTGCTGAATGGCTATCATTAAGGTCAAATGAAATAGCATTGTCTTGTTTGGTAGGTGTATGGTCTGTTGACGGCGAGTGTTGAAGAAACATAAAAGAGAGAAGGGATAGCAGTATGGCCATGGCCATGGCCATATGCTGCACCCTAAACCCAGTTAACCACGGCATGGCTGGTCTTGGACGCAGGGTTAAGATTGGGGTTGACAAGCAAAGATTGGAAAGATGTGGAAGGAATGGCTGCGGTACCGATAGATTTGTTGCTAGATTATAACGGCGGTCTTTGTAGTATTATTTAAATATGGTATTTCTTCCTCCAAACGGCCTCGGCAATCATATGAACCAGCTCAGGCCATAAAAGATTCCACCTCTGAGTCTCTGGCCATATGCCAGTTGTTGGTCCTTGTTCGAAACAAAGTAGTGGAACTCTGTCTATACAGTGGAATCAAGAGGTCCACTGCACGTTTCGTATGTTCAGCCCCAGGTCGCATAATAATGCCTGAAGGTGGATAGGGAGAAGGGCCGTGCCGAGCCGAGACCTATCCGGAGCGTTGAAAGAGAAAATTGACAACCAACAACCAACAACCAGCAGGCAACAGCCAACAGCCAACAGCCTGACAATAGATTTAACATGCATACGTGGACCGAGCCTTTTCGGTCCCCTCTTATTCACTCTAAAGTTATGGCAACATTTAGATTCAGGGCGTAACAACATTCTTCTTCATGCCTGATGGCGAGACAACGGTGCAGATCTTGCGCCTTGCAAATCCAAGACTCACTCGCCTAAATTCTTGCCCCAAAGTAAGGGGTACTACGGAGTTTATCGGTGAAGCTGTTTACCCTCCACCGGTATATTTGGATTGACACTCATCTCCAGACGCACTATTTAATGCTCCTCGTGCCTTGCGTATGCATTGAGCTATCAACCGACAGACTTCGTCAAACCTACCAACACTCGCCAACAGTATGGCTGCCTTCATCATATGCTGGGTTGTTTTGCTCATGGCATCGGCCAGGGCTCAACAATTCTCAAGTGGCTTTATTTACGATATTGACCTTCCCACCTTGACCTCGGAATGTCAGACGGCAATGAACCAGACAGTCAAGTGCAGCTGGCTTCTGGCATTGTATGAAGTCGAGGACGTTGATTTATCAACTCAAAACTTGACTGACATATGTACTTCGGCCTGCTACAAGTCTCTTGTTGACACCCGCAGCGATATTGACTCGGCCTGTCCTGTGTCCCACAACAAGATTGTCGGAGGCGGTATTGCTTACCCAGCCACGCAACGAGCCGACAGTCTGCTTGATGTGTACAACAAAACTTGTCTAATAGACCCGTAAGATACAATACTATGACTTGATTTCACATGCTGACAATGTCCAACAGCAAAACTAAGACGTTCTGTTACGACGTCATGCGTTCTTGGCAAAACCAAAGTGTGCTCACACGGGATCAAAAATGCTCACCGTGTCTGCTCAGCTTGTTGCGTCTTGACCAGAGCTCGGATTTCTCATACAGTGGCAGCTTCGAAGAGGAATTCTCTTCGTTGACGTCAAGTTGTGGAGCATCTGGCTATCAACCGACCAAGCCTGTGCCCATTGCTCTCAACGGCACCTCAAACGCAACTGCGACTACGACTGCAACTCCAACATACTCTTGTGCATCAATCCACACCATACAGGTTGATGAGACGTGCAACGGAATCTGTAAGTCATACAATGTCTCCACGTTTTCCCTTGGGCAGGCGAATGAGTTGGAAGTTTATTGCAAGAACTTCCCCAAGGCTGGGACCAAGCTCTGTATGCCTGCTTCATGTGACGTCCATACTGTCGGGGCCAACGACACCTGCTACAGCGTTGCCGCCAAACAGCCTAAGTATATCAGCGTTACGCAGCTACAGGCCTGGAATCCGAACTTGAATGGGCTTTGTACAAACATGAAACAACAGGAGGGCATGCAAATATGTGTCAGGTACGTCTTGAACCACCAAGAGTTTGAATATTTAACTGACACCGTTAGTCCTCCCGGCCAGAGTCTCTCAGCACCATCAAGCTCCAGCGCTGTCACGACATCGGCGGCGACCGCAGTGTAAGCCATCACAGTCGTGCCAAAGTTCACAGTTTCTGACCTTGTGCCACAGGGCCCAACCTACCAATATCGCCAACGGAACCAATCCACGATGTGCCGAGTACTACAATATTTCGCGGGGGGATACATGCAGCGACATCACGATCCAAGCCGAGCCGGGAATCTCTTTGGTGGATTTCTATTTTCTGAATAAAGGTATCAATGAAAATTGCACGAATCTTCTTGCTGGACAAAGCTATTGTATCAACCCGGTGGGAGACATAGCCACTTATCCTGGATATGGGTATGTATTTTCGTCATCTATGTCTTCGGGTGCTAACCTGTGGGAGGTCAACCTATACCGGCGCCTGCACTGGTGCAGGATCTCCGTCGACGTGTTACGGGAATTATGCCAGCTTGTCACCAATTCCCTTTGAAGGAGACTCGGTATTTCCTACAGCCGCCGCTACCAAAACAAGACGAAAATATACTCTTTGGCCCACCGCGCCAGGAACAATTGCACAATGCGCAATGTACTTTCAGTATCTTCACACCGGCCGCAACAAAACCGACGAGTATGCAAACAGCTGCAGTTATATAGCCGAAGCATATGTCATTACGCCAGATATACTCAAAGAATGGAACCCATCTCTTAGGGATGTCGATCCATGCATGGCTTTGAAAGAATATCGCTACTGCGTTAGCCAAAAGGGTACTTCATCTTAGCTGCGAGTCCATTAGCCCGCTGACACATAGTCAGCGATCGAAACTTCCACTCCTTCGACCTCTTCTTACCAGCAAATCAGCAAATCAACAAGCGAGACATCAATCAGTCCAACAATCTCCGATGCTGAAACGTCCGACCAGGTGTCAAGCACCAAGACAATCGCTCCTTCAACGTTCAAGACGCAAGAAAATGGCGAATCGTTGAGTACCACGAAACTCACCACGAAATCGACTGACGGAGTGAATACACCATCGCCACGCCCTGTAAGTAGATAGTATTCCTATCACTGTTGATTTACTAACGCGTCGTCTGTAGACCGACATGACGGCTGGTTGTAAGAAGTTCTACAAAGCAAATTCGGGTGATTACTGCTCAAAGATTTGCGAGGCAAACGGTATCTCGATGGAAAATTTCAAGAAATGGAACCCCGATGTCAAGCCAGATTGCAGTCTCATCATGGTTGATTACTACTATTGTGTCAGCCATTGAGCTTGTCGCATAATTGGATAAGCCTGTTTTCAAAATCGCTTCTCCTGCCGTAAACTCTTTACTAGGCTCATGTTCGCTTGGATCTGTTGAACGCTGGCTTATCTGATGTATCCGAAATTCTTTGTGTGGTATTTCTTTATTTGAGCTTCTTGGTCTTCCCAGGCGTCCAAATTTCGAATTTCGAATATCACTCCCAAGTATATCTAAGGAACGTCGCGGGCTTAGACTTAAGTTGCAATGCTACAAAATTGGAAAAGATTTCGTGATGATGCACCACGCAAGCTGCAACGATTGGTTGAAGTGCTGCGTAGACGGTCTCTGTCCAGATCCTGGTCCTCCAGCTTCAATCTTTACGAATGCCTTGATGCAGCATGCGCTACGAGACAACCTCTGAACCTGGCGGCAGCCCAATTTCCCGATCGAGCCTTGAAAAATGAACCGGAGTGGTCTTCATCAACGAAAAGGCGGGGTTCATACTCTTTCTTATCAGCCGACAGCGGTGACGAGACTACGCCACAGCATTTGGGGCGGGTGACGTGCGACAACAACTACTTCGCGCCTCGAGATATCCCACCTTGCCCACACGTGTGATACTAAAAGTGATTTGGTCCTGAGAGCAAGTTGATGGTAGGAGAGCGCATGAGAGACGGCTGCTCGCGTAGGAATACCCCGAATCTAGACCACTCGTAGTTAGTTGCCAACGCACACTACGAATAACGATGCAAGAGTGCTTCAGCAGGTCTAAGAGAAATAGGGCGACACCGACAGCTGAGCCCCTGCCTCCCTCCACTGACGTGAAAAAATGGCAACTCGGAGAACGAAATGGGGAAACATATTAAGAGCTGTCGTCTTCGGGGTGCGGTGCAAATTGATCCCTTGCGAGCCCACACTACTTCTAGCCATGTTGTTCCGACTCTGAACTGCCGTATAGCCGTGGTACGATGGTGTCCGATAACACGAGTGGGAGCCGGTTGACGCCAAATACACGCGAATTGCATCATGCAGCCACGCTGGTACTTGTCGCTCTGGAGCTGCTGTGGCGCGTTGCAAGCTCGCGATCGCAAGCCCCAAAGGCGTACGCGATTAGAATTTCCGTATCCAGGCAAATCGATGCGGTTGGCCTTTGAAAGTGGCTTGTCCGCGCCCGCGGCTACCCTTCTTCTCGCCAATTACAACTCGTCTTTCTATGGTCTTGAAGTGATATATCAGCGCACAACTCCAAGTGGGATATCCTGGTCGATTGCATCCACTACGCAGGAAAGTGGGAGGATTCCGTGCCATCTATTGGGATGCATGTCTAGGAAATTCGTATTCGATCTAGATCAAAGATAAGGACCATTTGATCTGTTTGCCGATGACCCTGGAGGAACTGGTGAGGAAACTATAAAATAAGCTTACCTGCACATCTACCAGTTGAACTATGACTTACACGCACTCCAAGCCTGTCTCAGTCACAATAGCTTTCGATCATGAGCTGGGGTTCTGCATTTGGCCGTCTGGCCATCACCAAGAAGCATGAGCGAACAGCTGAAGAACGCGCTTTTGTTCGACGACTGGATTTGTTCCTTATGACATTTGGCTGCCTGTCTCAAGGTAAGAGGCATGAAGATGCTTTTATCCAGATTTGCGGTGCTTACTTTGCATTTCCTAGTCATTAAGTTCTTGGACCAAACGAACATCACCACTGCCTATGTGAGCGGCATGAAGGAGGAGTTGGGTCTTTACCAAAATGAACTCAACTAGTAAGTCTATTGAAGAACGAGATGACGGACCATCCCTGAGCGCAGGCTGACATATCACAGCTTTACGACATACTTTAACATCGGCTATTGCATCATGCTCATCCCATCCCAGATCATCTTGACCTACGTGCGCCCTAGCTTGTGGCTTCCGGGGTTGGAGATTGCGTGGGGAGTCATTACCGGTCTAATTGCATTGGTGCACAACGCAAAACAGATATATGCCCTGCGTTTCTTCTTGGGGCTGCTGGAGAGCAGTGCCTGGCCAGGAATGATTACGCTACTGAGTAAGAAGCCTGCATGGCTATTCACTCTTCTTACCATTGAGTTGATTTCATGAGAGATCATGCTAACGGTGGATTAGTGTACTGGTATACCCCCTCAGAGCTGGCAAAGCGGTACGTACATGCTCATTTCAGATTGAAGAAGAATTTTCCCACTTCTTTCCTAGGTTCAAAGTCTAAATCACTAACACTCTAATTACAGGATGGGGTTTTATCACTCGGCACGCGCCGTCGGTGGGATGATGTCTGGTGCCCTCCAGGTTGCCATCCTAAAAACCCTCGATGGGAGAAGTGGTCTCGCTGGATGGCGGTGAGCTATAGACCTTGTCCATTTAACCAGTGGCAGCTAACCAAATTTAGTTGGCTGTTCGTCATCAACGCTGTCATGACTGTCGTCCTCGGCTTCTTCGGCTTTGTCATGCTCCCCGATACTCCCAATCGCCCCAACCCCTGGGCTAAATGGTGGTTTACCGCCGATCATGCCCGGATCGCAATGGAGAGGCTAGATCGCCATGGACGAGCGGAAGCTAGGAAGATTACTTGGACTGCAGCAAAGTGAGTGACAAACAAAGTTCTCCAGAGCAGAATGGAAAGCTAACGGTGCATTTGCTTCACTTAGACGCGCCAGTCGCACGTGGATTACCTACTATATCCCGGTGTACTGGGTGGTTAGTGGTATGAGTGCTGGAGGTTTGGTCTATTTTAGTGTCTTCCTCAAGACCCTCATCGACGACAAGGGCAACCCGATCTGGACCATAACCCAAGTCAACACCATCCCCATTGGAGGTGGTGCAATTCAGGTTGTTTTCAGTCAGTCTTCTTCTTTTTGATGGTACTTTGTTAGAATACCGCTAATATTCAGTACAGTATGGGTTTGGTGTATTCTGTCTGACTTGCTGCAAGTCCGCTGGCAGCTTATTGTTGCCCAAAGTAAGACATGATCTATATCTTATCGACCGAGACAATGACCTCGTCTGTACTAATGAATTGTCAACTCAGGTCTCATTGGTGTCATCCCTGGAATCATCATGACCGTCTGGACGAGGCACCCCGATACCGTACCTATCGCCGCAGCCTACGCCAGCTACTTTATCACCTACGGAGTCCAGGCGTCGGGGCTCATTCTGCTGGCATGGTTCACTGATATGTGAGTCTCGAAGAGATAAGAGTTGTTCTTTTTCTTGACTAACGGCAACATCAGGTATCCGCAAGATCCTGAGGTTCGATCTTTGGTTGTTGGTCTCTCCGTCGTCGCGATCTACGCAGTCGACGCAGGTAGCAATGTGTCTGTTTGGCGCACCACCCAGGCCCCTCACTGTGAGTCCATGATCCAGACCAGTTCTATATAACTTTGGCACAGGTATTGACAGTGCAACTCATCACAGACACGACGGGCTGGGCTGTAGTGCTTTCAATGTGGATTGCAGGTATTACTCTAATCCTAGGTCTCTGGCAGCTTGACAAACGTGTTCTCCTGTAAGTCATTCCAGTAACATTCTTCATTGCCCCTCTTAGATATCCCGTCGGATACTCTTTTCTTTACTTCATTATGCGGAGCTAACCAAGTATTATCTTCCTAGGCCAAAACGACTTGCCTTCCGCGAGGCCGAGACCCAAGTTACCGACAGGCCCAGCTCCGAACAGGATCACGAAGCAAAGTCTGAAACAGACTTGGAGACCAATAGTGGCAAAGAAATCAAGAGAGTCCAGGTCAGCCTGGTCGCCTGATGATAAAAACCTACCGACAATTCGTCTGATCGCCCTTACTACGTGTCAATTTCGACACGTCTCCCACAGGGTAGCGGATATCGCTCGAGAGCATCGGGTACAGCTAACAAGCAATGCGGTTTCTTGAGTGCAATTTTTAAGTGTATCTCTCTCAATAATACAGCCATCGCAGACCCAGAAGAAATCCAGTGTATTGTGACACTCGTAAAGATCGCAAACTGGCAATTACGCAAATCTGCACTTTGGTCTATGGTCTAACAATCTTGTTGCATTTTTGCTTCGCATAACGTCCTGTGAATGTATAATTCATTGGGGGTTCCTTATCGATATTATTCAGCAAGTCATCAACGGTCATCGACGGTCATCGACGGTCATCGACGAGAGAACCTCGACTGTACTGGCCATCGTCTTCCAATCGGTAGACACTCTGGCCGACTTCCTATGGTATCCTCACAACCATCCGACCGACGATACTGTCGCCCTTGAGCTTATCGAAGATGGCTGGAATTTCAGAAAAGTCCACAACTGTAATAACAGGGCTGATCTTTCCCGCTGCGACTTGAGCCAGGAGCTCCTGCATCTGATCCTCGGTTCCAGTTGCAACGCCAGTGACAGTTAATGCTTGAGTATCAGACTGGTCAGCTTCTTTCTTCCAGTGCTGGCTTTGGCCAGTATCTTACCTCGCGCAGAACACAGCGATGCGGGTATTGGGATGTTGAAATCGTTGGACGGGAGGCCGATGGTAACAATCAGTCCCGTATTTCGCACCAGTTCAGGAGCAATCCTGAACGCTTCCTCGGAGCCTGAGACAACTAATATTGCGTGTGCACCTTCCCCTGTCAATTCTTTTACTTTCTTTGCCACGTCCTCTGTGGCGAAGTCGACGAAGAATTGAGCACCACAGCTGAGGCTCAAGTCTCGTTTGGATTGCCCAGAGTCAACGGCAATAACTCGGAATCCCCTCAATCTGGCAGCGATCTGGACGCCCAGGTGGCCAAGTCCACCACCGGAGCCAGAGATCACAACCCAATCATCATTCGACAAGTGGGCATCGAGTTTGGACACCGCTCCTGCCATAGTGAGGCCGGCGCACAACAGAGGAGCCGCCACTTCGCTGGGGACCTCATCCGGAATGCGTGTCACATACCTCGCATCCGCCACGACATATTGCTGCAGTGTTCCCGGCACATGTCGGCCTGTGTTGAGCTGATTTGGGCAGTTGTTTAAGAAGCCTTTCAGGCAAACAGAACACCGGCCGCACGCACTGAAGACCCATTTTACGCCAACTCGTTGACCAAGCATGGAGCTTGCAACGTGCCTGCCTGTCTTGACCACGATACCAACACCTTCATGGCCCACGATGGGGTTGTACTGGCTCCATCCAAGAAGAGCTCGAATCTCGGATCCGCTGTAAATATATCAGATTATTAGACTCATTCTTCCATTGATGGCTCGGTTGGATCAAGTACCAGATACCGCTAAAGGCAAGCCGAACAAGAACTTGATTCTCTCCAGGTTCCCCAACTGGTATGTCTTCTTGGATCCTGATCTTCGCAGATTGTCCGGGGTTCTCAATTACCGCCGCCGTCTGGCTCTGGGGTATTTGCAGGTCCATTATCGTAGTTGAGACTGGAACTTCGTCCGTAGTGAATGTGCGACTAAGGCTGTCAATAGCCTTGATTTAGTGGTGTTTGATTTTTAACCTGTGTTCTTCTGGATAGATAACCAGCTTCGATGAATGGAAACCTGCCCATTGGTCCAGCGTGGGAAGTATGTACTCAGCAAGCGAACATAAGTTACGCCCTCCGAGGTTCCCCACTTCGGCTCCAAAAACCGGCACTTGAACTGTGGGCGGGAAACATGATGGCGAGACGCTATTTTGGCTAGCTCTTGGCCGAAGCACACTACCTGCAGCATTCTTCATAGTTTGATCTGCCTAGAAAATGGGGAACCGCCTAGCACATGCTCACAACGGCATCCAGAACCAGAAACTAGTTCTGCAAGCTGATATATTCAAGGTGACGCGTTGCTCAATCACATGCCTGTCATCTCTCCATATCCTATCAGCTAACTTTTGATGGTGATGACAGCCATGTACTAAAACTTGAGAGGGGCGCCTACGTTCCCTCCACAAGCTACTGGAGCCCGGCTCTGAAAGTAGTCTCCAGTAGCGACAGATGAACCTAACCCCTTGCGACTGTAAAAGACGAGGTCAAGATAAACGGGCACTTTTAAAACAGCAATAGATTCGAAGTTTCTAGCTATTCTGAACACGTAGGTCTTCTCCATAGCTGGGTACAGAAAATGTTGTAGCATATCTGCCTAAGGTCGCCAACGGAACGCAGGGTGCTTCCAGTCCAAGTCCTCAATCTCCTGCTGCGTCATCCCATTGAGCGCCCCATCAACGTCTTCATTATCCTTCCTCTTGTTATCCTTCTTCATCCACAGCAGCGTCAGCGTACTGAGGATAAGGATTGCTCCAGAAGTCGCCAGGTTCAGCCCGTTGCCAACGTGATAGTTCGGGGCGTCCCAAGGGAGAAATGACCAGGCGGCAATCAGCCCGCCTACGTTGCCCACCATGACGTTCATGCCGATTGCTGCACTGCGAGCTGTATCGCTCACGACGTTCGCCGACACTTGAGCGTTGGTGAGCGGTCCAAGGGCAAAGCAGGACGAGGCGATGAGGAATGTGGCGCCGTAACGGACAGAATTGTCTTCCGATCCAAGAAACATGCAATAACCAATCATGCACATAGGCGCACACATAATGAAGAATATTTGCCGCTTGTCGATGCGCCAGCTGATTAAGGGTAACAGCAAGGTGAAGAATGCTCCAACGACGTAAGGAGGGACTGTCATTAGCTGTTGTTGAACCGTGGTCTTCTCCTGGTAGATTGTTTTGACAATAGTTGGAGCAAAGAAAGCAAGCCCTTGAACGGTGACGTTATCGAGCAGGAAGACCAAGGACGTGCTAAGCGTAATGGGCGACAGTATTCCGCGTAAGAGTTTCGTCTTGTCCATCTTGTCCAGCACCACGGTGGTGCCGACGCGTTCCGACTTGACGCGAGCAATAGCAAGGTCCTTCTCTTCCGGAGTGAGCCAGCGAGCCGTCGCAGGCCGATCGGTGAGTGTCAAGAAGCTAATCAAGGCCAGCCCAATAGTGATAATGCCTTCGAGGGCAAAGATCATGCGCCAGCGATGGAGCCCGCCAAAGCTCTCGAGGGTGAGGATTGCCGAGGCCAGAAGCCCACCGAAAGCCCCAGCCAGAGGTGCCATGACGATATAAAGCGACAGACGGAACACCAGCTCAGAACGACGATACCAGCGAGACAAATAATATGCAATGCCAGGCATCATTCCAGCTTCGAAGATGCCGAGGAGGAAACGGACTGCAGCTGCCTGAGGGATCGTCTTGACAAAGCCGGTTCCGAGCGAGGCGATGCCGAATAGCAGGGTAGTAATTGGAAGAAACCATCCGGGGCCCATGTATTTGCAGAGAAGATTGGCGGGGATTTCGAAGAGGATGTAGGATATGTAGAAGACGGAGATGATGATGTTGTAGTCGTAGCCTTTCATACCGAGATCGACATCTAGGCCGGCAATCTTTGCATTTCCTGAGGGAAAATTAGACGTTGGGGACCGGTGTCATCATTTGAGGATAGCTTACCGATGTTTGCGCGATCGATGAAGCAGAAGAGGTAGAGCATGGAAACGGTGGGGATGATGTACAGGTCGATCTTGAGACGCAGGCGCCGCTCAGCTGCTGGGTCGTATTGTACGAGAGAATGGCCATATCTACGGCAGGTTAGGTTAGTGTGCAAGTCCTCAAAGCGGGTATAGATGGAAGATTGCCTACTTGTCTGTCGCGGCTTGACCTCTCTCCGCAGCATGATGGAGATTGGAATCATTCAAGGCCTCGACATTGTCGTGGTTGCTGATGTGGTCCGTCTCGGGTTTCAACATGTTGGCGGTTGAACAGTCGCCGATTGGGACGAGACGCGATCGATAGGGTTCGAGGTGGGATCGGATGCTTGGGAGTCGGATTGAATGTTGATAGCAATGATCCTGGAGCTAAATGTCTTGAATGCAGGCTACTACTTATACTTTTGGTTCTCGCTATAACTGCCAATCTTACTACTTCAGCTCCCCGCGCCTTGAAGGTAGCAATCCCTCCATTCCCTCCCGCCACATCTTCTAAGGCGCTGGCACAAGCCACTGATACCCCGGATTTAAGAGCGCCACTAGACATGGACAGGTCTAGACTCTGCGATTAGAGTTGGCCTGATTAGCACACCTTGCATACAGTACAGGGACTTGAGATACCCTCGGAGCATGTCCCGAAGTGAGGAGCCGATGGGAAAGAGGTCTGCCGATAAGACCACCAAGTCGAGGATTAGACTAAAGTGACATCCTCGGGGACACTCTCGGAGGCGTGGGCGGCCTGAAGGTCAACAGCCATTCGGAGACAGGTCTGCCGTCCTGAGTTCCCCTGAGTGTGGGGCCTCGGAGGAGCGGTTCACCCCGCATCCCGGGGGCGCATTTTATGAGGATGTGCCGGGATGCTGAGATGAGATATTGATTGGAAAAGCCGCTCTGCTACGACATTAATCTTTATCTTCTAGGGAAAAGGGAGTATCGCATGAAGCATACCCATGGAGAGACCGTGGAGAGCTGAAGCGGCCTCAATTACTTGTGCTTCTCATCCCAGGAGACGACTTGCGGCAGACTGTGTTCGCAAGTTGGGGTATGGCGACTCCGTCTCTGGTACTTCAGCTATGTGTCTCCATTGGGTTGCATCCCCGCATTTACTAGTTATGGAGTTCACACCCGACGAGTGCGGATGCCGGGTTGACGCTGCGACCGACACCCGACCGAGGAGCAGGGATATACCGATCCTGTATCCGTACATCCCTGTCTAGAAAATCTTGTCTGAGCCGGCAAATTTGGCCTCCCACCTTCGGGCCCCCATGGGGAAGTGGGACAGCCCCTGACCCTATTTTCATCCTTGGTGATTCCAGACTCGGTAATATAGTCACTCGTGCTCGTTGTCCAAAGTGTAGAGGCAGCCAGAGACTGGAAGAGCCTATTTACTACCCTGTATCTACAATGATATAGTTTGTCTAGCGACGAGAAAGAAATAATGGGTCCTACTATCCATCAACGAAATTCCCTGGCAGTCGCGATGAAAGCCTGGGTGCCTGCGAACCCGGGTCTTGCTTAGTGCTTCGGAAGCACGCTCTTGTCAATCCACGCTACGTTCCCGAGCTTTCCATCCTCATTCGCAAAAACCTCTGTCGGAGTATCATACGGACTGACTCCCTTCTTGTCCAGGACGATGGTTCGGTTGTTCTCCTTCTCGGCCTCAAGATCCCAACCGGGACCAAAGTCGCTGTATGTTGCCATGAAGGTCTGGTTGTTGAATCTCCCACCATTCCAGTCGATATACCCGGCTGGCAGAACGCTCGCGTCGAAGTAGGTCTTCATAAAGATGGAGCGATGCAACTCGTTCCATGGGCGGCCAAGAGGGCATGTTCCCTTGATCTCCTCTGCGATCGTGGCGTTGGCTGCGAGGATCTGCGACCTGGATATGTACGCGCCGTACTTATTCTCGAAGGTCGTGTTTGTGCCTGATCTCGTGTTATCTTCCAACTCTCATGATTTGGGCCTATGCACATCATACCTTTCCAAGCGGTGATTCCACCACCGCAGTTGCGAAGGGTCAACGCCGACTTCTCGATCCACATTGTGCCATAACCATACAAGAAATCCACCTCACCGGCGACAATGGAATCATAAAAGAACGCATTGCCCAATTTTCCGACAAACAACTATCCAAAATGATTAGGACCGACGCTTACTGAGAATACCCGGGCACTATATACTCACAGTGTCTTGGTAGCTGTATAAACCACACGAGTAGAAACCAGCATTAGCTCGGCTGATACCTGCCGCATGCGCCGGCCCATCTGATTGATCAGCGGCATTGTTGCGGAAGTCGATGTTGTAAGCACGAAAGTCTTCGCATCCAAATGGAGTCCCATCGGGCACAGGCCAGCCAGTTGGCCCAAACCCTGACTTTGAGGATTCCCACGTCGGCGCAACGGTCAAGACGCTTGTAATAGCATTGTCCACAATCTTGCCTGAGCTGTCGTGGTTTGCAGAGGCCCACCAAACGGTGACTTGGTTGGTGTGGGAAGTCTTGTGGTTGATGTTTGAGTAGGTCTCGCCCTTCCATGGGCGATTGCTCGCTCCCAGTAAGGTGAGAGGTCCTGGACGCGTGACATTAAGTTGCTCGGTGTAGTCACCGGGTGCAATCAAGATGGTGTAGGGGTCTGTGTTATTGGGCAGTGAGAGGATCGCATCCTGGATGCTGTTGAAGTCCGCTGCCGAGTTTTCCTTGCTCACGTATATGGTGTTCTTCGGACAATCATCCAAAGGGTGATGTTTGGAAGTCCTCTGACATTTTGCGTATGTCCTCGCAGGGACTTCGACGTGTGTAGGAAGAGCAGCGACCGACCAAGCCAAGGTCGATGCGAGGAGAGAGATGGAGACTGCTTGAAGCAGCATCTTGAACGCAGTGATTGCCCGTCCTTGCAGCTTGAAAGCAGCGAATTTGAGTACCATCCATGGCCTATATATGGTTCCGTTCAGAATTACCAGAAATACTAATTTTTCCGGCTCAATCCTACAGTGATGCTCATTCATGTCTCGTTGCCGACGAGGTGGTTCATTACCACGAATTGCAGGACACTCCGGGGTATTGAGTTCCACGAATCATAGCCTTGGGAAGGCCATTTGCTGGGACTGATCTGGGGAAGACGGATCTGACGGCTCTTTGTGTATCCAGACCGCCCAGCGTTAGCTCCTCTTATACCCTACCGTGCAGATGGCGGGCATCTTTCTAGCCATATTGCCCTGTTTCTGTGAGGCCATTAATCTTATAATGGCACTGTTGCCCGGCGAGTTTGGATCATTGATCAGGACGTTGCGGGGAAGATACGTTCCCCGCATTCAATCCCGGTTTTCCATGAAATCCATCAGTCAGACCCCTGGTTCCTGAGAGACGGAAAAACACAGTTCGACTAGGTTCTGAGTAAGGATTGTTGGTCTAGCAGGGTGTACGACGCGGGGAACTGGTCCATTTCGCGGTTCTGCATTTGGGTTGGTGTTGTGCGTGTGAGGGTCCGTATGGAAGGTGGCCTACGAGGTTGGTCGAGATGGAGACGTAAATATTGTTAATTAAGTGACCACTGCGCCATACCGGCAGAGGTGTAGAGAATCCTCCAGCAGTTACCCAGTACAGACAGTTTATCTAGCGCTCGGCATATGTGAAGGCGACTGGTTTTCGTCATGACGACTTCCAAGGCTCAGCCGTGGGCGTGACAGGGAACGTGACCCCAATAGGCGGTGTTTTCTCCCCCGCGATTCGAGGCCGCGTTTTCTGCTTACAATACTTATGCTGTTGCCTGGGTGTAACGACGACTACGACGCTGCTTCGTATTTTGATTCTGATCGATGAAGGCCATAACCTAAGGGTACCGAGAAGCACGACTCACGATTTTCGAAATGGCTGAGGTTCCAGAAACGGCGCAATGCACAGAGTTTTGCCAGAGACTCTGTGGTCTTGAGGCCCAACACGGAGAATTACCGTCCCACGACGAGCTTGTGAGGACCCTCAACCTCGACACCGACGGCTATGATTTGGGTACACAGGATGAGCTACGGAATAGGCCAGATTGCCCATTCTGTCGGCTTGTCTTGACAGCATGCGCAGAAGCAACGCCCCAATTCGAGCACGACATAAATAAAGATGCTTTGGCGGAGGCGCTCAGCACTGAGCCGGTTCGAGTTGTGATATTTCCGGGCGAGCACTGCCTTCGACTCTCATACCCGTCGCGCCTTGGGACGCGCTTAATGTTTGTCACGGAAGACACGCGAACGTTGAAGCCAGAACAAGGTCCCTATTCGGCAAGAATCGTTCGTGGGCGAAAAGTTCAACCTTCCCTGGTTCGCTCATGGATGGAGCGATGTGAGCAGTGCCATGGAGACACTTGCTTCCACATTCCCCCCAATCTTGTAAGCGGTGGAAGATAACGTGGCCATTTACAGTAATCCTAACACATTTCTTGTAGGATAAGCTACAATTTAGAACACGGAACATATCGGAGGAGGGTCATTCCAACTTTCGCCTCATCGATATTCAAAAACGATGTATCAGCCAGATGCCTCTGGGCACGAGATATGTGGCCCTCAGCTACGTCTGGGGACAGACGCCTACCTTTCCCCTACGGAGAAGCAACTTTGAACATCTTCAGACAGAGGGTGCGCTCGACAGTGTCCTGTCGGAGCTGCCCCGGACAATAAGAGACGCAATTGACTTGGTATTTTCGCTAGAGGAAAGATACCTCTGGGTTGATACGCTTTGCCTAATCCAGGATCATCAACGAGACATGAAGATCGGGATCGAGCTCATGAACTCGATTTACCAGGGGTCCTATCTGACCATCGTTGCCGGATCAGGGTCAGACGCGCAGGCAGGGCTTCCAGGAGTTGCATCCGGATCGAGGCAAGCATCACAGCATACCGTGCAGCTCAACCCAACTACCAAGCTGGCACTTGTTCATGGCATTGACTGGCATTTGAATCGGACAGTATACAATCAACGAGGATGGACCTTCCAGGAGCTTGTGCTCCCTCGGCGAACCCTCATTTTTATAAATGACCAGGTGCACTGGCGTTGCATGGAAGCAAACTGGTGCGAGGAAACAGCTGCCGACGTCTTGTCGCACTGGCTCGACCCAGACGATAGCAACATCAGCCGTGTCCCGGAACTGAGCGATGGGAATCTCAGTGCTTGGTGGGCTTATCAGAAGCTCTGCGAAAACTATTCCAGGCGGCAACTTCGATACGACGGTGACGCTATTCGTGCCGTCTCTGGTATTCTGCGCCCACTCGGAGCCGGTCTAATATCGTGGCTAGTGGAAGGACTTCCAGCGTACTACCTTGACGTGGCACTTCTATTCGTTTCCTCTAATGGAAAACTGCGAAGGCGACCCGAGTTCGCGAGTTACTCGTGGGCAGGTTGGTCCGGAGGCATAATGTGGCCCCGTGAGACTCACCAATGGCCGGGTCATTCGACTCAAAATCCCAAGAACCTATTCCGCTGGATGGAGGAGAAGACCTGGATTCAGTGGCAGGTAGGGAAACGAAGTGGCTCTCTAAATGATGTCAACTGCATTGACGGATACGACGGCCCAAGCAGGATCGAACGCTTCGCAGACCAGCACTCTCAGCTTCTCACGGACGAAACCGTCGCGAAGCTGAAAAAGACTCATGTCACTTTTTCTTTACCGCTGGCTATATATGCGTCACGTTCGTTTTCCTTCACGCAGCCTTCGTTCAGTGGTTGGAAAGAAAACCACGACCAGAGAATCGTGTCACCCTTGTACGCCCTTGATTCAGTCAATAGTCAAGCTGAGTTTGACAAAATCGCCTCGCAGATTGAGGATTCCACGGAGTGGCGCCGGATTTACAACTGGGTTGCCTGTCGTTTTGCGAGTGAGTGATTTCAAGCTGAGTGAAATAAAGCTGTTCTAATGACTGGAATTAATTAGAAGCACAAAGTCGGACTGAGCTACTCAACGAAGAAGGGCCTACGTCTTGTGCGCGAGGTCGGGATAAGCTTGACTTTGAGTTTCGAGACCCTGCTACTTCTCCTATCACGGGTGAGAAAGGCGGAATCGATAGGACACTCAAATACGCCAAGCCTTGGAGTGAAGAACTCAAGAAGAAGAACTGTCCTACTATACCGGAATTACAGTAAGAACAACTTCCAGGTTTAGATACCGGCTTTCGTCTTGTGAAAGATGGAACTTTTATGTTACTGACACTGCACAGTTCGCTTCCAGAAATCATGCCCAGATATAACCTCATACATTTTCGAACGCTGTCAATTCGTCTCATTACAGGCCGTCTAACTCCTTTGGGGTTCCCGAGAGAGCCAGTACTAGAGGCATCGTCTCCTCACCAACGAGTACAAGGCTTGCCGCTTCTCTCCCCGAGGGGAGAGCTCGTTGGGTCCCTGCATCTTGATGACGTTGAATCGCACACTCCTGGTACGGAGGTTGAGTGTTTGCTAATGGCGTATAGCCATCGGCCAATCTTTGGCTCAGCACTTCCTATGCCACAAGAGGCTTCCATGAGTGGAGAAGACTGGAATTACTTTTGGATTCTTCATGTTGTTACCGTGGGCGACGTATCGGAACGACGGGGAGTTGGGCAGGTATTGAGCAGGGCACTTTCACAGGCATGCGAGCCGGGGCCAGAGTCCAAAGCGATATTGCTTGGGTAGTAGAGGTATCCAAGTATTGTTTGAGTTGATGTGTAGTTGTCCATTAACGAATTATGTTTAACTTGAGACAGGGCAATCCAATAAGCAGAGCGTTGCTACATGAGAAATCGGACCTTGAAAATGAGAGTGTTCACAATGCTCATTGTGAGTGTGATGGTCGCTTCCTTCGATATATGTGAAAGGCAGTTTTGGAGCTTGCCTGTTATTCTCCCAGCTCACCATCACTATTTTTGAGTTAACATGCGTTCGAAGATCGAAATCGTCATAGAAAGTCATTTGCTCGGAACTGCTCGATTAGAAACCATCATGCCATCGATATTGTCTTTATTCGTTTCTTTGTTATCCTTTCGCTCAATCGACCACACTCCAAGTTTGTCGATTGACGCCCCGAATATGACGGTCGGACGACGGTAAGTTTCTAGCACGCAACATTATTGTCCGAATCGCAGTACACGTTATTAGTTCTTCTTCCAAGCTTGATCCGCATCTATCCCCTAAGTTAGCAGCATTCCAACATAGCTGTATCAAGGCCTGAACATACCCGGATGGATTGCTGGCGTTGGGATGTCCTTCCTCACCTCCCGTTTGTGCCGGTAATCTGTCCCAAACCGCTTATCCCTATCGCCTACATGCTTCTCAAAATCAAATTGGCCATCGGCGGTATAGCTTGTCATCAGCTGCGGTTGTCCAAGCGGCAGGGCATGACCCTTGTCGGTCTGCCACAGGTGGTAAACCTTGCCGTACAGGTGAACAACTTGATCCATCTCCCAATTCTCGGCGGCTTGCCATGCAGCGGTGGGGACGGAACGATTGGGCATTATCAGCATTCCAGACTTGACTTCATAGGCATGCGAGTGCCATAACTTGCGCTCCTCCGTTGGGAGCGTGTCGTACAGTTCCGGGGTGATCATGTACTCGATTCCAATGAGCCGGGCTTTGGGCTCATCTGAGTCGTAAAGAAGGCACTGCCGTATATCATTGTCTAAGTTCGAGGGTGAGTTTTGAGATCCATTGTGTATACGGCTTGATAGACGTACTTAGGTGGGCACAGTAGTGATTTGTTTCGACACAACGGCTTGGGTCATCGGCATATGCGTGGAACGCATTCAGATGAGCGCAGATGTTTTTAACAGGCCGAAAATCCTAACCATCTCGGCTGAGTATTCATGAAACGAATTTGGGTGAAGGTACTAACCTGTGTTACCGCAGCGCCAGCCGTCAATACTTGATTTGTAGCCGAAAGCGGCTTCCCCGGTCCTTCGTTGGTGACGGGCACGTTGTTGTCTTCGGATGATGCCATTTTTACGGTAATTTTATGAGTAGTGGTAGCATTTTTACGGTAGAGTCTGGTCTAAAGTAGTCCACAAGGCCCGGAGACGATTCTATTGTAGTTCATCGTCCGTGGAAGAGTTACGTCATGGACAGCAGTGTGGAGGCACAAGCCGGTTTTCGTTCCGTGCTTGGCAGAATGTCCAAATATGCAGTTTACTTCAGACAGGGAGGGCGTCAGTATGACGATCCAGTGACCTCTAAGGCACCTCCGATACCGACGCTAACCTTTACCCGCCGCGGAGGCTGAAGCGATCGGAGCTAAACTAGCCAAATCCCATCCCCTCACTCCCGAGACGTGCAGTCGCAAGATAATGGAGAGATTACCGCAGCGAATCACGGATACATACCCCTTCAACGGACACTGCGCCTTTAATGTCGACTTTCACGGCCATGAGTACCGCATTTGCTGGGACGGAAACTGGCGTGATCCACCAGATCTCTCGGGCTTTCCACATGCCAATAGCGCCACCGTCACAGAGATCTCTCACACAACGAAAGCAAATGAGATTTGGTCCACGTCTCGTGTACTTCAGCATGGTTCTGACGCCCATACCAGGATCTTGAACGACCCCAGCGATGACTTCCCGGTCTGTAAAATAGCCATCGACGAGCGACAGCGGAGTTTTCTCCAGCACGAGTTTTCGCTTCTCCGCTACTTCGCGGTACGGCATCCCGAAGTCCCAGTCGTTCTTACTTGTCCTGATCCAATTCAAGACGAGGAAGGAATCTTTGGGTTTCGTATGGAGCGGCTAAGCCAGATGAAGATGGAGACTTGGTTCGAATACACCGAGGAGGTTCAGACTGCGGCGAGGAAGGTTCACGAGGCCGGAGTCACCCACTATGACCTATCGCCGAGTAACATCATGCTTAATAGCGAAGGACGTGTAACTATTATTGATTTTGGTCGCGCAGGCTATATCGGGGATTTGATCCCGTCAAGCAAGGCGAGAGTAACCAAGCGAACTGGGCAGTGCAGGTATTCGCTTTCTGATGACAATGAGTCCTTGCTCAAACTTCATGGTATGCATGACCCAGAAAAACGACAGACTTGTTACTGATTGCCAACTAGCTATCATGAAAAGATGATACGTTCTGTTTCCGTCACTAGGTATCTCCAAGGGAGACTTGCAGTTCACTCCACTACGAATCAAGGTCACCGCCCAACTAATTGGCTTGACTATGTTCTATCAGATCCCTAAAGACTCAGAAACTATCCACCTCTTTACCACATCAGACTAAGCATCTCGAGGTACCTCCCACTCAGCTCCCAAAGTTGAAGGTCTGAGTTCCGCCACTAGAATAAATGCCTGTGAGGACGTTCCCGCCTGATATGTTTGCATAGTGAACTGGGCCTATGCCCGGCGAAGCCTGCTGGCTCACACCGTCAAGGTAGGACCTTTTCGATGACTTGTCCGTCTGCGGATATCGCTCCACCAGGGCCTTCGTAACACACGCGGCCGTGGCAGCAGCGAAGTCCTGCCAGAGCTTGTTCTTATGGCTGTCGGCGTAGTTACAGACGCCCTTCACGATAATGCAGGGGATTTCGTCCCACACACCGGCTCCCTCCGTTTCAAAGGCCATCAAGTCGTGACGTCTGGCAATGCTATCGCGTTCCTCTCCAGACTTGAGGACTGTATCCGCCGATCCAAAGCGCCCACGAAGACGTATGGAGCTTGCGCCTCCGTAATTTGCCCTTTGGCCTCAAGGTTTAGCTTTTCCGTTAGCCGCTCTCGTTTCATGATATGCGTTTTGTCGCATTGAAGTTCCTGGCACGATAGGCTGCGAGACGATTCGCAGACGCGGTCCGAGTCTTCGATGCAAATGTCGCAGCCGCTCTGCGATGAATCTTGGTGCTGGTGGGGGTATTTTGCCTGGAAGAGAACATCGTTGGAGACGCCGGGGTACTGATAATTGGCCAGGCGTCGTTTTCCCAAGGTTTGTTTCTGGAGCTCTTCAAGATACAGCGCTGCTCGCTTCTCGAGTTGCTCACGCGCCAAATCCGTCTCAAAAAGTTGGACAAAGTTCCGTATGCTCTTCGTCAACCTTCCGAGGCTATCGTCTAGAGTTTCTTTCGTCTGAAAACCGTCCGGGTACTTTCTTCCAAAGTCGTACTGGACCACAGTCTTTCCAATGACCACGTCGCCGAGCAGCAGTTCTTCACCCTTGAGTGAGGACGGAACGCCGCCGCATATCCCTGTTAGGAGCACGAGTTTCAGCCGTGGGTAGCTCGTCTGAAGGCTTGCGGTTGCGCTCGCGGCGCTAGATTCTCCCATGCTTGACAAAAGGACGAGGACAACGTTGGAGCTGCCGATGCGACCAGTAGCGTATTTGTTGGGGTCTCCAGCCCCCCTTCCGTAATCCGTATCCCAAAACTGATCGATGACTCGAGACACAGCATTATATTCCAGGGATTGGGCACAGACAATTGCGATCTCAAACTCGTTGCAACTTTCGGGTGGGGACGCCATTGTACGGTTCGTATTCATCAGCCTGGATCCCGGGGGTGTCTAATCGAGAATAAGATAAAATACTCGACGATGAGTATTTATGAACTTGTGTAATAGAACAGAGCGCGTACATATACGTCTAATTGGCTGGGTATCCATCAGCCTAGAGGGTTTTTAATCCAGTACAAGAGAGTCCACTAGGAATATTTACACCCTTGAGTATTAATACAGAGCGCGTAAATGCACGTCTAATTGGCTGCATAATTGAAGCTGCCCGACGCCCCTCACGTAGCCGCCGTTATCGCGGAGCCTGGTGGTCTGATCTGTCGCGACGTGCAAACTCTCTTCTTTTGATCATCAGCATCTTGAGATCCAGCCGACGGCACAAGTGTTTCCTCAAACATCACCTCAGAGGGTCATTGGAATGAACACCCCCATATCCTACGAGCGTATCGATGGCGGGAATATCATCACGGGCATCACTGCCTCGGGCTCAGCAACCCAGAACTTCAACTTTCACAGCTCTCACCCCAACTCAACTCCCTGCCATGTCATTGCGTATCACCGCAATGGGGATTTTATCGGCCGTCAGGACATCACTGATAAGCTCGAGATACTATTGTCGCCAACGTCTAACGGGATAACACCGCGGCTCTATGGGGTCTTGGCGGGTCGGGGTAGGCTACGTTTGCAAGTTACAGGTCGCGTGGAGGTTTCACTAATGTGGTGCCAGTAAAACCCAGATTGCGCTCGAGTATGCCTACAATCGATCTCGCGACAGCCGTTGTTCCGTCTTCTGGGTCCACGCCGACAACAAAACAACCTTCACTCAGGGCTATAAGACCATTGCAACGGTACTAGGCTTGAGTGAAAATCTTGATGGAGAGGAATTGCTCAACGAAGTGCGAAGTGGTATCCAGTCGAAGGAACGATGGCTTCTTGTTATCGACAACGCAGACGATCTGTCGCTCTTTGGCATAAAGACGGTGCCAGACAAGACAGCTAGTAACCTTTTTGACTATGTATTTGCGGGTCCTAATGGCACAGTATTGTGGACAAGTCGTGACAAACAAATTGTCCAAACACTTGTGTCGCGGCAACAAGGTCTTTCAGTGAGCAAGATGACGGCCGAGGAGGCGCAGAGGCTGCTGGAGACAGCGATAAATAGAAAAATAAACGACAAGGAGCTCCAAAGCGTGCGAAGGTTGTTGGAAGAGCTTCAGTGGTTGCCGTTGGCCGTCTCACAGGCAGGAGCTTACATGCGAAGGACGTGGACCCCAATTGAAAAGCACTTATCGATGCTAATGGAAGGAAAAGAGCGATGGCGCATTCTAAAAGAAACCCAGTTTGACAGACACAGGCGAAGCGATGCCCTAAATAGCGTCCTAGAGACTTGGGGCATTTCGATACAGCGCATCAAGGAGGAACACGAGATGGCATTTGAGTTGCTCCATACCATTGCGTATCTCGACAGCCAGAACATGCCGCTGGAGGTGCTGGTAGCGGCTGCGACATTCAGCAGCGGCGACCAAGGGAAACGGTCACAGAGTAGCAAGCAGGAAGCAAGAAGGGCCATCGGCCGGCTCGAGGAGTTCTCATTCATCACAGCGCTACAAAAAGAACCGGGCGGGGAGGCGTTCGAGGTGCACAAGCTCGTGCAGGAGGCCTCGCGATATGGTCTTTATGTTCAGAGACTTCAAAAAAGAGAGAAGACCGAGTCATGGTGGCGACGTCAAGCTGCCACAACAACCCACGCCCGAGATGACACCTACTTTGCATCTGCTGCGCTGCAGATCATGAGGCAACTCTTCCCAAAGAGTGGCATGAACCCGAGGAGTGGCCAAAATGCGAAAAGTACTTGGCACATGCGATGCGGGTGTGTGACTGGGCAGATATTTGTGGGAACGAGGAGGTGTCGGACCTGATGTCACAGGTTAGCGACTATGTCTCCATGCGTGTACGCTGGGACGCGGCTGCAATGACTTATCAAGGGGCGCTGGACTTACGGAGGGACATCCTCGGCAAGAAGTGTCCTGAACCGGTAGAAAGCTCGAGACTTGGGATGCGTGTTGTACGACCAACATCTGGATCGGGCGAGTGAAGAAAGGCTCTCGGCGAGGAGGATCAGATGATACCCGACTGCAGACGTCTTCTCTCATTGCCATTACACACCGCACGGGCATACATGCGAAGGCCTTCTGATTTTGTCTTAACCCACTCGTTTTATTCTCCGGCAGGCTTACGGTATGCCGAAAATTTCACATGAACGAAAGTAACCGATGGTAGTATAGAAGGTATACTAATCACTTGATAAATAGGGCCAGAACGGTGTCAAGTCTCGCGTGGAACAGCTAGGCTTAACCATGACTCGATCATTAATTCCTTCCATCTCGAAATACAAGAAAGGGAATAAGAGGTCATGGTCCGTGGTTTTGAGGAATGCATATCATGTGTCCGATTAGCTCTTGAACCTACAAACAGGCCGGGTAGGCAAGGGGGGGGAAAGGGGTTCATGTTTGGAAATCCGACTGAAATTAGTGGTGAGGGGATGTAGAATTAAGTATAGTTGGATATATACTGCATCTTTTTATTTAGAAGAACTATCAGTCGAGGTGAAGATGAGGGTATGGACGATTTTGGGTTCTGGTGTGCTCGCTTTCCAGTCGCGTTTTTTTCTCTCTTCCGGCAAACGTAACTGCACATACCATAAAAGCTCGACAAACCGGACAGCATAGCGCGTTAGGTACCCCGAATAAATAGCAACAGCTAACCCAATCTAACTAAACGCGCAGCTTCTGATAAATAAAAGCCTCTAGGGTGGCGGGTACCCGTTCACTGTTGTGGCGCTAGGCAGTCTGGCATCAATTATTTAGTTACTACGGTACCAGCATCTTTGCCACATCTCGTTTGAAACAGCCAATGCCTTCAAGAATAGAAAATTAAGCGCCTTAGAGGTCGCGTGCAAAGCTGCGTCCCAGCCAACACAACTGGCTCGTCTTTCACTCAGCCTCGGGCACACGTGAGTTGGGCTTAGGAGCCTGGCACAGCCCACCAGTACATTTTGTAGCGTCAGGCTGAGTTTTTACACTCTGCCTTTTGCACCATCTCATCGCAACATGCCGACCACGCAAGAATCGCAGGAGAAATGTTCACCTATACTGGTGAAGCGGTGGAAACAGGGTAATCATATCCATCGCAAAGCCTTTTGAGCCTCAAACGCTAATCGATTTAGCCGACCTCTCCTGGCAAGATCACATTGTCTCATCGAGCGAGTTTGTCCTTCCAGAAACAGATGAATCACGCCATATTTTATCTGACGACTCGAAAGTCATTATAATGTCCACCGCCGCTACACTTGATCATCCACGGCTCGACTAACAACTGCCTAGCTTCGCCAACGCCGACCTCATTCGCAAAAATTCAGCCTGTAAGCAGTCCTTCACCAGCGCCTTTCGGATACCAGCACTCTGGTGGACTCCGTATTGTCGGAACTCGAATGGCTACTTCGGCTGCGAGACTGACAGAGACTCTGATGGTAATACCACGGCAATCAGTACGTAGCCGCTCGCGCGAACTTGAGACTGGAACACACTGACATTTATCCAAGGCTCTTGGTCTCGGTTTCTTGTGAAGCAGCTAAACCCCGAGAATGAGCACGAGTGGTACAAGTTCAACATCTTCAGCCGATGGATCGCATCTTCTCAACAGACCATTGTCATCGTCTTCGATGTCCCGGAGTCGTTGGCAAAGCTCTTCCCCACCCCGCTGCGACTGGAAACCCCACAAAAGGACCATCTCAACGACCCGTTCTGGATCCACGCTCGACTAATGGAAGATCTTGTCTACCTCCAGGACATAGCGGTGTGGACTATCAGAACCCACATCCGGACGGCTGAGAAAAGTAGGAAATCGAGTGGAAAGCCCAGTCCCGACTACGGGCTCCTCCATGACCTTGCTAGACACGCGATCCACGTCTCAGAAACTCTCGCCGTCTCCTTGAAGACTGCAGCATCTATCAATCAGCATCACAATGCATTCATAGCCGAGGCAGCAAATGCCAAGCACCTTGACCGGAATGCTTTTCTTCAGGTCCACGAACGGCTCCTCTGGTACGAGCACATGATCGACAGTCTACGATTGCGGGCATCATCTAATAAAGAACGCCTAATCAACGAGATCCAGCTCGCCTTCAACACTGTGGCGCAGTATGACTCCGGCGTGTCGGTGCAGATCGGCCGCGCCACCCAGTCCGACAGCGCAGCCATGAAGACGATCGCCTTCGTCACCATGGCCTTCCTCCCCGCCACCTTCACCTCGGCAGTCTTCAGTACGTCATTCTTCAACTATGATGCCGATTCAGACAGCTGGAATGTGTCGGGGAAGTTCTGGATGTATTGGGCCTTTGCCATACCCGTGACTTTGGCTACGTCGGGATCGTGGTATCTCTGGCAAAAGGCATTCCCGCCTCAGCTGATGGGAGATGAAGAACGGTCTGCGAAGGAAATCGTCGGTTTGCTTAAGAATTCAAATTCCGACGCGAATGTTTAGCGGGCGAAAGCCAGATCCAGGTTCTTCAGGCTATGGGGCGCAAAGCGAGCACTAGATGACATTTCTTTGCTTCAGGTACACCTCCCAATTGCTTCATTCATCTATCTTGGCTATTTTACATAGTGTAACATCGTATTCTGGCTCTAGCTCTAGCTCATCGTCATCGCAAACGCAACGTCTCGTTCCATGGGCGCCAGAACTGATTGTCCCATGTCGGCATACATTTGACCTTCTCAGGCGGCTCGATGACCCAGTCAATCCTGTTCCCTTCCTCTCCTTGGTTGCTAGCCAAGTCGGACGTGTGCCCTTTGAGCTGCTTGATTTGTTCTGCCCTGTCGTCCGAGTACTCGAGATTTACGGTAGGAACAACGGCAATCTTACGGTAGCCTCTGAACCACATTTCCTTGCAAAAGATCTGCGGCTCGCCTTGTGCACACTCGCCATCCTTCCCGCCATGCGTCTCTCGAAAGCGAAGGCCTTCTAGTAGAGGCGCAGCCCCGATCGCGGTGGCGCCGTTCCAGCAAGAGAAGACCTGGAAGGGGAGGTTGTTATGGTAGCGAGAACTGGTGCCGGGATCGTTCCAGAAGAGGTTCCATGCCGAGTTCCAGTTGCCATCGGGAGGAACCTCGAAGAAGGAGTCGCCAGCGAGAGTACGGGCTACCCAGACATCGTAAAATGTCGGATCCTGGCCGGCGTAGGTCCAGTCCATGGCGCACGTCATGTCGGCTCCCAGGACGCGGCGCTGGAGTGCCAGCTCCAGGAGGTCCTCGGTGCAGGCGGCAACATCGTTGAGGAAGAGAACGGTAGTGTTTTCCGACACGCGGTCTAAGTTATCGAACAGCGGCTGGAGGGCTAAATTGCGCAGCTCGGCTAGCTTGTGGATGCGATCGCCCTTGGCTGGGTTGATATCCGAGGAGTTGAAGAAGTAGGTGAGGTCGAGGCGATCGAGGAAGGGACGCAGAGCAACGAGGACGTCGGCAGTCCCGTCTGGCGAGTTGCCCTCAATGATGGAGAGCGCACATCGTTCGGGGCCCAGGAAGCGGACAGCCTCGACGATGCTTCCTAGGAGGCGAGGGAGAAGCGACAAACAATTGCGCAAATCAAGGGCAAAGTAATAGTCGATGTGTTGTGGGTCTTCTATACTTCTTCGAGTGTCGTGGTCTGGGAGGAGGCTATCGTAGCGGCTGGTGTTCAAGGCAGGACACTGCAGGCGCGGAGGTTTTGTAACGGCGGGATCGAGAATGGCTGTGATGTAGGGAGAGATGCGCGAGGCATTGAGGACGGTTCCTGATTGTCATGTCAGCAAGAAGTGGCACCTCGACGCGCAGATGGGATGCGAACAAACAAGCACTGACCATTTGTAATCGTGATGGCATCTGGAGATGCGGTCGCGGAGGAGGCAGGTGAACTTGTCGGAGTGACGACGACGTGTTCAGTGCTGGTCGCAACACTGCTCGTGGGTTCAGTACTGGGGTCGAGCGAGGTCGACGCTGTCGCTTCGTGCTGGAAAGGAAGATCCACTGGGAGTCGAGTGAGGCGATCGCGACCGAGATAGATGGTCGTGGTGATGAGCAACAAGCAAACGGCCGGCACGAGCAAAAGAGAAGCCTTCGATGCATGACTAGCCAACTGAATCAGGTCCATCACCAGAGCCTTACTCCGATTGACTGCGCCAAGTGGACGTGTTCGGGCAGCGAGTAGCAGACGTGTAAAAGGAAAACATCCATCATCCGGGCGAAGGACACCTACCGAAGCATTGCATTGCTTTGGCGCCAACAGGGCGGGGCGTGAGTTACGCGCCCAAGCCCCCTAATTTCTTCGGATACAGACGTAACCTGCACTGTTGGGCTTCACAGAAGGAGATATTCCTGGTTGGAAGAAGTGTGTTGGCTGCAAGTTGCCAGTGATAGTGATGAGCCCCACAACTCGCCCCAATAGCTGCTGCTTGTTGGCGCCTGGTCGCCGACTTGTTGGTGCAAGACCGGCGACCTGTGCTATTTGACAAGGATCAATGGCCGGAGCCGGATGGCAGCCTGATGCAAGCGCCGGAGAGACTGAGGCGGAGTGTCTGACAACCAGAGTGAGAATCAGGCTGTGAAAACATGCCAGTGCAGCGGAATGGATTCAGATCGAATGTAGGGCAACGCCCTTAGAGAGCAGAGACAAAGGTTAAGCATGCTTTCTTTGCTAACATGGTTATTTACCTCTTGAGAAAAAACAATACCCGGCATGAAGGCTCACAGGCTGAAGACCAAAATGGGCTGCATCAGGCGCAGCGATCTTTGAATGCTTAGTTAAAACAAAAAGAGTCTTCTCGCTAAATATTACACCGACCCTCTGGCCTCGAGCTGCGACTGAAACAGGCTTCTCGGCACTACTATACTGCCCTTCTCGATGAACGTCCCATTCCCACTTTGGCCGTAACCTCCTCTACAACCAATACACCAGTTGATTCCCAGAGGGGGAGATTCGAAAACAGCCTTTCCCTTCAGATTCCAACCCACTCCGCCATTCATAGACCAGCCATGCCCAGTGCCTAGATTTTCTCGGTTAACAAACCATGTCGGTGCCGACGTCTCCTCTACTAGAAGCCCGTGTGCCCATCTCTGATGCGGATACAATGATTGTATTCCCGACTGTGTGACATGGCGGATGACCGCGTTGGGTCCTGGCGTCAGCGAGCCGGTCATGACAGAGAATGATATCCCCAGCCCATATTGACCACAGTCCTTGACAAGAACCTGTGAACCCTTAATCCAGATGTCGGAAGGCAGCCCTATTCCTGTGGAATTCTTATCTCGAAACATGGCCACACCTTGTATCGTCAACCGAGCAGCGTCGTATTGTACATCGACGAACTGGTTGAAACCTGTCAGTTTTAAGCTACGCGCCCAGCTGTCAACTGCCCAGGGCGCAAAACTGATAGCAGCGCCATTGCAAGTTGGACTGTCGACGGGGTTTCCGGCGCATGGAGAATCAAGGTGGATCGAAAGGTTCTCTATCCCCATCTCCGAGCTGAGTGGTGGAGGTGCGTAGCTCACAATGTGTGGTTCCATATAGGTTGCGTCGAGACTGTCCGTCAGAGGAATCTGCAGCGTGATTCTGCTGCCATTTACAGACAAGACAATGTTGGGCTGTCGAACAATTGTACCGACCTATATATACCAAAGTCAGCTCTGTATGATGGATGACGAGGAGCTGCGTGGCACTCACTGGTATCCACGTTTGATGGACCCCATGTCGAGTTAAATCACTCATTCCGTTGTATCGGACCCAGTCCGCGGTTACAGCTCTCTGAATATATACTGGTTGACCCTCACTAAAGCCTTCAGTGCTGTTGACCGTGATCACCGAGGTGCCGATTGGAACATAATGGTCGGTTATATTTGCTCTCATGAGCTCCTCCGCTGGCTCTCCGCCAATACCGAGCGTTATGACCGGGGTGTCTGGTTGCTCTTCCAGAACGAGTGTTGTTTTACCAAATGTGGAACCTCGGAGCGTCACGCCGCTGGGTATCTGTAGCCCAGGGGAGATTGAGAAGTTCCCCTTCCCCAGCGCAACCACGCCGCCGCCCGTCATGGCAGTCTGGTT
The DNA here is from genome assembly GCA_003934905.1 of Neonectria sp. DH2. Taxonomy (NCBI): domain Eukaryota; kingdom Fungi; phylum Ascomycota; class Sordariomycetes; order Hypocreales; family Nectriaceae; genus Neonectria; species Neonectria sp. DH2. The sequence continues at coordinate 875,544 of RQWH01000019.1, read as the reverse complement.
GAGCGCCGCTTGGATCCGCTCGGTCTGGTCACCCTCTGCTTGACCAAGCCTCACATTGGGTATTCTCTTGATATCTGGCAACGGCTGGTTCGACGCGCGGTAGCCGCTGAAGCTAAAGTCGGGCAGTCGGTCTCCCCGAGGCGTAACGATCTTGCTCCATTCGACTGTAACAGTCGGGAAGATTGTTGGAGCTAGCGAGTGAAACACAACGAGGAGGATGCGGAGCGTGGGGGATAGCATACTAAGAGTCGATACCACACGTATCCCTGTGAGAAGGAAGGCTATGAATTGGTTTGCAACTCGCTTTGTTGGCGTCGGGAGTAATTGTAGAGAAATATGAGAGTATGTGTGTCTCATGCCGGCTTGAAATCATGTACGCATTAATATTCATATATAAATAGCTTCAAAAGTAGACGTCCCCAAGGAAAGGCTTGGCACATACCGGCTGTCCCTGTCACGCTGGTCTTGAACCGTTTTAACCGTCTTACTGAGTTTGAAACCAAAAACATAGACGCCGTCTACCTTGCTGCCAAGTAACACCCATCGACGACGACAGGCAGAGTTTTAGCTGCATCTGGCCACGCGTAACGTGTTCAAATACTCCATCTACGCCCAAGGTGGCGACATGTTAGGTTTTTTCTTCTTTAAACAGCTGAGGTGGGAACTAATGCCAGCATGAAAGGATGGTCATTCCAAGGCGAGGGGTATGGCAAAGTTACACGTTCATGTGCCTGCTCCGCAATACTCCAAGCACGCCGCTTCCGGAACCAAGCCTTCAATCCACTTCGCCATGAGGGGGCCGGTGACCCTATTACTGGAGACACTGGATGTGTAGCTTTGGTATTGACCAGTAGCTCGTCGCTCATTGCCATTTGTGATGGGAGATCTGCAAATGCCATTCCACAGTGCCGTAGCACGTGGCAAATCTGCGAATGCCATTCCACAGTGCTGTGGCGCGTGGCAACTAATGCAGTCTCGAGGAAGCTAGACCTGAGCTCCGATACTTTGACGCCACCAGCGGCATGCCTCGCGCGAGTGAGGGCAACAGCAAGCGCTACGCATCTAGCACGCATCTAGCGCGCCCGCTCGAGATCTGAATCTCTTTGAGTTGCAAAGCCAGAGAAACTAGGGGTTGCAACGACACCCGCAGGGTCGGTTTGTATTGCTCCATAAACGCAGTTACAGCATTCTGTGTCATCCTCTCTCGCATCCTGCTCCAACAAAACAAGCTTAATATAGTCAAGTGGCCGTTTCTGTGTGGGTAAAAGACTGTTGGCCCACTGGTGAGGCTAGAAATTTCCGTTCAGCTTTGCACCGCACTGGTGAAGCATCAGAACGTCGTCGGTCTGATTGATATTCACATGGCCACAGGTCAGCTCAAGAGAATGAAGTTATCAAGATGATCAGGTCCAGATTGAAGGATGGTCCTCCTTCAAGCTTGTATTTAAAACAATCAACTGGATGTGATAACTTCATACACTGTTTATCTTTCTAAAAATCTATTTCAACTTCATAATCCCGACCCATCTTGTTCGTAGACCGCCTCCTTTCCTCAACTTCCTCCGCGTTGTCTTCCGATGATACGCCAGCCTCTCCCTTCTCCGCTTCCGACAGATCTCCATCGGTTTCGGCTGTTCCTTCTCCAGGAGAGGTTGCCGCCGGGGCAGAGGAGGATGTTACCCCCGACATACCCCATACTGCGATTGTCAGATTCCGCCACTCAGTTCTGACAGAGCTTGACTAACCTTGGCTTCCCAAATTCGTCGCAACCTTGGTGAATATAATGACCGACATAAAAGGGGAGATGCATTTGTTGATCAAATATCCCAGGATAAGCTTGTGTGCTCGCTTTCTCAACTCAGTCTCGATGAGTATAGAGGCAAAGAACCACGCGGAGGGGAGTTGGCCAATGATTAACATTGGCATCAGCTTCATAATGCTCACGTGGTGAACTAGACTCTTGATAAAAAGCGCCGTGTTGAGAACGCGGTAGTAGACCATACTGAGTCGGACGACTTCAACGGTTGCTGCAATGCGGGTAATCGTAATCATCTTCTCCCCCGCAAGGTAGAAATAGTTGTTGAAGTAGGCATTTGATCCCCACCTGCGACGCTGGCTGAGATAGTGCGCCATCGACTGAGGTGCCACAGTCTCGCTGACAGCATCAGGAACGAAGAGTGTGCGTAAATGTGTGCCCTGAGAGAGCATCGAGTAAGTGAGGCGCCGATCAGTTCCCTGAAACTCTGTGTCAGCATGTCTAGGCCGTTTCCGCCTGTGGATGGTATCATCTCACCAGATATTGGACTTGATGGTGTATCACCAAATATGTGGTGACTGGCTCCGAGTATTTCCTCATCGCTCCCGCCATTTCTTCTCGGACCGCCATCATTGTGATGCAGCCTGGAAGGCATGTGACCTTGCCAACGAAGCCTTCCGCTCTCCTCCGAAGATATTGCCCGTAGGTATACTGTAAATGTGAGTATGAGTGTGAGTACTTGTGGGATTTGACTTGTGAGTTACGAACCTGGAATTGCTGATAGAGATTCCAAAACGACCATTCCAATCCGGGCTCCAATTCAACAAGGACCAAGCCACATGCTGCGATTGCATTCTTGTCTCGGGCAAGGGCATTGGCCAGACTGACCACGGCACCCTTATAGATAGTTGAGTCTGCATCAGTGCAAAACACCATGTCGAATCCACTGAACGATGTGCCCTCTGTCAGAATTGGGAGAATGTCGCGCTGTATCTCCTCCCTGAGAAGCTTGGTGTAGAGAGGCGAATTCTGGCGGGGATAGTTGAACAGATCGTGACACAGTATAAGAGAGTCCTTTTTTCCACCGTTCTTTTGCTTCTCAATGACGATGACGGGGACATCTTCCATAAAGCCGGCGATGATACGCAGCACGCCCCTCTTCCACTTGAAAGAGATGTACGGCCGCTCGAACTCCCGAATGACCCGCGTCATATGGGCCCGCACGTCTCGGGGGTTTCCGTCAAGGACAACCACCATCACTTGTCGATGGGGTTCAACATCGTTGTCGCGGAGAGAATAGATAGTTTTGACAATCTGTTCCTCGCTTTCTGAGTACGCCGGAATGAGGGAGAGTATCCAGAGTTGAGGAACAGGCTTCAAAGGGCTGAAAACTCTCCAAATTCTCGTGGAAAGCATTCCCAGTGGGGAGACGATGGAAGAGAGAAAGTCCTTGCTCTTGATGAAGAGAACGGCAATGAAGATGATCTTGGACGTTTTGCCAAAAAAGGCAATCATCACCATCGATATGTTCAAGAGTACGATGGCCCCAAGAAAGATAACTCGCTGGTTTCGCAGGTCTTTTTGCGTGAGTACTCGTGCTGGGTCAACCGGATCCGCGATTCCAGGATAACCACAAGTTTCAACAGTATCCTCTTGCTGATATGAAACTTGAGGGGATAGCTTTTGGTCTGTTGTAGTAAGGCCGCCATTGCTGCTGTCATTGGTGACTGGGTCTTTGGCCTCGGCCTTGGAGCAAACTGCGGCTCTAAGATCTGAAGTGGTAGTTGGAGTCTTTGGTTCAGTATCATGGTTGGTGTCTGAAACCGTCTTGCTGGGACGACGGGCTTTTGCTGAACCAGGCAAGTAATGGCCGTTGACTTTCTCCGTCTCTGTCGTCTGGTCCCCCAGAACTGCAAACGGATGTCTGAGGGAGAAGTGTGAGAAAAGGGTGGATAGCATAACGAGACGAGGCGTGAGGAGTTTGCTAAGCGTGAAGTATGACAGTGCTGCATTTAATTTGATCGACGAGATTCAAAAAGCCTCCTGCGGGTGGTCAAGGTCCTGTGAGAGATCCTATGGGGAGCTGAGGAGATCAGCAGCCTTCTTTGTGGTGGCTGTCGAGCGTAGAGAAGGCGTACTTACCAACTTGGGAATGGAGAAATTAAGTGTTCGACCTTCTGGATGTGGACTACCACCTGCGGCTACAGACAGGACATCACCGAATTCCGCGCCAGCCAGCCGCTTGAAGCGATTTCTAAATCTCCATCTCATCTTCAGCTAGGCGAAGCGAGCTGCGGATCCGAACAGGAAAGACTTTTTATTACGGGCGGATCCTCATCCACTCTCAGTTGTAGCGCAAATTCAATCTAAGTTCCTTCAACAACACAGTCAATGGTGATTTATCACATCTGTCAGGGTCTCATGCGGCCCTGCGTCCGAAATGTTCAAACGCGCGCACGCAGATCCAGGATCAGCGCTTTATCCCGTACCACGGTCCAGGTAGCTTAGGTCTAGACTATTCTGTAGCATCCATTTCAGTAGCGTCTGGACCCCGGTTCCTGTGGCGAGGACTGTGATAACCTCGCGGCCGGCTAGCCACATCGCTGGAATGGAACGTTAGGTCACCATTGGGGCTATCACGCGATAATGAGACGGCATATCTGGCTAACTGACGCCAAGGGCTTGTCGGGCTGGCCCGCGGAACCGGGACGTAGCTCACTATACCTAGGTCATAGTAGCTCAAGCTGTCTTATTTAGCTGCCGATAGATGATAGGGCGCCTTGGGAAGTACCTCACGACAGGTATCGGATACGGGCAGGTAAGAATATGCTTTGCCACCCCGGGCTATACGGAATGCCCACTAGTTCGGCTGTTGCGCTAGGAACGGTCGGCGAGCAGTCCCAGCCGGGCCCGTCCATTCCATTCATCCCAAACATGTCATCCGTAGCCGTTCGTCCTTCGCCACGTGCTGATCTTACATGGAAGTAGACTAACTTTCACCGAGTCTCCATCCATAAACGTCCGGTTGCTCATTGGGACCGAGGCGTTTTATAAACCTCTACCAGAACGGCAACTTGCGACTGCAGCACCATTTCCGGCAACGAATTCGCCCGCTCGACACAATCAGCGGCAATAGAGCGACAATCTCAACAGCTAATCCCAGGGCAAGTCCAATGCTGTAGCGCTGGAGCAGGCGGAACTTGGCGGACGATGGCAACGTGTGCGTCTCCGTTTCCGTTCTCTCCTCGTGGCACGATTGACAACCAAGCTTCGTGTGAATAACTAGCAAATAAACAGAAATTACAGTGTGCTACCTTATCCAATTCAATCGCCATTGGGCCCTTCTAAAAGCTGTTTGCTGACAGTACCCTGGAACGAGCAGCCCTGTACACACGCTTCAAACCGAGGCTCGGATTATCTAGGCGGATCGAAACCAGGCCAGTCTTCAGTGCCCAGTATCAATCAGGACGGAATTGGCCACATTGAGGCCCATGATGATATCTTAGTACAGATTGGATCATTGACCTAAACCTAAAGAACTAATCGCTGTTGGGTGTTTGAGCGGAGCCGTGTTCTCCATTCCAGATCTTCGTCGCGATGCCGGCTTGAGCGAGATGCGTCCTGCGACCACAATACTCTTCATACAGCTGGAGATGGAACCTTGTTTGGGGTCCAGGTATAGGCGGGCGTCACAAGCATCAAGTAGGGTTCAAGTAGGGGAGTTCGAGACCATATGAACTAGATGAGGGCCAAGAGTGGGCTTGCTGGAGAGAGTCAACCGCCGTATCCGCCAACACTACGCCTTTGGTCTGCTAAGGGAAGCCTCGGTTGATATGAAGCTGCCTCACTAAGCCTTCCATCCTCTGAGTTCTGTGTCTGGGTAGCTATTCCTCGTAGAACTACATCTCGTACCATGAATACCAGCCATGTTACCCTCAATTTACGCGAATGGAAAGAAGGGAGAGTATATGTATCGAGGGGCCTCCATCCTGAATAGGATACGGGCACATGGCGTATTCCAAAGAGTATCCGGTTCTAGGGTAACAGGCTCTGTAAATATGGATTAGAATGCCAAGGAGCGCGGCAACGGCGAAGCACGGAATTTCATTTCCTCAGCTACGGACCAGGAGAAGCCAAATTCACCAGAAGAACAATAAGGTTTCCCTAGATACCGCCGTGCCCCTCATTATCTCTGCGGAGATTCGGTCTAAAAGTCCACCAGTCTAACCAGAAAAACAGTCTCATGTGAACGATGGGACAAGGGGGTGTGGGGTTATAGAGAAGATATTATCTGGAACCAAACACATGGAAGAGCTTTCCTTCCCAGCCCTACTCGGGAGATACCGATGCGTTGAGCCGCTTTCAGCATATGTGTGGTGTGAGAGAGTGCATAGAAGTCCCGAGTTATGGAGGAGACGGGATGTGCCACGTGTTAATATGTGGCAGAGTCTAGACCATTCCTCTCGAAATGGGGAAGACGAATCCCATCCCTCCTACCGAGCCCGCCCTACCACACCTCTGGATTTTGGTTGCAAGCAACAACCGAGAACCATCTGTGCACAAAAAGCCCTGCCGATCTCCCGTCCAAAGTCCAAGGCCCACATAGTACTAGACGGAGTCGTACATACATGGACTAAAGCCAAGACAGCGACAGTTGATGGTGTGGTCCCATAATGCGATGATAGGAATGTCAACATCGGTAATGCCAATGGGATATGCTGGGCCCATGGAAGACTAGACTGTCGAGCGTTATAGCGTTGCGCCACAGCAATTCTGTCAATATCGTAGCGGAGTAGACATCCTCGACAGCAACATTACAAACACGATGCTCGGGTAGAACACATGCCCTGAATTGTTCAAAGATCTTGACTAAGGCCCCATACCGTTTCTACATGAGACTATAGCGTATGGGACTAGGTACATAGCCCTGGTTCGGAAAAGCGACATTCATTGCTGTAAGACCATCTCCAGGAAAGTTCTGGTTTTTAATTTCCAAGTATAGAGGGGCTTTTAGAACAAAAGGTCTGATATCTCATTCCTGTCACACAGCACCGTCGCGTGACAACGGTTCCACACATTCAGCCCTACCGTGAATACTTTTCCGCATCCTCTCTTGTTCTATCCAGTCACTCTAAAGCATACTGAGCTACCCACGTTCCATTCCTATCCGTCTCGCGGGGATGTGGAACGTCGTATGATACGTAGGATCTCAGCACTCCCAGAGGAACTTAACGTTTCGGGGAGGCGAGAAGCATGGGAATCCAAACGTCTAGACTCTTTGGGAAATAATAGGGGGTAAACTAGGGAAGAGTTCGGGACACAGAGTTTCATTGGAAGTGACGAGACTTTATACCACATTTTCGTAATCTAGTTACCTTGGACGTCTGGGCCTCGGTTCCGCTTTAGCAAGTCTAACGAGAGCTCACGCAGTAGTCTTCCTCATCCGAGTTCTAGAATTGTAAGCTCATGGGTGGCGGTCTAGATGGTTTTGCTACCTTGAAATGATTATAGGTTAAGCTTGTGGAATGTTGCTCGCCCACAGTCTAGACCGACGAGTATAGCCAACTTCCTCAAGGACCTTCAATACAGTCCATAGACTAGTCAGGACATTGACATAAGTTGTATATAAGGGGAATCATTCCCAGGTTTAGAGAAAATATCATCACCATCCTTACAATCACTACTATTTCAACATCAAGCCAACATCCAGCATGTCCCAATTCAAGAGTCTTTCGAGCACTGCTCAATCCCCATTGTCTGCGATGGAATCGAAATTCGGGCGTCCTAGACTGCCGGTGCGTTCCATTGTTACTGCGGAAACCAGACCCCTCGTCGCTGTCATCGGTGTCGGTTTCGTCGGCACGGGACTCGTCGACTCTTTCTCAACCAAGTACAATGTCTTGGGATTCGATGTCAGCGAGAAACGTGTCAAAGAAGCGAGGGAGGAGTTCCTTGCGAGGCCCAACGTCAGATTCACCACCATTGAGGCCGACCTCCGCAAAGCAACTCACTTTCTCATCTCCGTTCCCACTCTTCTCCTCCCTGACAAGTCCATCGACCTCTCTTACCTGCGAAGCGCATTGCGCATGGTCGAGAAATGGGCACGATCTGGCTCAACTGTTGTGATTGAGAGCTCTGTCGCTATTGGCGCTACACGAGAGTTGCTTGGTCCCATTGCCCGCTCCCGCGGTCTCTTTGCTGGAATGTCCCCAGAGGTACGCATATCCATTTGATAGCATATCCTGAGATTGTAAATGAATTAACTAACACCGGAACAGCGCATCGATCCCGGCCGTGCCGAGCCACCGATCCAGGCGATCCCTAAAGTGGTCTCCGGGTTGGACGACGTTGCTCCAGGCTCGCTGGAGGCCATCACTCGCCTCTATGGCCGCGTCTTCGACTCTGTCGTGGCAGTATCAAAGCCCGAGGTTGCCGAGATGACCAAGCTCTACGAGAACTGTCAGCGCATGATGTGCATCGCATACGTCAACGAGATGGCCGACGCCTGCACTGCGCATGGCATCGATCCCTTTGAAGTTTGCGACGCTTCCGCAAGCAAGCCTTTCGGTTATATGCCATACAGTCCGAGCCTGGGTGTTGGCGGACACTGCATCCCTGTCAACCCTTACTACCTATTGTCCAACAGCGACTTTCCTCTCCTCGAAGCCGCGGCCGAGAAGATGAACATGCGCCCAGCCAAGATTGCGGAAGAGCTTCTCGCGAGCCTGTCTCCCAAAGGAAGTCGCAGAGACTCAGGCATCATCATTACCAAGCAGGTACTTGTTGTTGGCATGGGCTTCAAGGCCGGACAGAGCCATCTGGTCAACTCTCCCGGACTGCAGCTCGCGAACGAGCTCACCAAGTATAACGAAGTCGACGTCTTTTTTGCCGATCCCCTTGTCTGTCAGGATGATGTACCACAGATCTCACGGCTAGCTGACGAGGACTGGACGAAGGAGAATCTGGAAACTTTTGACCTCATTGTTGTTGCTTACAGGCAGTGGGGTATGGATTTTAATGTTCTAGATAAACTCACCGGTGTTACTGTTAAGATGTACTGTCCTTAGTTTCGGCTTAGATTTACGGTCTTTCGGGATTACAATTGTATTTGAAGCTACCAGTTTCCTTTCGTTGAATCATTGTCGTACGTTTTGCTCCATACTCCGTTCCATCTACACTGCATAACATACTTGAAAGTAAGAGTGATAGCGTGAAGAACAAAATGATTCTTACTGGGTAAACAGATAAAGGAGCGATATCTAGGCTGGGTAAATAATTTACAAGAAGCTTAGGCTAGCTAACTAGCCATAATAGAATCAACAGAAAAAGGCATTAAAAGAAAGTCCTTCGTGGATAATGCAAACCATTCTCCCCCGAGATTGAATCACTCACGCATTCGAGAACACCGCCTATTTCGGATGGTACTTCCCATCATCATAACCAGTTCCCTCACCTTCGTACTTTCCCTCATGCCACTTTCCATCATCATAGCCAGTGTCACCACCCTCGTATTTTCCTTCATGCCAGGAGCCGTCGTCTTCCCTCTTGGATTTACCCCCAGGGTACTTTCCGGGATACCACTTTCCATCGTCATGTCCTGTGTCACCACCCTCATACTTTCCAGGGTACCACGAGCCGTCGTCGGCTCTCTTGGATTTACCCCCTGGATACTTTCCAGGATACCACTTTCCATCATCATGTCCAGTATCGCCACCCTCGTACTTTCCAGGGTACCACGAGCCGTCGTCAGCTCTCTTGGATTTACCACCTGGGTACTTTCCGGGGTACCACTTCCCATCGTCAACTCCAGTGTCACCGCCCTCATACTTTCCAGGTTGCCATGAGCCGTCGTCTGCAGGCTTGGCGATGGGAACTGCCAGAGCCGTTACAGCGAAGGCTAGGAGTGTGTAAGAGAAGTGCATTGTAAAATGGACACTGAGATTGAGCGGGGATGGTGGCAATTGAAGATGTTGAGTTTGTGGACTAATATGCTTAGGAAGGTATAGAGATTTGTTCCCTTTGATTGTTCTTGTTGATTCAGGTAGAGAAGAGTCGGATGGTGATGAGGATGAGGATGATAGTAGAAGCAGACTTTGGAACTCGATTGCATCTTAAATAACTACTCATTTTGCTGTAACACAGAATATTCAACGATCTAAACTCTTGCTACATTCCGAGCCTCACGCACCTCTCGTTGAGACTCAAGATGACATATGGCGCAGCTTGTCGAGTTGCAGCTTGTCGAGTTGCAGCTTTGTCTTACCATACATCCACCCAATTAAATACAGGCTACGCTGGTCAGCAGCTCATGAAATTGGCCATCATTTCTCGTATCTGCCGCAGCAGGTCTTTTCGAGCCAACAAGCCTCCACCAACTTACGTCTCCTACATCAGTGGCTTCAGCTGCGATTATTTGGAGCAGCACTCCTACAAAGAGATCAGCACTGTCATCGGCTCCAGGTTCTTGGCCAGTGCCGCAGTGCATAAGAACCAGCGATCTTACGGGATAGGGCCGATGAGGCAATGTTCCTCGGGGGAGGTTTGCTGAACTATCGACACTGCAAAGTCCGCTGCGCCACCGCCATCGGCACAAAATATGATCAGCCTGCATATGTTCGGACAAATGCACACATGGTAATCAGACTGTACCGGATCTAACCGCAGATAAAAATAGTCAGCGGGATAATTGGGCTGTCTACGCAGCACATCATTGTTAATGGTTGCAAGCAGACATGACGCCATTCATTACTTATCGAATAATATGATGTAACAGCTTCCCGATTTCTGGGATAGCCTGAGTTCCTCAATGGTCCTGCAAAGCCCCAAGGCCGGAGCAGTATAAGGCGACCAATGTGATGATGCCACGAGAGGGCAACAAAAGTAGACTAGGCTATGTTTAGTGCCGGATTTATATCTTGGCCGTCGACATTGTGGTGGTACTACATGCGAGTCTTACTATGATGCTCAGCTCGGCTGCGGCTGAAGCATCACAACTGCGAGCAGATGCAAAAGGCCTCAAGTTGCACTTCTGGTCCAAGTACCCAGACTTTGGAAGCCGAGCTGAGCTGGCAGGTTGCCGATCGGTCGGCTTCTTCGGGAAGAGCCTGATTACCCGGCCAAGGCTTCAACATCTGACCTCCAAGAGCCGTGTGCGGTTTAGTTGTCTTACCTTTACGTCACTTCTATGCTTGTTGCCGTCTCTCACATATGCTCACATGTTCTAGAGCCATGTATCTGTCATGTGGGCAGCCCCTTGCCCTGCTCATTTTGGAAAGGATCCGATACCATAATGTCGCCATTGGTGCAGCTAGGAACGACATAGCCTTGCTTTTTCTACATTAATAGACTTCGCGTAATTGTGGAACAATCACGCCTGGTGGGGGGGGCCAGAGTAAAGGACCGTCTCATAGCTTACGCCTTTCACACTTCTTGTTACACAGCATACGACACTTGGCTGTTTCAACGAGCACAATTGGTCTAAACTACATGGAAGGGTGCAAGACTTGTTGCCTGCTGACCATGATATCTTAGGTGCCTCCGCCATCGTGGGTCTCGCGAGGAGCTCAAGCAACGGCGAGACTTGATAAACTAGACGCCACAATAGCTATTATGTAACATCTATTACGGGCGTAAACACGTGGTGAGTGATCAAGTTGACACACATCGAGATAGCCACTGCTAATATCAGGTTGGAAGTGCAAGAGGAAGGTGGGCATTATACATAGGTACAAGGAGCGATGATTGTTGAATGGCTCAGCATATCAATGTTTTAAGGTCCATGAATGATGGTTTTGAATGAGAGATGAAGATTCGGAGACTATATGGATAGGTGTATTTTCCGTGTACAGCTGTATGAGCTCAGAAGAAACAGGACAGATGTATCAGCGCTGCATCTCGGGACTGGTGTATGATAGATGTTAATTTCATTTCCTAGTGGGCGCTCTCAAGATCTTTAAGATATCCGCGCAACTACACGAGTCAACCCGCCGGTTGTTGTTACATATTGCAGACCAAGAGCTATTCAGCGTCGTGAAATGGCAACCTCAAGGCCCATAGGCTTCCGTAGAAATCCTTCGCGCGTCTCCATGACCCCTTGTCGTAGAACAACACCGTACCGCTTAATCCAAGTCGAAGCGAACAACCTCATTTGCATTTCAGCAAGATTCCTCCCAACACAAGACCGTGGGCCATGACTGAAGGGAATAAAGGCATTCTTTTGCTCGTTTGTGATGGTTTCCCATCTCTCAGGTCTAAAGTCGTCGGCGTCAGGGCCCCAGATCTCCTTCGAGTGATGGATGGTATAGGTGGGGACACTGAGGACGGTGCCAGGGCCAAAATGTCGACCATGGAGAGTGATGCCGCGGGAGTTGGGTGGGATTTCACGCGGCAATCCAATTCCCGAGGGAGAGTGGTATCGCAGTGTCTCGTTGATGACATGTCCAAGGTATGGAAGTTGTTTGACCTGGTCATAAGTGGGAACGGTCTCATCTCCAGGCACGACTGTGTCAACCTCTTCCTGTAACTTCTGAAGCACTCCTGGTGTTCTGGCGACGTTGTATAGAAGGGCACATGAGGAGTTCGACGTTGTGTCGCTACCCGCGATCAGTTGCGTCAAGGCTTCGGCGGTCAGCTCGGCTCGACCAAGAGGTTCTCCCTTCTCATCCCTTGCGTCCATCAAGCGAGATAAGAGATCCTTTCGGTTGATATCCGGCGGTCGTTCCAGTCGCTCACTAACACAGGCGATGGCAATTCCGGCCAGATTCTCGACTGCTTGCAAACCTTGGCTGAAGAAGGGATCCGGCAGCCACTTCGCGTACGGCTTCAACCAAGGGACGCATCCGAGCGTGGCCGAGACCTCACCACGGCGGTTCATGATCTCGCAGGCCGGGGCGTAGATGGCAGGGCTTGTTGGACTGGCCTTGACCTCGGCGATGTCTGCTCCGGAGGTAATCATTCCTAGCCTCGCTATCAGCACAGCTTCCAATTACTGGATTCTCAGCTACTTACCAAACGGCTTGCCGAACGCCAAGTCAGAGATGGTGTCGAAAGCCAGGTAGTTGACTGTGCAGATGTCAGTAATCAGTAATTAAGTCCATGAACGTAGAGAACGTACACCATGATAAACATTCTATGTCAGCAGAACCATCCGAGTTCACGGATCGCTGCACAATAGAGTCCCACTGCTTCACCCACAGCTCGAGGTTCTGGCGGATATATGGTTCGAATTCGACGATGGACTTTGGGGCAAACGTGTGAGAGACGATTTTCCTCTTGCGCGAATGCTCGGCCCTGTTTCTGGTGTTGAATAGACCACGATGGATGGAGACGAATGGGTCGTAGTAGTCACTGTTTGGTGTATGAGCGAGAGATTGATACGATTGAGAGTAATGGTGGTGAAACTCACGATTTAAGGAAACCGTTTCCGTGACCGTAGATGGCCTGGATGGCGCTCGCATCTGCGATGCTGATGTGGTTCGGGGCAATGCGCACAACGGGGCCCAGCTTCTTGTGGACCTTGTCGACCAAATCGTATCGTTTTCCTCGTCTGCAGGCCGAGAACAGCCAAAAGTTGCTGAACTGGGCTCCAAAGGGGGCCGGTATGCCTCGCAGGGATGAAAGGGTCACCAGGTACGAAAACAAATAGATGCCGACAATACCGGCGAGGGCCACAAGGGGCGCCCAGGGAGAAATCAGCACGCTTAGAACAGCCATTGTGTCGATGGTGTAGTCGAGAGCAATCGGTAACTCCTGATTAATCCCATTGTCTCAGCGGGCTAGTTGATATTTGTATCTGCCCGTTGCGGATGACGTCGATTCCGCGAGCCTCAACGCGCAAAGGCTGGCCGCGAACATGGAGAGCACCGAAGCCAATGGGAGCAGCCGCAATTGCTGCAACTGCCGGCGCACCCCACAGATGCCACTGCTCCAGAATCGAGCCTCCACGGAACCCCGCAGTTTTTGCTGGTGCGGATGCGACTCTCGGCAGCGGCTCCTCGGCCGGGAAGCAAATCGGCAAATTCCCGAAGGCGAAAAAATGGCGACATTTCTCCGCGAGAGTCGACGCAGGTTGCTTCGGAGCGCCGGCACCGATGTCCGCAGAAGATCTACACACCCTGGAGATGAATCCACGCATTTTGTCTTTGTGCGTCAGCATTACTTTCGTGAATAACTCCAGACCAGCCACTCCGATCCACTCTTGAATCCGCCGCGGCGTACCAGGGCTACCCTACACCATGAACCATGACACAGCGGCCCATGTTCGCACTCGGTCGGGATCATATGTTGAGTTAAGCGCGTTCTTGATAGTCTCTGTAAATTAACCGCATATCTACATGATATGCTGAAAGAAGAGTCGTGGTTAAAATATCACTGCGTGCCAGATGTAGAGACCTCGTCGGATCGTACGGGAGAATGCACCACAGACCGTGTCCAGTTTAGGACTTCAGTCAAGACAATCTTCGTGCAATGCCGTCCAAAACAAATCCAACACTTGGCAGCGACTCTACACAACTGTCGAACCCATCAAGTCGTATTCGTAGTCGCAACATCCTTCTTCTCTCCTCGGCTTCCATCAACGGGACATTTGACCCCGCTCCCGTCCTCTCCGGGAAATTTAGATGTCGGGTCATCAGACACACGCCGATTGGCTGGAGTGCGAGACATCAGCGCCTGGCCGGGCTGGAAGCACTCAAGTTCAGTGGAAACGGACAGTCACGGCCACTACGCCGATGGCCTGATCAGCACTCGTCGTCGGATGTCTCCTTTCATCTGCATCGTCTCGCAAACAACCGCCTCAAACGACCCAAGCCATCAGATCGTCTTGACGCGCACGCTCGCACGCACAACCGTCTCGACATTCTCATCAATCTGCACCGGACGCGATCCAAGGCTACTCCAAAGAAAAGATGGCATCTGCAACCGAACTCACCTACCAAGATGTCTCGGGACACTCCACCAAGAAGGATCTCTACGTCGTCATCCACGACAAGGTCTACAACTGCACCAACTTCATCGACGAGCACCCGTACGTCTATCTGAACCCATCTAGCAGCTTTGCACGCCCCTTTTCAGCCTTCTAGCGACTCGCGCTGCTAGTCTCGGGCCTGTACAAATCAAAGAGTAGCGAGCTGACTGCAGAAAATGTAGTGGTGGTGAAGAAGTCATGCTAGACGTCGGTGGTAAGGATGCAACTGAGGCGTTCGAGGACGTCGGACACAGCGACGAAGCTCGAGAAGTACTTGAGACGCTATTTACTGGCAACTTGAAACGAGTAGTGAGTCGCCAGACCCTGCCAACCTGCTCATCTGTGACAAGATGCTGACATGTCTCGCATCTAGCCCGGCGACCAAAAGCTGAAGGATCCCCCTTCAGCCCCCTCGCCTGCCGCCAAACCGTCTAGTGGGATGAGTACCGTGCTATACGCAATCGTCATTACCGGTGGCATAGCCGCTGCTCTTGTTTATACGTATCTTCAAGAGCAGAAGGATATTGTCATGCCGGAGGAGGCATGACGCAAGACATCTAGACACTGAGCGAGCGTGCGACAGTGCTGCAACGCAAGGTGATATGGGTAATGACTCTGTTATTGATTAGGAGAGGCAAATGAAAACAGTTTCTTTATGTTTCGGCCCCGACGGAGTTCTATCGTATTATGTAGTCGGCTGACACGAGAGCTTCACAATATCCCTGTCTTGAGTGTACAGAAGCAAAGAAAACAATATACCAGTTGACTCAGAGACGAACCTCAAGCAGATCAAAATCTGGTTCCATTCCTAGACCCAAGTTCTTGCCTCAGGATTCTGAATTTTGAGCTAATGTTGGCTGAGCGAGTGGCTGAGGTCGCCTCCACTTTCACTGCCTTCCGATGTGTGAGTCAGACAACATTTATAAAAGAGTCATGTAGTTGGCATAGTTATCTTGTCTTCATACCCTCTTATACTTTGCAACAAAGAAGACAAAGTGTCAAAATGGAGGGCCGGCCGACCCTGCTCGACGAGGAGCCGCGTAAGTCGCTTGCCACACGCATGAAAGACTACGAAGCCGCGACAGAAATCCATCTCGAACTATCCCAACCCGCCATCCTCCGACTTGACGGCCATACCTTTTCAAAATTCACGGCACCATTTGCCAAGCCTTTCGACGAGCGGTTGCACGTAGCAATGGTTAAGACGTGTGCCGATCTGCTGAATGCATACCCGACAGCCACTCTCGCCTACACACAGTCGGATGAAATCACCCTTGTTTTCCCAGACGGAGTTGGGAGCTTCAACGGCCGTGTCATGAAGATTGCCACGCTCGCTGCTGGCTTTTGCTCCGTTCACTTCTATTCACACCTCATGGCCGCACTGGTCGAGATGCCTGAGCCGACGGTCAAGGGGCTTGCCTCTCTTCCACTCCCCCACTTTGATGGCCGCATATTCAACGTCCCGAGCGTCGAGGAGTGTGTCAACAATATCCTATGGCGATGCCGTGGTGATGCCGTCAGAAATAGCATATCGGCCTTTGCGCGGAGCCTTTTCTCGACAAAGCAATTGCACGGGAAAAACAAGGACGACATGCTTGAGATGGCCCAGCAGGAGAAGGGTGTCACTTACGAGGAGTCTGTGCCGAGGTGGGCGCTGGAGGGATCGATTGTGAAGAAGACTCTCGTCAAGATGGAAGCGGTAGACATGAAAACTGGCGAGTCAGTCACCGCAGTGCGGACGAGGACAAGGTGCGAGGATAGAGGAATGACGGAATTTTCGGATGAGAACTTGGCTCTGGTGAGGGACAAGTACTGGCCTGAAGCCTAAATCACCATTATTCTAGGGCGACCTGCGTCACTGTCATCATTCTCATGGATATCTTAGACATCAATGTCGTACAAATCTATCGATCCCTGACGCAGGATCATCATTATAGAAAGATTTTATCACAAGGCTTATGTTCATGCACAAAGTTCTAAGGAGAGGGACTCTTTCTATGTCCAGAAACCCGACTCACGCGCGTAAATAAACAGCTTTCTAACTACACAATGAAGCATGATAATTCCTTAAATCGGCAAGAAATCATCCAAGAACAGTGTCACCATAACGTCAGGTATTTCTTGTAGCAGAGCTTCTTCTAGCCTTGATTAAAACCATAACTCAGAGAATATTCTGACGCTAACTCCATCTGAGAACCGCCTTCAAGGTCTTTCCGCTCTTGGTATCTTTGATTGCTTGGTCAAAATCCTTCATGTCATAAACGCTAATCAAGTTCTCGATGGGATAATTTCCCTTGGCATGCTCCTCCATTAAGAAAGGTATTAGCTGAAGGCATGTTAGCGTTAGTTCATCACCAAGTATATATAGAGCTGGTTACCTTGGACGGAACCGCATCTCCTTCGCAACAACCGACATACTGCCGACCGTTGACGAGATGGGCGAAGACGTCAATACCGGCCCTTTTACCGGGCTGAAAGACGGTGGTCAGTTAATGGTGCTTAAAGAACCAGTCGTTAAACACTAAAACGACTTACAGCTGGTGCCCCGACGGTGGCAGCTTTGCCTCGTGTTCCAAGGCAATCAACCATGTTCTGGATGACTGCCGGGACGCCAGAACAATCCACAGCATAATGAACACCGTTCGGCGGAGAGATTTGTTGGATTTTCGAAACAAGCTCTGGGTCGCTTCCAATAATTGTTTGGGTGGCTCCAAGCTTCTTGGCCAGATCTAGTCGAGATTGTTGGAGGTCGACGGCGATGATCTCCTTGGCCCCGCGCATCTTAGCAGCCATTATTGCGCTCATTCCCACGGATCCAACACCGAAGATCGCGATTGTTTTTCCGGCTTCGACGTTTAATGTGTTTAGAATAGCTCCCGCGCCTGTCTGTAGTCCACAGCCCAGTGGTGCAAACAGAGCGAGGTCTGTATCGCTGTTTACCTTTACCAGGCTTGACCGATGGGCGACTGTGTGGCGGGCGAAAGAACTTTGACCGAAGAAGCTGCTATACATGCTTTGCTTCCCGCTCTTGCTCTGAATGGACAAGGTGGCAGATCCATCGCTACGTTTCCCGCCAAAGTTGAGTGGGACAAAGGAATAACAGTATGCAGGGTGGCCAGACTTGCATTGCTCACAGGTTGCACAGTGGGCGAACGAGAGCAGGACTTTGTCACCAGGCACTAGGTCTGTAATGCTTGAACCGACTTCCTTCACAATTCCACCTCCTGTACTGGCAATTAGACCTCAGGTCGACAGATAGGGACATTCTGGAACGAATGAGTCGACTGACCTTCATGACCAAGAACGGCTGGGGCTGAGGCAGGGAGGGTGCCTTCAGCGCAGGACAAATCAGTGTGACAGAGCCCAGTAGCGTGAATTTCAATCAACGCTTCATCGTCTCTGATTTTATCGACAGTGACTTCCTCTAAGGAGAATGGTCCCTTTATTTCTTTGAGGACTAGCGCAGTCGTGGTCGTCATGATGCAATTTATTCTGGTTCAAATCTCGGTTGGCTGATAGCTTGCAATTAGGTCGAGCCAAGATATCAAGGTAGAGGAACAAAAATGTTTTGAATAAAAGGCATACGCCTTAGAGGAATACGGGTTTGGGTGTGGTAAATAAATGGCATTTAGTCCTTCGCACGGGGAACAGTCTAGCGTCTTCAAGTTGCCGTCCATCTATCCCGACTCCCGAACGGAAACTTGACTACCGCACCGGATCTTGGCCCTCCTCGGAGCCTAACTTAGTGCTTTCAGCTCCGCAGTGCCTCTTAACCCCATGGGGTAATGCGGAAATGACAAGTTGACCTATAGGTCAACAGGTCTGCGGGGTTTGCACGTCACGCCTCAAACTAGCCTTCGGCTTCCAGATACAGAGGATGCGAT
The DNA here is from genome assembly GCA_003934905.1 of Neonectria sp. DH2. Classification (NCBI taxonomy): domain Eukaryota; kingdom Fungi; phylum Ascomycota; class Sordariomycetes; order Hypocreales; family Nectriaceae; genus Neonectria; species Neonectria sp. DH2. The sequence goes on along the minus strand of RQWH01000019.1, from coordinate 856,940 downwards.
CACTCGCTCGCATGAGATTCGCTCCGAAGATTATGCACATCGAGTCAACCGACAGGGTTAGTGCGAAGCAGGGATAACGTGGTTAAGTCCGGTCTGCCGAGACATTGTGCGCAACTTAGAGCACAGCATCCACCCTTAGCAACGATATCATGTTGTCACGACACAAGTCGGTCAACCGCATCAGTTTACCTAGGCTAAGTATACAGAAAATCATTAAGATTAAACAGGCTGTGGTATTACGTTTCGATGAGCCCGAAATCGTAGAAGAACGGTATTCTGCAAGGTGACGAACCCCAATTTGAACAGTTAAATTATTGCGGGACGTCAACCTCAAGGCTTGTAACGTTGTGGAGTCATATAGAACGACGGTGCCGTTTACGTTTGAGCCTTGCTATACAAATTGCAACCCATGATTGTCTTGATGACATCTTTCCTTCCCTCGCCTAATGTTTCACTACATTCTACCCAATATCCAGTATCCTGTGACAGCCGACAATCAGTTTCACGAGGTAGAGCAACCCTGCAGCCGACACTGAGTTGCACGAGGTGGAGCAGCCCTGTAGCCGACGCTAAATAAATAGGCGTCTTCCCTTATCCCTCCCGGATGCGGGGTTAGAGGTTTGAGACTCTGGCACATGCCCCAGTTCCCCGTGGATTATGACGATTCTGGACCGAGTGCGTCAGGTTGGTGATGGAGCTTCCCACTGCCGCTCCTCGGCACCGAGGACCTCAAGAACACGCTAGTTGGTGCTAAGATGCGGGGTACGGATGAGACTTGCCAAATGGGACAGATTTTCCAATGCGTTCTTGGCAACTTTTAGGTTAGGTGGTGGTCTCCAAGCGGACACCACCAATGTTCGGAATGGAGTCTCGCGGAGGGAATCCTAGATTCCAGATATCCGAACTCCGCCCCGTGTTCTATGCGGGGTAATGTATTGACTAAAACCTAGATACGAGGATTAATCTAGATAGCGGCTTAAATAGAGTGGACAATGACGACTAGCCATGCCACTGGGGATTCGAGCGGGTCTTCACCGACATAACTGACTTGATATACCCTGGTATCAGGTATGCTCGTCTTGGTTGAATAAGTCCCTTCCTCAAATACTTGCCTTCATTCACCACATATTATCAATTTGCAGCGCCGGCTTGATTTTTCCTCGTCGTACTACCCAGTTATCTGTCTACTTGTACGACCCACGGCTTGGCAATTGGTATGAGGAGAAGCTAACACATTGCAGCAACAACCATGCCGGGGCAAACTACCGACTCAGTGCCCAATCGGGGCCAGCCCGTCCCTCTGGTCATCGATGGACGCGAGGTTGTCCCAGATGATCTTTTCGATGTCTACAGCGCCAACACCGGGAAGGTCGTTCACAAGTGCGCGAACGCTGACCCAACCTACGCCTTGGCCGCCGTCGATGCTGGAGTCAAGGCTTTCGAATCCTGGAGCCAAACCACGCCTGGTCAACGTCGAGCCATCTTCTTAAAGGCGGTCGAGATCCTCGACAAGCGAGAAAGCGAGTTGAAAGAATACATGATGCAGGAAACTGGCAGCGATGATGGGTGGGCTGCCTTCAATGTGACACTCGGAAAAGAGTGCCTCCTCGATTGCGCGGGCAGGATTATGGCCATCGAAGGGAGAATCCCAGCCACCCAGGACCCATCCGTTGGAGCACTCATCGTCAAGGAGCCGTACGGCGTTATTCTAGCCATGGCCCCGTGGTAAGATGTTCCGCTGGAGTGAAGTACACAGCAGCGTGGCTAATGGCGGACAGGAATGCACCATATGCACTGGGCTTCAGAGCTGTTGCATGGGCAATTGCTGCCGGAAACACGGTCGTGTTCAAGGGCTCCGAAATAAGCCCCCGCACGCTCTGGGCGATATCCTCAGTACTCCAAGAAGCCGGCCTCCCCAATGGTGTTCTCAACTACCTTGCTTGCACCCCGGGCAATGCACCGGACGTCGCAAAGGCCTTGATCGAGAGCCCACATATCAAAAAGATCAACTTCACCGGCAGCTCAGGCGTCGGTCGCATTGTTGCCCAGATGGCGGGAGCGAACCTGAAGCCAATCCTGTTGGAGCTCGGAGGAAAGGCACCTGCTATTGTGTGTGAGGATGCAGATCTCGATGTCGCGGCCAAGCAGTGCGTGCTCGGGGCGTTCATGTACTCTGGACAGATCTGCATGAGCACGGAACGCATTCTTGTCCACAAGTCAGTCCGTGCTGGCCTCGAGGAGAAGCTGAAGGAATGGGTGGATAACATCTTCCCGTCGAAGAATGATGCCCCCGTAGTCATTACTGACCACTCTGTGACGAAGAATAAGGGTCTTATCAAGGAGGCGTTGACCAAGGGAGCAACAATCGTGGCCGGCAACGTCGATGCTGTCGAGAAGACCAAGACGCGAATGAGACCCATCATCATTAGCAACGTGAAGCCGGATATGGACATCTACATGACAGAGTCATTCGGTCCTACTGTGTCTGTCATTGAATTCGAGACTGAGGAGGAAGCACTACGCATCGCCAACGACACCGAATACGGTCTCAGCTCTGCCATCTTTTCTCGAGACTTGAGAAGGGCGTTGCGCCTTGCAAAGAGGATAGAGACGGGCGCTGTGCACATTAACAAAATGAGCGTCCATGACGAGGCTGTTCTGCCGCATGGAGGAGCCAAGTCCAGTGGCTTTGGGAGGTTCAACGCTGGTATGGAGGAGTGGGTGAGGACGAAGAACATTACGTACGATATCTGAGGGCGGTCCAGGATTCCCAACGTTGGAATTGTAGTTAATCAGGTAATAAACGAAATATTTTACAAATGATTTCCCGCTGATTTGAACGCTGTTGGGGGAATATCGTCAGACACTCGCAATATACCAGGGTTCTAGACGCTGAAAAAATACGCTGCACTCGAATAATCTAGATGCAACTGACAGTCTGCAGAAACCGTCAGCACATTGCTCCCATGTACGACCCAGGGCACAACAGGTAGCATCAAATCTGTGCATAGGGCCGGATGATCTTGGCGATAAGTAACGCTTGTCCGTCAATCGAGATATGCTTATTTTGCAACGTCTCTCTGCAGGATGAGATCTGAACGGTGGACGAATAGACAGCACAGCGTTGACAACCAAGCCGGTTAACTATGGCCCACACCTCTCGTCCACGGATGGCCGGAGGCCATTCCTCAAGCCCACCCCCACAAAGGCGTCGATGATTGGCAATAGCTTCGAGAATGGACTCCTTCTAGGACTATTCAGACCTAGCAAGCTCGGCCTCCCCAGATGGCTTGTGTTTACCCCGCGTCACGCGGGGCAAGGGGCAACGCTAGACGTCACTTTTGGTTAGATTCATCATATATCGTGGGGGGCGAAATCACGGCAAATGAGACCGGCTGCGAGTAAGCCGACGGTTGATTGGTTGGGCACTTCGACGTCCCCGTTTTCCCGAGTTCTCTCCATGGATGGATGGCCTCTTCAATCTTCCATAAAACGATCTGCCAGTTTGCTGCTCCACTCAGAACACCACTGTGCTGCCGCAATTCCCTCGGCATGATGAAAATTTGCTGCGCTTCGAGATAACTCAAACAAACATGGAACCGGCAAAAGCAAAGAAACGGGCCTTTCGAGCCTGCGTGCCTTGTCGGGCGCGCAAGGTGAGGTGCATCGTGACGGGGTCGTGCCAGCCATGCATGAACTGCAAGCTGGACGAGAAGGATTGCGACTTTGCCAGGAGAGCCAGGACACAGTATGTTCTCTCCGACTTGCCATTGGCTTGTCACTAATGGATGCGATGCGATACAGTTCCAAACTTGATCGAAACCGTCACAAGAGTGCGAGAACCCCCGATTCCCGCTCCGACCGCTCGTCGAATGACCATCATCACTCAACGCATTCACCAACAGCCTCGGATGTTTCGGGAAGCGATTCCATCGACCAACTCCCAAGCAATGTGCTCAACAATCTCCCTGCCAAAACACAGTCACCAAAGTCAAGCTCGAAGAATCCAGGTGCCCAATTTTGCCCATGCTTCACCATCCACGCCAACTTGACAGCTAACGCGGATTAGAAGAATTGAGCCTTCTGTATGACCCGACCGATCCTAGCTACTGTTTTCTCCAAGCGCCCAAAATTCAAACCATATTACCTCAAGATCTCGAATTTCTCAACAAGCAGGGATGCTTTATCGTACCACAACGAGGTGTTCTCGACGAGTTCGTCCGGCACTACTTCTCGTTCATCCACCCCATACTTCCTATTCTCAACGAGGCCGACTTCTGGGCCATGTACAACTCGCAGTCGGATAGTGGAAGTCAAGAGAGGATATCTATTATTGTTCTTCAAGGAATGCTGTTCACATCCTGCACTGTAAGTCTGCACCACAACGCATCCAGAAACGCCTACTAATAGTGTCTCTAGTTTGTGTCGGAGGAAACCCTCAAAACTCTTGGCTTCCAAACCACCCAGGATGCGAAATACTCATTCTATAGGCGTGCAAAGGTATTGACAGTATCATTCTGATCATGGCGCAAATGACTAATTCCGTATCAGCTTCTATACGACTTTGGGTACGAGCGATCATCAATAGCCATTGCCCAAGCTGCTGTGCTTCTATCTCATTCACACCTAATCCCTCTGCCCTACGGAGGCTACAAACAGCTGGGATCTCTTTGGTCAGGCATAGCGATCCACCACGCACGCGATGCAAGAGCACACCGCTACTTTTCGATGACGCTGAACCCCCAGTCTCCAGACGAAGCGAAGCGGCACAACGTGCTCAAGCGGCTGTGGTGGTGTTGCATCATCACTGATCGGGTTATACCATTGACTTCCCGCCAGAATATCAAGATCACCAGGTCCAACTTCAACTTCGATGCCAGCCCCGCACTGAGGTGCGAGGATCTCTTCGACGAATTCTACAACTCGAATGTCTACGACTCGACTACCAAGATCCATCTTGCTCAAAATTTGGAAAAGCTGGTGGAGCTCTGCGTCATTCTTACCGATGTTTTAACCTTGTCATCCTCGATTCGTGAGAATCCGTCGTTGGACCTCTCTCAGAGAATGTCAGGCCCGAACCAAGCTGGCCACTGTAGAATTCAGCTCCAGCGCTGGTACAACGCCTTTCTGGAAATGAAGTCGGCCAGGAACGGAAAGGTCATCCAGGATTCTAGCAGTACATCTCCTGGAAGCTCTGTGGTCTTGTTCACCAATCTAGCAGAGATGTATTATCAGTAAGTCGATTCTAAATCGTGATTATGGTATTATACTAAACATGCTGTCATTTAGCTCTGCAAGGCTGGCTCTTTGCCATTATGAGATGCTGCATATTGGCTTGTCCGTGTCCCCAAGCGAAAGCTGCAAGATCACAGAAATGCTTGAGAAGAGCTACGAGCTTCAGAATGCCATTTCACAAGTGACGGAGTGCCTGGCGGAGTTGACTCGCCTACGTTTGATACGTTGGCTACCGATGAGCGCGTAAGTAATTACTTCCGAAACGTATCGATTATTCTAACCAAACGCCAGGGTCGGCTGCACTGCTTTGCCTCTAGCACTTCAGATTCTCGACGTTGAACTTCTTCAACTAAAGTCTCAAGATACTTCATTATCTACGGGGACTACAGTTTGTGCTAATCGCCAGCAAGAGCGACTCAACATGCTTATCGATGCCATGAAGACATATCGTCCAAGATACTATATAGTGGACTGGGTTGCGAGAACGATACGGCATATCGTCAACGTGGCACAACAATGGTTACCGTCAACCCGCGTCCCATCAAGCAGTTCAAAATTATCAGTTGGAGGCTGGATTGAGATTCTCCAAGCACAACCGAGCTGTTACTTGCGTCTTGCCATGACTATGGACTTGAGTATCAGCAACGGACAACTCCCGGAAGAAAGCGACTTCCCACCAGGCTTACGCGACATTGTCCAGAGTCATATGAAAACTGCGATATCTCCCACCAGTATTCCTATGAGGATTGACCATATTCAACATCTGCAGCCAAGAAAGAAATACTTGGATGATGACACAACCCGCTTCAGAGATGCGGAAGAAAAGTCCACACCAGGCTTTCCCAGCGAAGAAGACTTATTCGATGAAGAGTCAGCTCGCCTCGTTGGCAACGTCACAGATTTTGATAGCACCATCGGGGGTATCCCATGTGCCACTGACATGCCTCCCACAACCAGTTTGAATGCGGCGAAAACATCCTCTGGGTTCAATGACGTGAGCATATGGCCCAACGCGCTGTTTGGCCTCAACCTAAATAGGTCTTTCACCTCTATTCAGCCTGGACTGGGAGATTTTCCACCCGGAACTGATCTGCTCGCTCATGACCAATCAATTTCATTGGACCCAGCCCAGTGGAATGATGTTCAGTCAAGCAATGAGCTAGAACTGCCAGATTTTCGGATGGATGAGTCCTTCCTCGAAATAATGCGAGAAACCGCTGGCACAACACTGAGGAACAATGATGAACGCCTCCTCGAGCAGCTAGACAGAGTCATCAACATACCTTGATGCTGGATAAAAGACTGCAGCTTTCTGGCAATGACGGTGTTGTACTGCATCCTGCAATACAAAATACGGTTTAGGAGGAGATCGATCGGTTATGCGTGTAAGAACATCATTTGTAAATTAGACTACCAGGCATCTCCAGCGTTGATCCATATTCCAAAAATGCAATTCAAGTCCTTAAAGCCGCCCTCGCTGATCCCATAAATAAGTGCTTGACAAGGTCCACGGCAATTCCAGAAGGTGATCTTGGTTTCGTAAAGAATTGATGAAATAGATCTAACGCCAATGACCTCAGCGCAAGGAGCCAGATACGGGAGTCGATTTTGCTGTCACAGCTAGAGACAAACAGGACATTGATGTTTGGTTGAAACATGCAGTCGGGTGTAGTCGGGAGAATCAAGGAGCCATCATAATCGAACCTCAAATCGGATCAAACACCGTGAGAAGTGGACCGTGGTAAATCAAGAGTGTATTTCGGCATTAATTGACTTTGCCCGGACTCCAAAAGTCTGATTACGCCTTTTTGCCCATCAGAGTGAAACCCAAAAAGGAAGATTACGATGGAGCATGGAGGACCGTGGCGAATAAAGACTGGAATCGAGATAACGGGCGAATGACTGAACTAGTTCCTATTTCGACTAGATCCACGGTTCCACTGAAGACTCCATCTGTGATCTGACCACCATGAGTGAATTTCCGAACAAGCTCCTCGAACAGAACCCACTCACCACTTGCATCACGAATTCCTGCGCTACAGCCGCATGATGACTGTCGAAGACGTGAATGGCAAAGGCACGGAGCTACTCCCGTGGCTCCAATCCCTCGAGTATCCGGATTCTCGAAAGTCTCTTTACACTGCCGTCCTTCCAGCACTTCTGAACGCCGTGGCTGAGATTGGCAAGGCGTTGAGATCCTCGCAGGTCTCCCATGTTGGGTCCGCAAATGCATTTGGCGACGAGCAGCTCAACGTGGATGTTTTGGCAGAGAACATTATTCGGGACACTATCGCCAAATGCCCGACGATTTTCACTGCCAGCAGCGAGGAGGACCCTATTGAGAGACCTTCGCGACCAGAGGAGAAAACTCCATCGCCGAGTGCTGTCTCGGAGCAATACACGGTCGCCTTCGACCCTCTTGACGGGAGCTCCATCATCGCGCCAAACTGGACTGTTGGCACGATCATTGGTATCTGGGATGGCGTCACAGCGCTTAACCAGGATCCCGTGCAGAAGCAGGTGGCTTCCGTCCTCGGAGTCTACGGACCACGCACAAATGCCGTTGTGGCACTCCGTGTTCCCGGCACGAAGGATGTCTGCTTCGAGGTTGCCCTGAATGCAGACGATACGACAAGGTTTGAGGTGGTTCGTCCCGACGTCCAGCTGGCGAAACCGCCTTTCAAGACGCGATACTTTGCCCCAGCAAACTTACGTGCTGCGGCCGAGGACACGCAGTACATGAGTCTCATTACGCGATTTGTGCAAGAGAAGTATACCTTGCGCTACTCTGGCGGGCTCATTCCCGACGTGGTACACGCTCTCGTCAAAGGACACGGCATATACATCTCTCCGGTCACCGGGGCCAGCGCGGCGAAGCTTCGAAGACTCTACGAGCTGTGTCCCGTGGCCCTTGTGGTTGAGTGCGCTGGAGGCCAGGCTATTGATCCAACTGATGGAACGAGAATCCTCGAAAGGGCAGTGGGGCACTGTGACGAGCGAGCAGGACTGGTCTGCGGGACTGCTGGTGAGGTTGAAACTGTAAGGGATGCCTTGAAAAGGAAATAAGTTGAGGGTAGGCGAGACCTAGAGGGTAATGTTTTTAGTCCCATGGCCGAGTCTTGAGACCCCTTGAGTGGATAGAAACGTGTCATGTAGGGCAACCGGGCCGCTGAGGGTATCAAAGTTCGTTGAGAAAGGCGAAATACGTCAGAGTTTGCAACAGGCAGATGAACCTTGTAGCTACCTTGGCAAATATTACGACGGCCCCCCGTTGACTGGTAGAATGTCCCACCGTTTCCAATCTGCGTTCATGTGCGACAACTCTGATGACTGTAGTAGTCTACTCGGAGACTTGCACACGTGTCTGTACCTAGAGTCTTGACGATATGGTTCACTTGTATAAGTGTTCAGATGATTCCGGACTAAGTTCATCTTAGCGATCCCAAGACATCCAGACCAGGCCCCGCTCTGATGGTCAATTTTTGACACGATGCTTGCAAAAACATTTCTCATACTGACCACCTGGTTTTTCGGCGCTTTAGCGAAAAATTGCAGCAACCCCGAGCTTGCTCGCACTCAGGTTCCTGATGGGGCTCTCGTCGTTGATGGATCAGGGTCAGTGAAAGGTTGCTTCACTACCTTTGGTAAAGCCGTTGACGCCTTGAACAAGGATATTCCTGGGGAGCAAGTGATATTTGTGCTTCCAGGGGTCTACAAAGAGCAGGTGTACATTCCTTCTCTCCTCGGACCACTTACCATCCGAGGATGGACCTGCGATGCACGTTCCCACGTCGACAACCAGGTGGTCCTGACAAACAACCTGTCCCGGCAGTCTCCCAACATTACCGGAAACGACGAGACTGCCACTCTTCGACTCTGGTCTTCTCGAGTAAAATTGTACAATCTGAACGTCACCAACACCTTCGGGCCACCTCCGTGGCGAAAAGGGCAAGCCCTGGCTTTGAGTGTCCAAGCATCAGATCTGGGTGTCTATGGATGCAGCTTCAAGGGTTGGGAGGACACCGTATACGCCAACGTGGGTCGCCAATTGTACGCGAACACGTACATCAACGGTGCTGTGGACTTTATATGCGGAGTCAAAGCTGCTGCTTGGTTCGAAAATTGCGACATCGTCTCAATCAGCGACGGCTACATCGCCGGAAACGGCCGGGACTCGTCTGACAGTACCTCGTTCTTCGTCTTCAACGAATGCACCATTTCTGGAACGAGCAACGGATCCTCGACGTACCTGGCCAGGCCATGGGGAGACTTCTCTAGAGTTGTGTTCCAGCGGTGTGAGCTCGGAAACGTGGTTACCCCGGAGGGATGGGCCAAGAGGGATTACAGACAGAGTGTGGCCAACCTCTTCTTTGGCGAGTACAGGAACAGAGGGGACGGAGCCGCAGGCCAGTGGGGGACCAGGAGCCATAAGGTCAGGGCCAGGAGAGCGAAGTTTTCAATCGAGCTTCCGGTACGTGTCAAGATTATCGAGCTTTTGGGCCTCATGTATAGGCAGGAGTCATGGGTGGATGCAGCATATCTCCCACCAGAATAAAAGCACGTATTTTAAAAACAATTTGTTACAGTTTTCCATAACCCGCATGATGCACGTTGCGCTCGTCAAATGAGTAAACCACGTGCACGAAAAGGATGATCTTGATTCCAACATGGATGGCACCCCACTCTTGCCTCACCCACTCTTGATGCAACTACGGATACAGAGGATGGGGTTGCCAGAATAACAGACGTAGCGGGTAAATCAATCTAATACCAACGGGGTAAAGATATGCAGAGGCGATCAGCCCCATACCAAGGAAACAGAGCTTTGTAACATGGACTTGCACGTAGCAGCTTGCCATAGGGTCTGTTCCCTAATCAGTGCTTCCAATGGCCAATTACTTCATTTTCGTAGTCAATGGCAGACTGCTTCGAGAATTGGACGTATGTGCCGTTTTATAGAGTGATTGAGTAGGGCATTTGACCAATTTGCTCACAGGATGAGTGGCATTGAGGTGCAATGACCAAGCACGCTAATTATTTCCCTCTCTGAGGTACATGATGTAGTTCACATCTTTCAAGGATTGTTTCAGGGCAGGTTTGATGCAATAGAAGAAGAAGGGGACAATAGAGAACCCAGATCAGAGGGTTGTTTGAGTGTTGATATCAGATACGATAGAGGCCGTCGATACGTTGCAATCTCAAAAGTGGGGGATAAGATAATGGGCCGGAGCCCTCGAACCGTTGGGTTACTTTAGAATGCAGTGTAATGCTACAAAGGACTATACTCCCACTCTTCAAGGCAGCTATGACGTTGATAAACCTTCAATGGTTGCAACTCATGAGGATGGTCGGGTTGGGCGAGAAGAAGACTGCTGGCTATGCCGCCTGAGGCTCGAAAGGGCAGCTTCGAGACAGTTTGAGCTGTAGAGAGCATGATTATTAGATGGAGAACTAAATTCTAGTTCCGTAACTAATCTTTAACGCACCTGTGTCGTCTGAACGTGAACATGAAGCTGCCTTTGTGCCTTTTGGGGCTTCTCTCGCTGCATTCATCTCCAACGGGGAGGGCATACAGCGTAGTTTAAGGTAGGAGAGGCTCACCTCAAGCCCATCAACCATGGCCGTGGCATGTTGTCGGTAGGTGATCTAGGAGATGAATAACTTGGTTGCTTCAACAGTGGTATCTTGACTATGAATAACGGATGTTCTCTTGACGGCGAGTTGACTGCAAGTTCGAGTTAACATATCAACATAAAATTACGATCTCGAATTGCATCGCTTCCTGTCTCGCCCGAGAACTCGAGTAGTCGCTGCCTTTACCTGAGTTGACGGGTGAGCTCACCCACCAAGTGGGCCAGCTAAATGGGCCAGGAGCCAGGAAATTGCAATCTTGAACTTGACAAACTGGGGGACGGACGGAGGCGGAGTACTCGTATCGGCCATCATCACAATAGCACTATCCAGAGAGGACAAGAGCCTGGCTGTATGGCCCGATTGGTTCTCAAAAGATTGATGTTTATTGCCTTCCATTCAACTCTGTTTAGAATAACCAGAACCGCGATATGTTTATTCCTCCTCTTCACTACCTATGGAGATGACAAAGCCGTCTCAACTTTAACCCACAGTTCGCGCTCCAGGTGAGCCTTGAGCCACTGTAAATGCTCTGGATACTCCCTTAAGAATTTGACCCAATCGTCAAGCATGGGTACACCGAGGCGGAGGTACGACTTGATAATTTGGCGACGGACTAATGGATCATCTTTCCCACCTGGTCCTTTAGGCGCTTTATGGAACTTCCTTCCCTCCCATGTAAATGGCCATTTCTTGAGTTCTTTCTGTATCTTAGACGGGAGGTCCTCGTGGACACGGACGCTGAAAGCCTTGTTAGCTTGAGCTGGTCTTGAGCCAGGGGTGAGATGATATATAATTAGAAGGGTGCGACCTACAGGAACTCTCCTGTCCACTTGTACCATATTACTGGTACCTTTTCCTCTTGAACAGTGTGATCATCGCCGTGGTGATCGATCAGAAAAAAGAACTTCCTGTTGTTGAGGCCGAAGTCGTCACCATATGCATTCCAACGCTCCCGGGCATAATCGAACTCCCGTTTCCAATGATGTTGGCAGATCATGTTTTTAATGAAGGTGAGTTTTTCTCCACGATGACTGCCAGGCACAAGGTGAGTAACTGATTGCAGCAAAATCCGCACCTTGGCTGCAGAATTCTCCACGGGTTGCGGCGCTGCTGAGCTGTCCATGAGTAATTGATGATGGCGGTGGCGCTTGTGTTGTTGGCAATGAATACACGGAGCTCGTGTGCGGTTAGGCAAGGATTGTTAAATGGGTTGGATCTTGGGATATTCAAGAGGAGGTGGATTGTCTAATGCGTGGAAGAGCAGGAATTTATGATAGTTATTGAGGGAGAATTAACTTTTTATGGTGCAGATGAACCCACCCGTTGTTGGATTTTTTCTTTCTCTTTTCTCTTTCCTTAACTTTATTTTATTGCTGTGTGACTCATGAAGTGCTCAAATATACCTTGATGTGTTGGACTCTCCCGTGAAGGAGTGGCAATCCGCAAAATATAGGCCAAGGCTGCAAGATCGCAGCACAGTAGTCACCCATAACACAACCCACATAACCGCCGCACGAAAACGAGGACGGCTTCATTAGGCAACGGCTCACCCGAGGTGGTTAGATTGCCATTTCTTCACATGTGCGACTGTGACCAATGCTCTTCAATCATCATTATCACAATGATTATATTTAGAACTTAGTTGCGGTGCGGCTGGAATCCCCTCATGGGCGCTCTCTAAATACCAACCCCCGCAGCTGCATGCACGTCGCTCGTTGACAGGCACCTGCTCCCTCCTTATGCCAGTCCCAAAGCAAAAGTGGCAAGGGCAGAAGCGTTGCGTCCTTCCTGATGACACAAATCTCTCCTGGCAACCTGCTGTATGGCCATAGAACGTGCAATGGCCTACAAAATAGTCGCATTGTCTTACTTGCCAATAGTAAACAGTGACATTGTAAAATCCTGTTCCGCGGCAAACCTCACAATCTTGATGAGGCATCCGTGTCGCTTCAGGGCTCCTTCCATGAGAGCTGGAGCTGGAGCTAGAATGGTTTGACCACATTGCAAAAAGGATATGGGTGTATGTTGTCTTAAAGATAGATCGAGAATTGTTAAAAGTGAAGTTGGTAAGGAAATAGACCTTGAGGAAATTGCACCTCTTTATATATTCAACTATAGACTTGATTCACGGCAACCTCTATGGCACTGGCTATTAGGGTTGGGATCGATGTGACTAAAAATGTCCTGTCTTCTTTGCCATGGGGCCCTGCTGTTCGTCAATATCGTTTCGACGCTCATGCCCATGTGGTATGTACGGGATATGGACGAACAGCAGGGCCCCATGGAAAAGAAGATTACAAACTTGGGTCGTGATACACTGAAGATAAACGTGGTTCCATTCCTTGCATAAGTTCAGTGAATCATACAAACAAGCTCAATATGATGAACTCGGTAGAACGTCTGGCGACTGGCGACGAATGGGGACAGCAGAGCCCGCGTGTGAAATACCTTCACAACCAACGACGACTACCTACAGCTACGACTACACCGACCCTAACCGCAACCGACGCATCACCGACCCCCGCGACGACAAGACGCACATGGAGCTGACAAAGGGTGGCCTTCTCAGGGACTCGTACAAATGCCAGTGTTAATGAAATTGATGGAATTAGTAGTCATAGTTAAAATAAGTTACCATATCGGGAGTAGTTTGCCATTCAATGAGGACCAACCGCCCAAAATGACCCTATCGATCAAGTCATCGAGCATAACGACCTGGTGGCTATTGGTGACTATGACGTTGAGGGCCCAAAAATGGGAACAAGAGCAGCCACTGGGGTGCTGCTCACCCAGAAGGGGTAATCAGAGCTGAGGGGGCTGAATTTGAGCCAGCTAGCGAAGAGGCCATGAAAGCGGCCATCCGTGTCAGCCCACGTGTCGCTTGAGTTTCGTCTCATAGAACCAAGGAAACGGAGCTATGTAACATGGATTTGCATATAGCAGCCTGCTAGAAGGTCTGTTTCCTAATCAGTGCTACCATTAGATACTTTATTTTCATAATTAGTAGCAGACTGCTTTAAGAATTTAAAGTACTTATCATTTTCTAAGGCAATTTAGTAGAGCATATGATTAATTTGCTTATAAGATAAGTAATATTAGTAAATAAATAATTAAGCATACTAGTTCTTTTCCTCTTAGAGGATAAATAGTATAATAAATAGGTTTCAAACATTTATTTAAGGTAGGTCTACTATAATAGCAGAAGTGGGGGACAATAAACTTGAGCGAACCCAGATCAGAGGGTTATTTGAGTGTTGATCTCAGATACGGTAGGGCTAGTCGATATGCTGTAATCTCAAAAGTGGGGGATAAGATAATGGCCCTGAGCCCTTGAACTGTTGGGCTTGCTGACTATGAATGCAGTGTAATGCTACACGGTATGTACTTCCACTCTTCAAGGCAGCTTTGACAGTGATAAACATTCAACGGCCGCGGTTGTGCTAGGCTGAACGGAAAATCGTATGCGTGCTGAGTAGCACGCACAAATGCTATAAAAACCCCCGCTTCGACGCTTCCGTCGGCTGACTTCTGTTTGCTGTCCCAAGTCCCAGCTCCTATATTTCTATCTCATAATGCAGCTTCCCCATTTATTCGCATTGATATGTCTGTTTGTGCCCATCTGGGCGGTCTTGTATTGGATCGTCCCATACTTTACCACCTATCGACACCTTAAACATATCCCAGGCCCTTTTGTAGGAAAGTTCAGTAACATCTGGCTTGCACTAGGTGCTCGACGGGGCCAGAAGTTTGCTTGGGTCGATTCAGCCCATCGAAAACACGGCAAAGTCATTCGTGTCGGATTCAACCATGTGTCGATTGCAACACCTGAAGGTTTACGTACAGTTTATGCGCATGGGAATGGGTTCCTGAAAGAGTAAAAACCCCTTCTTCGTTACCTATGATGTCATATTTACTGGAAACCAGTCATTTCTATGGCGCATTTGTTTCAGGAGTCCCCGGAGTCTTCAACGTGCGACATCGTGAAGAACACACTAGGAAGCGCAAGATCATCGCCCATGCGTTTTCTCCTGGAGCTGTGCAAGACTTCGAGTCACATATGGCAGATAACCTACGGCGTTGGGTTTCCCAGCTCGATCGTATCGCTGCATACCCTGGATCGAATGGATTCGCGCGGATTAACATGATGCCCTGGTGCACCTTTTTGGCCTTCGATATTATCGGTGATCTGGCATTTGGGGCGCCTTTTGGGATGGTAGACCGTGGCCGTGATGAGTGCGAGTCTACTCTACCAGGAAAGCCGAAGACCTACGTTCCCGGGGCCGAAACACTCAACCGCAGAGGCGAAGTGAGCTCAACACTTGGCCTGTTGCCTGAGATGCGACCTTTCGCCAAGTATTTGCCGGACCCATTCTTCTCCAAGGGATTACAGTCGGTCACAGATCTTCATGGGATTGCCGAAGCTGCCGTCACCAAGCGTCTTGATGGTTCTGAGAAAGGGACACCCACTGAAGGACGACGACATGATATTTTGGATATGCTTTGCCGTGGCAAGGACTGCGAAGGAAGCCCGATGCCGAGGGATGAACTGGTCTCCGAGGCCCTGACACAACTCATCGCCGGTAGCGACACTGTATCTAACACATCGTGTGCCGCGGTGTACTGGATCCTCCAGGGTGAACGATGCAATCCTGGGAACATTCTGCCTAGGCTTCAGGCAGAGCTCGATGCAGCCATTCCAGCCGAGTCATTGATCGCCTCTCACGATATGGTCAAGAATCTACCATTTCTCAGACAGTGTATCGACGAAGGAATGCGATTGCACTCAACTTCCGCGATTGGGCTCCCTCGGATTGTCACCGCCCCACGAGGTGTTTCTTACGACAAAGAGCACTTTCCCGAAGGCACTGTACTCTCTGTGCCCAGTTA
Source organism: Neonectria sp. DH2 (assembly GCA_003934905.1). Taxonomy (NCBI): domain Eukaryota; kingdom Fungi; phylum Ascomycota; class Sordariomycetes; order Hypocreales; family Nectriaceae; genus Neonectria; species Neonectria sp. DH2. The sequence goes on along the minus strand of RQWH01000019.1, from coordinate 841,184 downwards.
CACCATCCATCACGACGCAGATATTTGGGGACCCGATGTGGAAGAGTTTCAACCCGACCGCTGGCTGAAACTGACTGAGCGTCAGAAGGCTTCTTTCAACCCTTTCTCATACGGCCCGAGAGCATGCGTTGGCCAGAACGTTGCGCATATGGAATTGGCACTGATTATTGGTACCGCATTCCGACGGTATGATTTCAAACTGATCCAGACAAAGTTGGAATCGCATGAGGGATTTTCGAAAAAGCCTTTGAACTGTTGGGTAGGAATCAAGAGAAGATAAATTGCTATGTAGTAAACAACTCTCAATTATCCTCAAGTGATGAGATATTCGATGTCTGGTCTTGTTTGCTATAGAAGTCCTACAGCCACTCGAAAATGACGCTGTCCCATAAGAAACCTCTCCATTTCGTGTACCTCGTGACAGCGAACTCAACCGTGTTCAAGCCCTCCTTCAAGACACTGGACTCAACCTCATACTGGAAGAATCGCCACTCGCCACTGATCTTACCAGAACGGTAAAGTGCTGGGTCGCTTGTAAGGACATCCTTGCTCAACGAGTCGTACACCTGTCCGTTGACTTTAATATCCAGTGCTGCACTCTGTGAATAACCAGCCAGTGAGACGCTAAGCAGTGCGGTGTTGTTGGCGGCAATCTCCTTGGCTGAGAGCTGGAACTCGATGGTCCAAGTCCCGACAGCGGATGATGCGTAGTACCAGTCGGAATCCTCAGACTTGCCCACGACGAAGGTGAGGTTAGCCGGGCTCTGCTCCGTGACGCCGTGCTGGTACGGGATGCCTCCGTTCTTGAAACCTCGCGCCGTCTTGTCGAACTCGCCGACCTGCCAGATGCGCTTGGAGACATCGCGGACTTTCCAGGACAGCTGGCCCAGGTTCAACGTCTTGTCCTTGGTGATGGTCACACCAGACTTGGTGAAGTTGGTGTACACATCCGCTAAGTCTCCACCGTGGGACCAAGCATAGAGACCGTAGGACCCAGTCCTGACGTCGTCGAATGAGAAGCGGCCCTTATCGTTGGTGTAAGTGGTGTAGTAGTAGTTGCTACCTTGAACAGAGGGCCGGATGCTAGTGTCGGTATCACCAAGGTACACAGCAGCGTTGGAGGCCGCTCGTCCATCAGAAAGGCGAAGCGTTCCTTGAACACCACCCCGAGACTTGTAAGCCTTATTGTCCAGCCAGCTGTAGGGGAAGTGCTTGAGCTCCTCTTTGCGTCTTTGTTGAACATCTGGAATGCTGCCATTGTTCTAAATAATATTAGCTCATTGCAAGATGCACAAGATTATGGGCGAGAGTCTCACCAGGTACCAGAGCCAGGGACCCCAGATCTTGCCGGCGGGCTGGGAAGTCTTCTGACCGAGGCGGAAATGGGATGTATCTTGCACGACATTGAGCTGCACTGCGTCTCCTGTGCTGCTCTCTCGGTGAACAGTCAAGGTCTGACTATAGTGGTCGCTGTTGTAGTACTCGGTAGAGGGATGGATCCACCATGAGCCAGCCTCAGAGCCATAGACTCCATAAAAGTCTCTGTCCCTGACGGCATTCGACCAGTCGTATTTTGTGATGAATGACCCGTCATCCAACTGCCAGGTTTCATCTTGGACTTCGGGGTTGTTAAGGTAGAGGTTGAAGTCGGGAAGGGCCTCGTTCTTCAGGTGGGTGCGGCCATGCGTGAAATAATCCGGCGATAATCTCCAGAGCGTTCGAAGGATGCTGAGATCAGGGAGAGCACGGTTGACAAAGTACTGGTATGCACCGGAAAGATCGTCGAAAACAACCCAATGAAGATCTCCGAGGGTGGATTGAAAGGCGACATCAATATGGTGTGTGCCCTTCGCAACAATTGTGGCGTTGGTAAACTTCAAGTTCGCCTCACCATCTGCGGCCACGACGTTAGAAAATGGCTTCTCGAAAACAACAATCAAGCGGCGTACCGTATCCAATGTAATGTCCTACGGCAGATCCCACAAGATCAGCTCCTGGGACACCTTGCCAAAATAGCTTCTTGGCGTAGGTGGAACCTTGGGTGACGTTCCAAATGTCATTGCCGATGACCCATGAGCCATCGCCGACTTCCGTCAAGAATGGGCCGCTGCGGGCAGCCACCAGCGAGCCGAAAAGCGACCACAGAGAGGATTGGAGGCGCATGGCTGGAGTCGATTGCTTCCAAGACGACTCGAGGTATTGTTCTGAGTGACTACTAGAACCTCGATGAAGATGTCGAGCTGTAAAAAGCCCACGAACCTAGGCTTTATATCTCGACTTCTATCAGGGTACTCCGGAAGTCGCGGCCGGTTTTCGGTTTGAACCGAAGCTAATACGTGTAGTTCATGTCTCTCATGTGAATTGTGGATAAATTGGCGCTCATAACTGGGTCTAGAACAGTAGTACGCATCGACATTTCCATAATCCGTCTACGATCTCGCATCATTTCGCACACCGATGCGTTGCGGCTCAACGTTCGGCCAAAATAACGCGAAATGGAAGGTTTGAACTCGTGGACTTTTGAACTCCCAGGCCGAACCAGTTCATTGCGTCATTCCCTGGCAGGGTTGCGATTGGTGCGGTAAAGTTTTCCCTGGCATTCGCCATCGATTCGCAATTCGCACCATCTGATTCCCTATCATCTCCGGCTTGATGGCCCAAGTTGGACTTGAGGGCCGAGCTCTGTATTGCGAGTCCGCTGTCGCCATAGACCTCAACCTAAATATATTTTATGTCCTTCTTCAACTTTCCAAGCTTAAGGATAATGCAAGGCAACCATGTTTAAGAAATTCATAGACTAATCTGTTGATATCTTGTGCCTAAGTTGAGTACAAGAATGTTGGTGCCTCTCGAAGTACAGTTCCCCATCTCTTCTTATTCATCCGATATATACACCTCTGACAGAAAAGCTACTCGAGCCAGATTGTTGGATGTCCTTCATGGCAAGTATGGCGGGCGGACGGCCCGTTGTTAGTGCTCGCCGCTGTGCCTGCGGTACCACGGCAGAGACAACTTCCGGGTCTAGGTAGGACAACAGTTCTTTGGTGCAAGCAGCAGCAGCCGCAGCCGCGAAATGGCGCCAGTTGTCATTCTTATGAGAGTCGGCGTAGTTGGAAATGCCACGAACAACGATACAAGAGAACTCACTCATGAGCCCGGCAGCTTCCATCTCGAAGCAGAGGACGTCGCCTAGGCTACGGACCGCTGCGCTCCTCTTTGTGGCGCTCTTGAGGACACTATCGCCCGAGGCAACTAGTCCATAGTAGATGACAGAGCCCTCCCACTGGCGTGGCGGCCTGTCGATCGCGTGGGATTGATCACAGTTCACGCATGAAGCGGTGCCAGAAACGTGTGGATAATCTTCGCGGAACAAAACATCGGACTCGTTGGAGGGTCGTTTGTAGGTAGCAAACCGTGGTCCCTTTTTGAGCATGTCTGCCACGAAGTCCTCGATTTTATTGTCGCAGGCAAGGTGATCAGATCGCATCATCTCAACGGCACTTCTGAGTCGAGACGGAGAGGGCCAGAGGAAACCCTTTAGTAAGAAGTCATCCTCTGTATCCTTCCCCAGATCGTGTTGAACAACGCCGCCATGCTGCCCCTCAGGCATACTTACAACGACGTCGCCCAAGCGTACATCGTGGTGATTACTAGGGACGCCTCCCGCTGTGCCCACAAGAAAACGCCACTTGATGCAAGGAAATGTGCGTGACATATTCGTGGCGGCGGTCGCAGCAGCGCTTTTCCCCTGCTGGCCAGAGAGGCAGGCAAGGACGACGCTATGGCCGTTGAGCTCGCCCAAAGTGTAGATATTTGGGTCTCCATCTTTCGTTGGCAGATGGGGATGTTCTCGGTCTAGCATGTAGCGTACCGCGCTCATCTCGAAGTTCATGGCGCATACCACCGCGACGGTGTACTCTTCGTACGTGTTTCGGCTTCTAGGTTCCATACTGGTGCTATTTCATCAGCGAGGCCACAGCAGCTGGGACACGGTAAGTCTCACGCTGGTCGATGACACTCTGAGAGTGATTTTCGGGTAGATATTGGACAGTGCTCGTTGTTATTTGTGAGTGTACAGGATCAACCTGTGCATAACAGTTTTGTGCTCAATTAGCCGCCGAGGTTGCGAAGGCGGTTAGGTAAAACCGTTCTAGCCAATGATGCAGGTACACGTGAATGATTCCTCTCAGCCTGAGTTCTCTTTCGGACGTTGAAGAGTTACAAGCGTCAATTATTCTCGTTCTACGCCATCCAGACACCGAGACGACCAAGAAATGGGGCGCCGCCGCCGCAGAGAAAGCGCCCTGGGCACGAGCAAATGTGTAGCCTGGGCGACAGACCTGAAAACCCATTTGCCATAGGCGACCTTGTCATCGACAGTAGCGCGCCGTCGCAACACTTGAGTGGGCCTGCTACTCAGTCGTTGTTGCTTAAGCCTAGCATTCAACATTCAGGCAATGCATCCTCCTACATTTTCCCATCCATGTATAATAGAATGGCAGTCTCATCAGGGACGTTGGGTTGTCTTACTCGCCCAATTATGACAGCTTACTCATATTCGTGTACTTTCAAGTCCTACAATCTCATAGTTATATCCTGTTCCTCATACACAACCTCATTACCGTCTACGCCCCAGCGCCTCCTGCAGATTCGTCCCGGAAATCTGGGTGGGCGTCAGTCCGTTGGTACGAAAGGGGCAGCCCTCCCCATGTGCGCTCGCATTGTGAAAGCCATTTCCGGTCGAAATTCGGCTCCAGTCTGCCAGGCATTCCCAGCAAAATTCGAAGTGGCAGCTCGAGCCTGCATCGATCATCAGTGCCAAAGAAACAACCTCTTCGGGGACGGTTTGCTATTACTTACAGGTCATGTGGAAGCAATACTCGCCCTTTTGAATATTCTCTTTGCAGTTGGGACAGGGCTTTGTGTTCTGCGCGATCCAGTCTCGTGTCTGCTGGAATTCCGGATCGCCGTGCTGTCTCACGTTGTCATACTGTTCGCAGGTTTGACCATCGTGCCATGGAATTGAGTGGGTGTAGCACATCTCGAAAGCGCACTCTTGACAGTGAACACGCGGGTCTAAAAGTTCAACATTGTCGCCGTCGTCATAGATCTGCCCGCTTGGACAGTCTGGTCCAAGGCACCATCGAAAGTTCGGGTACCGACTCAGCGTGTTGAGGTTTAGGTACCGGTCATATCTGCCATTTCTATTAACATCCTGATGGTTCGTCAGTCGGTGTAGTTGTGACTAACTTGTCAAATGTCGTTGGTTCTGCATATAGTCGAATCTCATCATACGTCAGCCGACGGCTGCAGCCGTCCGCAGGGCAAGCGAGCTGATCGCATTTGCTTCTCCCGTACTGCTCAAGCTGTGTCTTTAGATGTCTTTGCAGACAGCGAGTGCAGAAATCAATGTCGTGCTTGCACGCCTGTGCAAGCTTCACGGGGAACTGCAAGATCCTCCACATCCAATCGCCATGAAACCCCGCACACAAGTCCAGCCATTCCTCCACGGAACCAAATTGGATGTCATACAGCTCCTCGGTGCAGACAGCGCATTCTGTGGATTTTCTCTGTCGCCGGAGGAACCGCACGAATAGTGGAACTTGTATACTGCCTCCGCCGTGGTCCACGCTGATGATGCGGATCTTTCCTGGTCTGAAGGGAGGAATCCGGCCTGTGTCATCGGGTTCCGGGTTGTTGAACTTGGGGTCGAAAAATGATCGCATTCGACCGACCGATATAAGTTGGTTGTGTAACTTGCAGGCTATAGTCAAGGCGTCGTCGCTCGGCGGAGATCGCAGCCTGTTGAGGGCGGCTCTGAAGGTCAGGATCCGATCGTACCTGGACATCATTAGCAAGATACGCCTTCCACATTGATCTAGGTACCCACATTGATATGTTGTTCTCCATGTCTTTATCCCCGAGTTGTCGAAGCAAATTCGTCAAGCCTTCTCGATGGCTGACGAGGAGAGGCTGGCCGCATTCTGGGGTTGGACACCTCAGCCAGTTTTTAATGCCCAAGTTTGTCCACCAGTCAGTAGCAAGTGACTTCGTGAGCCTGTCCAGGTAACACTCTGTGCAAATGGACTTTGAGCAGCAAATAGTCGACGGCTTCGTAAACTCATTAACGCGGAGCCTGGGATTAGCGTTGGGCTTGCGGGAAAACCTAGGCCGTTGACACAGGTCGCAAACGAGAAGTGTGAGCCCATCAAGAGTGGCATTCTCAGCGAATCGTCGGGCTTGCTGAGTGTTGAGTCGGATGTCGAGAAGGTGGTTTGTTAACATGGCTGGAGAGCACGACTGCAGGAACATGGCGGCATTCGGCCCACCTCCACTAGCTGTAGCGCTTGGGGAGCCCTGGGAGAAGACCTTGTGGACCAAGATTGATCGAGGCGTCAGATCATTCCCCAAAACTCGAGATGATTCCTCTTTCTCTATGTCGTGCCTGCTCTGCTGCTCCTCCAGCCGTTGTATCATCTGCTGGCTGGACTCGGCCTTGGCGACTTCCATCTGTTGGTGCAAAGCTGCCACTTGCTCTGCCAGTTTCTTGTTATGCATCTCTTTCATAACCTTCCGTTTTCGCAAGTCGTCATAAGCCCTATTTCCCGCCTCTCGCACGGATCTCTCGTGTGATATATCTGCTTCTAGAGTCTTCACTCTTTCTCTCAGCTTGGCCTTGTCTTGTTGCATCTCGGCGACAGCGCTATCGGGGGATTGCAATAGGGTACGGTTTTCGGCTTCGAGTGCATTGGCCTTTTCCTGAAGTTTTCGGTGGGCCTCATCTGTTTTCACACAGTAGACTTGGTACTCCTTTAGATTTTGCTCGAGTTCGGCGATCTGCTGCGCGTCTTTCTCTTCCAAGCTGTCCTTCTCTTGTCTTATATTTTGGACGGTCGCCTGCAACTCCTGTACCCTAGATATCTCCAATTCGCGAGCTCTACAGTTATCCCGATGTAAGCGTGCGAGTTCGTTTTCGATGCTCTGTCGATCTTGGGCCAGTACCCGTAACTGCTCCTCCAGGTGCCGGGCTCTGGTAGTTGAGGCGTTTCGCTCTTTTTCGAGATCGTGGTTTCTTTCGCGGAGAGAGGTCACAAAGGCTTGCTGGAGGCTGTTTTCGTACTGGAAGTCATCATGGTTCAAAGACGGCATCGCCATGTCATCTTCCGGGATTTCTGCCAGAGGGGCAAGCCCGCCGAGTCTCGTGGGCGTCGCTTTCTTCCCCCGAAAAACCTCGGAGAGGCTCCGTCTTAGTTTTAACGCGGACATGATAACTTGCGGCTCTAGACGACAACAAAACTTCACACAAGGAAGTCGAGAAAATTTTCCCAATCTCAGGGAGCGGAGCCAGAATATTCATGGGCAAGCGGAGGTGCGCAGCCTGATTTATTTTCGGCTGAAGCTCTTGGGAATTGAAAAAAAGCCGACGAGGCTTTCCAGAACACGTGTTTCCAATCGAATTTGTGGCGTCTGCAAGACTAGATAGTTTCATTTCAACTCAGCTGTGTCAAGCCCAGCGATTGGGAAAAAGTGAACGTGTTGTCTCAAATCTGCCTAGGCTACCTCCGGGTTCTCCTCGTTGGAGCCATGTAGTCAACCTACAGACAGCCACAGTTCCTATTGGAGCCTAGAGTCCAGCTGCAGCACGCAGGTAAGGCTCTGCACGGTAAATACCGAGCACTTGCAGCAGGATCCGCAACTTTGACGCCCTTGAGCATTGTAAGGCAACTCCAGAAATGTCTCGGTCTAGCTACCCTGTCGCTCAAAGCTCCACCATATCCAGCCACTTCTCCTCCGGCCACTCGCTGTGTTCTAGCAGGAAAGGGATAAGTCCCTTAACAAAGGTCTTGTTCCACGCAAGACTCTTAACATATACGTTAACAAGACTCAATCTCAATAAAACAAGAACCTCTCACATCGCTCTAATTCACACGGGCAAGCCGGCGTGACAGATAGCAATGTCAGTTTTCCGCCAAGAAAAAAGCTGATGGCTGCACAAGAAAGTCTCTTGGTCTAGAGTACAATATCAACCTGTTGAAGGTGAAAATCAACCTGTTGAAGGTGGTGATGTGCAAAGGTCGTTGATTCTCTCTGGAGCTTACCTACTGGTGGGCCTTAGGTGCCTAGGCGGTGGCCTCAGGCCTTCGCCCCTCAACACAACCACATTGTATCTTTCCAGCCCGCGCCAAAGCTTGTTCCTAGAAGCTCGACTTTTCTCCTCGTCAACACACATCCATGCCGAACAAGATAACCGCAAATTCAGAATGCCTTTTCGACGCTACTTAATCAGCCGCGAAACACCAACTGCCTTTCGCCAGTCCTGGCCGAAAGCAACACTGCCCTTCACTTCGCGACCATGCCTCCAATGCAGTCAATTCAGCAGTTCAATGAACCACTATAGGTCGACTAAAGAACAACTACATTCTAAAAACAAGGATAGAAGAGGTCGCAAGCCTCCCTACTCAATTGCACAGGAGCAAATCAAGCCCGGCTCCGTCCAGCCCTATATCTTTCACCAAGAATCATCAACCTGGCTGCGTGTCAATCATAAAAGTCCTGGATTGAGTCGTGGGAGTGTGCTCACAATCTCGTCTTGGAACTTGGATTGGTCGAGCCCTGACCCTGCAGCTCGGACTTTTGCGGCTTTGGCCCATCTAGAGCAGGTCTTCGGCACTGAGCCTCGGAATCTTGTCGTCATGCTCCAGGAGATATCTCCCCTATCTCTTCGCACTATCCTTGAGCACTCATGGGTCCGGCGTCATTTTATTATTTCTGATACAAAGCCTCCAGAGACTTCTCGAACAGTTATCCTTGATCAACTGTCCGTCTTGAAACATTCACAGAAGAAAGCTGCCGAGTACTTTACTATCATGATGGTATCCAAGGCGTTGCCGGTATTGTGCTGTTTCCGCGTACCGCTCGTCACAAAGATGGGGAGAGACGTTCTCGCAGCTGACATCCATATTTTGAGCGAGGAGATAGTGAGCGGTAAACAGAATTGTGTCCGTCTCTGCACGACACATCTTGAGTCGCTTTGGCAAGGCAAATCGTATCGCCTAAAACAGCTGGGTGTGATCTCCGACTTGTTAAAAAAGGCGACGGTATCGGATCACAGAGTTGTCGTCGGGATAGTAGGTGGGGATATGAATGCGATTGAAACGTCAGAACATGACTACCCCCGGGCAGATGAGGTGGACTTGCATGACATCTGGGACGATGCCCCTCCACCATCTATGACGACACTAGGGAGTTTTCAGGGAGAAAAGTCCGACGACAAGGAGGAAGGGAGTACGTGGGGCCACCAATCCTCTCAACGCAGTGTTCCAAAACGGATGGATAAGTTCCTTTACTCAGGTACGATCGGAATTCTTGAGCCGATGGATGCACAAGACGCTACAGGTAAAATCGGGCGTTTAGGAATCGGGTTGAGAGCGAAGGTCAACGCCTGGGAGCTTGAAAGAGAGGAAATCGAAATCGTGAAAAGCCAACCTGTTCGGAGGTTACACAAAGAATACGTGTCTGAAGAAAGATTCAACACCCTGAAAGGCCTTGGGTTCCTCGAGAGCTACAGAGTGAGACAGACCAAGATAGATTCTTGGATTAGCGATCATTATGGTATAACTGCGAGAATTAGAATTATCTAGCTGCGGAACACATCTTAACAGCAGAGTGGTGAAAGCGGTTAAACCGTTTTCACGGTCCAGATTCAGAGCAGGAGAGGCTATTTGCAATTGGAGCGGGAAGTCGAGTTAGTGAAGGTATCTCATTATATTGAGCATAGTTATGCATTTATATATGCATCCCCCTTTCTTTTTGCTTTTGGGAGTAGGTGAAGGCGCTGAAGATAAATCGCAGGGCGATCTATTCGCTACCAACCAGCAGCGTCGGGGTATTGTGTGGGGTATAGGCGCTATTGATTTTAACTGCGCGCTATTGCTCGATTCCCGCTGTCGACTAGGCTACTAGTGGGAGGAGGGCTTTCAGCTGGCCTATTTCGGTTGCTTGTAATCCCGGGGCTTCACTGCCGAATGGCGCCAGACGCCACGTTAATTTGAGCGGCTGGCTGGGCGATTCAATATAGTACGGCAGCATCCCATGTCTTTTTTCCATAACAAAAAAAAGTCTGCACTGCACCATTCAACTCTTACCTATTGTCATTCATTTTGCGTCGGTCATCATGAAGCTGCTTCCTCGTACCATTCTCTTCCTCGGCGGGCTTCTGGCTCCACTGGTAGTAGCTGACGAAGTCAGCTGCTCCGACCAACCAGCCGAAAACTTGCTCACGAATCCATCCTTCGAATCTGGAACGGGTGGTTGGATCTATTCCTTTTCAGGAGGGTCAGCCAAGTCGGGCGACGGAACCCTCGGTAATCAGTACCTGTGAGTCCCACTGCATTAATCGATTAGCCTACCAACTAACACAAGATAGTGCTGTCCCTGGCACAGTGGTCCTTGGGCAGGTGTACCAGACTGTGGACAACCTCGAGGTCGGGGTGGAGCATACAGCTTCCATTGACTGGAAACCGTATATGAACCCATCTACCACTCTGCAGAAGACTTGTCTCGTGTATCTCATCCACGATGCGGCCCTTACAACCAACATCATTGCCTACAAGAACTTGGTGGTCAATCGAAACACGAATGTCTGGAACACGCTCTCAGGCCCTTACACACCAACACAAGCGTCGATGGTTTTTCGCCTGATCAGCAACTGCGGCACCCCGGCAACCACTTTGTTTGAGTTTCGATGGGATAATGCCATTTTCAAGGGGCAGCCGATTCAAGTCTGTACTACGAGCCTTGCCCCAACTAGCACCACGGAGAGCCAGACCAGTACCACCGACAGCCAGACGACTACTACCACTGAGAGCCCGACCACCGCCGAGAGCGAAACCAGCACCTCTCAGAGTGAGACAAGCACTGAGGGTCTGACTACCACTGAGAGCCAGACTACTACCGAGAGCCAGACCACCACCGAGAGCCAGACCAGCACTGAGAGTCTGACTACCACTGAGGGTCTGACCACCACTGAGAATCAGACTACTACTGAGAGCCAGACAAGCACTACCTTTGCTACCTCTACTAGAACCCGCGGCCCATGCAGGCCCTAAGGCCTCACGGTGTGACGAGAGCCGGCTTAGGCCGGCATGGTGAATCATGGATGGTTTTTGTACTTCCTTGTCTATATTAATTAATATCCCTCTATATGAGAACCTAATATGTAATACTTATTATATTACATGTTGATTTCTTTATCTTAAGCCTTGTTAGTTTTAAAGGTATCCAGTCAGCCTGGTCTTCTGTCAGAGTAAAAATGGGACCGCGTCTTGTCACGTGCGTGTTGGGGCCGGAATACTCGAAAGGTAGGATAATCAACCCAGAACCAACAGAAACTTGTATTTAATGACGCAAGCTGCTCATCTCCGTGCTCCTTCGATAAGAGACCTTTCTATCATATCTAGGCAACCATTACTTCGGCAAAAATGGATTCCCCAGCCAGAACCAGGTCCAATGGGCCTGGCCAACTAGCGTCTCTAGAGCTGCTATCACCTGAGATCCTGCTCCTCATCGTCACCAGCCTTCCCGGCCTCGACACGCTCTGGAATCTGCTGAGGGCATCCCCTCACACATGGCGCCTATTCACCAGTTCATGCTCTCGCCATCACAGAAGGCATCCTTTCCGGTCCGAACTCGATACCACCACCGAAGGTCGAAGAACTCATACGCGGAGTCATACTATGAGTCACTGGTGTTGGAGAATAGGACGTGCTATTTCAAGTGCCATGATTCCTCGAACCTGATAACTAATATGCCCCCTGCATCTACACAAAGGTCCATCTGAAATATTACCACTATAATCGCCATCACGATGCTCGGATAACATTAGTGATTTGTCGGCTTACACAATTCTTAGTGAGATCTCCGACCTTCAGAGTATTGGCAGGCTTCCCTCGTTGAAGCAACTGGGAAATATAAAAGAAGACAAAGCATTCCACGATTGGTAAAGGAGGACAGACGAAACCTACCTACGTTAAAGACAGCTTGGCCCACTTTAGTGATACTCATGATGGATGGTTTGCGTGCACGATCTATCTACACAGTCTTGACGGTTTCTCTGCTATAATTCACTACCTGCTTAGATACAAATGAAAATGCTGCAAGGTTCGCCACTCGAATCGCTCCTTCATCCAGTAGATATCCTGTGGATGAAGCACTACGGCCGCACCTCTACTTACCCGCTTCAGTTCATTTGCCTCCGACTGTGACTGTGAAAAGCAGCGGATCTCCCGCGTTGACTTTGCCGGACTGGTCCTCTCCGCCATCCAGCTGCACATCGTCATACGCAAACGCATAGCCTTTCCGATCGACATTATGCTCATGGACCAGCCTGGCGTAGTGGTTTGTTGGGTCCTGGCGGTAGAATGTGTCCGGGGTGCTTGGCTGATCCTGGTACTGGAGCAAGGTGGATCGGACAAAAGCTGCTGCAAGGCGAGGGATGATGGCGTTCCTGATGGGCGATGGTCCAGTCGTGAACGGGCCACTGTTGCAGCCAAAGATATCTGCAGTGGTTGGCTTGCCGAACTCTTCGTTTCCGATTCTTAGCGTGCCGTTGCTGCCCACGCGACCTTCAAGAACCCCCGCACCAGACTGAGTATTGATCCTCATCGTCTGACCAGACGCGTAGCGCTGCCACACTGCTTCGACGAGCGGTTCATAATAGCCATCGAAGTTTGCAGCTACAGCATCTCCATGCGTTGCATTCAGGATCCTCAAATTGCGACCACCTCGGTGTATGACCAACTTGTCCCATGGTCGATGATCCTTCTGTGCCTGGGCAGTCAGACTACCCACCATCCTGTCCAACCCGTCACGCGCCATTCCCGTCACATGCTGGATTTCTCCCGAGCTCTGTTTCAGTGTGAGAGCAATTGGGATCCTCGGCACAAAGTCCACATAGCTGATGTTTGCATAGAGCTGTGTGTCATTCAGCGTGAACTCTGCAAACCCGAAATCCACACCCGCATTTGGGTCGCTCGGGTTTAACACCGACGGCTCAACCAGCGCAGGTCCGGGGTTAAGTAGAAAGGTGAGTTTGCCTTGCGAGATCCATATTCGTCCTCCAGCAATTTGAGGGATGGTGACTGTGACTGTGTTCCCAGGCGGCCCGAGGGCGATGGCACAGTCTTCTGCGAGGGGGGACCCTACGTGTGAGACTTGTTGAGGGAAATACAAGTCCTTGCCATTTTTCTTGAGAAGACAACGTTGGCCATTTTGTTGAATGGCTATGCCAGTAATGTAGGCGTGGAGCTGATTCGATTTGGAGTTATTCTTCAGGGCGATTTGGAGTGACTGCGGCATCTTGACAACAAGTCGGGTTTTCAAGACTCTGGAACTATTGAGAAGGTTATGATTATCTTGACGAGTTAAATAATGGGCAAACCAGAACTTGTCAGGTGGTATGACGTCATATTCAGTAGTAGGTTTTCATGCTCCTTCGTCGCGTGGCCAATCTCGGCCCAAAGTTGTAGGTCCCAAAGGTCGAGGCGGGTTGGTCGATCATAGTCATGTGGCCCGACAGGTTGAGACAACATGTCTATATAATAGTGGAATATAGCAGAAAGCACAGAGCAGACAGTCATGAGGCCCGACAGGTTGAGAACACATGTCCACATAATAGTGGAATATAGTAAAACACAGAGAGCAGACAGTCATGAGGCCCAACAAGTCGAGAACACATGTCTATATAATATTGAAATATAGCAGCCCACACGAAGCAGCTTCATTGCCTGACACAAACACATGTCAGGACAGTTTTATAATAAATCGAGCATGAGCGAGTGCAAAGAAACTAGCTGCATCGCTAGTGCGAACTACGCTCAGGCAAAAGATCGTTCTCATAGAATGTCTGAAAACAACAATGTAATAGACGACCTTATCGCTTCCTTTATTTTACGTCGCTAATTATACCATCATGACATGCATAGCATTGGCTGATCCTTAACGCAAATCATAACCATATCGTCACCAAACCTAACATTTTCTTCGATCGCCTAAGAAGGCTTGCATGCGAGAATATACAAAGGATAAGCATACGACATCAGATTATAGTGTCACTGACCGGACTGGACCCTTCGAACTCATTCCCAGCAGCTAGTTCAATTTGGTTTATACTTCGGTGAGCCTTACTACTGATTTTCTTGGAGAATATAAGCATGCATGTTACAACAAATAGGTTGTACATATCAATCCTGTATTACCAGCACTTCAGAAGCCTCTGTGAAACCTCGACATCACTACCAGAGTTTAAGCAGAGGGAAAAGACTTCACGCGCCGGTACTATACAATCACATAGATACAGGTACACGTTCTTGGTATGGTGATTCACAGCTATCTACGAAAAGGTTCAACACCCGTTCTCTACAGAAAAGCTCAATTGCTCTTCTTATTATGCAGAGCATCCTTCAGTCTCCAGAACGGCCACATTCTGAGCATAATAAACCGTATCCAGCCCTCACCCAGCATTTCCAGAAGCCACATCTTCGTGTATGAGGTGCCGATTCGCATCGTCTCTCTCGTTCCAAAGAACCTCCATGGTCCAAAGCTCCAGCCTTTGCCTCTTAGAGTCTCTGTCACAACCGCTTTGGCGTACTCCTCTGCCGTCATCCGCCTTCCGCTTCCGACTTTCTGTCCCGCGTCACGCATGCTGTCGAACAGACTGTCCTTGGGCCATGATTCGGCGACTCCGCTTTGGCCCTTGCTGCTCACAAACGATGTTACAACATTGAGAACACGCACGTTATAGTGCGCTAGCTCGACAGAGAGATTGCGGGAGTAGGCGGTAAGGGCTGCCTTGGACATAGCGTACACACCCTTGAACGGGTATCCCAGACGGTCTGAGTAAGAGGAGATATTGACGATAAGGCCCTCCGACGCCAAGAGGAAAGGCATGAGCTTGTTGGTGAGAGTCATGACTGAGATGACATTCGTTTCGAAGACAGAACGCACCCGCTCTGGGCTTGCGTCAGTCAATGGCATGACATATCGAACGCCACTATAAAAATTAAGAGTCGTGCAATCGCCTTGAATTTCGTTGGACCTTACGCGTTGTTCACAAGGATGTCAAGCTTTCCTCCGGTGATCTCCTCGACCCGCGCTTTGGCCTCGTTTATGCTGTCTTCGTCATCCACATCGAGACGGACCGTAGTCAAGCCCAGAGCCGCAAGCTCGGCAAGGGCTTCAGGCTTACGAGCTGTGGCAATGACATTGCAGTCTAGCAAGTGGTGAAATGTGAGCTCTAGACTGGCGGGGGCTGCACCGTCACATGTTAAGCTTACTGCGTGATTGAAACTCTTGCGCTAGTGCACAGCCGATGCCGCCAGGTGAGCAGCTAGTCCCCGTTAATATAGTCACAACCACTTCCATTAAAGGAATGACACTTACCCAGTGATAAGAACTGATTTTCTTGATTGCTGGACGCTCATTTTTGGATGTTTGTGAAGAGGATGGTTGTCATGGCCTCGGCGGGATTGAAGCTCGGTTCCAATGTAGTGGAGAACTACCCTGTGCGGATTAATAATATGCCGAGACCCATGTTGATACTTTCGAGCCGCATGGCAACCGGAAAGAGCTTTTCTGAACACTGAAATTTATTCGGCTCGCAAACTTCCTTGCGACTCATTGGTCGATACAACCACCGACATTTAGAGAATATGTGACTGGATCTCTCTCCATATGTTCGAAGAACAGTGCAGATTAACGAAACAATCTAGATCACGCCACACATTGCAGGCTGGGCTAAATGTGTCGAAACACTCATACCAGTCATTCTTTTGCTGAGGATGTCGCATTGCCGACAACGGCAAAAGGGAATGATCACTCCACCAATGCGTAGTGTAATAATGGCCTATACTGCTTCTTACATAGGAATGTGTGGTTCGCCCAATCAATTATATGTCTCTTGCTGTCACCCAAATGCAAAGACTCAATTAGCCACATTATCTGCAACTAGAAAAATAAGATTAACAGAATTCCGTCCCATAGTCATCAACATTCAATCAACTCTCTTCTAGACCTCTCATTGTAGCCCACTCATTCTCCAGTATCCCAAAAGCAACTAAATCATACCACTTCCGATCATACCAGTGCGCCTCACGGCTGCGACCTTCCTCCACAAACCCCAATTTCTTGTAGAGGTGCAGAGCGCGCTCGTTGTAGGAGATGGTGCAGAGTCCGACGCGATGGTAGCCTCCGAACCGAAACGCCCAGTCCAGCGCCCAATTGACAGCTTCCTTGCCGTAGCCTTGGTCCTGGTAAGCAGCACCCAGAACGATTCCGAGGCTAGTCGACCGACTGTGAATTTGTTCTGCGGGTGTGCCTCCGTAGCCCAGGACCAAGAAGCCGATGGGGACCGGCGCCGAATCTTTTTTGCTATCACCTCCCTCGGCGATGCAAATCATGACAGCTAGGGTTGAGCCAACTAGCTTCTCCGCCAAATGTTCGGTGTGTTTCCTGTTCTTTGGTTGTACCATGCCCAAATCGGCAAGTGTCGAGTTGACGGGGTCGTTCTCGAGCTGATTGAAAAGGAAATCCTTATCAGCATCGTTGCCTTCCAATGCGCGGTAGAAGAGGCGTTCGGATTGGAACGCGTTTTTAAGTCTTTTAAAACCCATGATAAAGAACGAAATGGCGTTGTTTACAAATTTGAGAGTTGTGACATGCTCAAGTAGTGGTAAACCGGCAACTTCAGTGCAGGCGATGGGAGCCCTTTTACATGCATCCGGCCAACGCCTTTCGCCGTATCTGTAATTAGAGATCATGTCTCCCAAATTAGGCAGGTCATCGAGGTCAAGGTAACTATAATTGGATTGTAGGGTAACATCGCGCCATTTTTGCCAGTTCCGTTCATCCTTTCTCGGCCACCTCAAAAGTTGACCTTGAAGCCTCGCCACAGATTCGGTGGCGTCTGCCATCGCCACTGCGCTTGCTTTGATGAGTCAGATCAGTTTACGCTTTGGAATCCAGTGGAGCCAATTTTCGGTCAATATTGTTAAACTGGAAAAGCCTACATCGTCGGCTACGCGAAAATGAGCAATACACTTCATGAGACGGAACTGCAGCGTTGTTCCAATCCCCAGACGACCAAACAAAAGTTCTTCCTAAAATGATCGAACTAAGTTCTGACATCATCGCTTTTATGCTGAGGGGCTTATTACAGCTTACTAATATCGTATTCGGCTTACCTTGAGAGGTCATGCTAAGATGACCACTTTAGAAGAACCCTCCTCACGCACCTACAAACAAGCATCTCAATCGACAATCCGGGTTATCAAATTTAAGATGACGTCCCAGCAACTCACATACGATTTTATTCGTCTCAAAACCAAGCCGACAGCTCGGCTCGTCTACAGCCTCACCCCAGCTACGGCGTCTGAAACAGCAGATCAGTCTCTTATTGTTTTCATCAACGGGCTTGGCCAGCCGCAGCTGGTATGGGCACCATCCATTGCCAAGCTGCAAGAAATCTCACCAGATGGACTGCCTGCGATCCTCACCTACGATCGTTTCGGACAAGGCCAGACTGTTGACCGCGACCCAGACGATGAAGGTGCTGTCGATCCCAGCCATGCGCATGACTGCATGAGTGCCGTCCGCGATATGCACGAGCTGATCACCCAAATCGCGAAGGAGAAGCTGGAGATTGATAACCCCGCCCATTTGAAGCTACACCTGGTCGGCAACTCCATTGGCTGCGCACTCATCCGCTTGTTCGCACAAGAGCACCCGACTATCGTGGCGAGTGTGCTGTTCCTGGATAGCACGCTCACTGACTCGGATTTCGTGTCCATCTGCCCAGACCCAGATGGACAAGATTTTGACGAGACCGCGCTTCCGTCTGGAATTACGCCAGAAATTCTGCGGGTAGCCCGGGTACAGATTGCGAAGTTCTTCCACCCGAGCGTGGGAAACAAAGAGGGGCTCAGCCGCAGGAATCTGACTCAGCTTCTTCCTCGTGCTGACGCCCCCAATCTTCGGGGACCTGACGGTAGCGGACCATTCGTAACCGTCTTGGGCCACGATTTTGTTACTTTTGCCGAAAATAGCGAAAGGTCGCTCGGAGTTTCTGTCGAGGTGGTGCAGACCTATGTCAACCCGTACTGGCATCGGTACAACCAGGGCTTAGCTAAGCTCACCCGGTCGGAGAGAAGTCAAGGACCATTTCAAGTACCTGATGCGGGACATTTTATTCAGGCCGATAACCCTGAATATGTGGCTAAGAAGCTACACGAACTACTTCATATGACCTAGCCGAGGCTCTTGGAATAGCTGGCACATGCAGGGGGGTGCGTGGGTCATCACCCATGTGTATCGACTTGGTTGTGCCCGCTGATGGAAATGGGACCACTAGATCCTCAATATTAAGCACCTAGTTAAGCGTCTTAGCTAAGATTAGGGAAATACTGAGCAGCTTTGATAGGAGTGCTATGATGACTGTGCTATCAGAAATGAGACAGGAAATGCTTTTAAGGGCCTTAAGATGGATCAAAGCTTGACAAAGCCGCTCCAGTTTCTCTATGAAAACTTGTTTCAAGAGTGTTATGTGACAAATTTGACTAACCTATACCAGTAAATGTTAGACTAGGTTAACTTGAGAGTGTGGCCTTGAATCGCCACTTCCGTTCTTTCACTCTAACGATAGGTGATAGCGCCTTCGTATTCATTCTTAGCAACAGGTGCCAGCTCACTTAATCTAGATACAACACTCGCCTCATACTAAACACCCACCGCATTTCAGCTCACATGCGTTTGTGCAGGTACTTCGTGGCTTCAAGACAGCAATCAGTCATAATCCTCACCACATCTTCAAGCACAGCGAAGGCTTTCTAAAGACTGAATTCCAATCTATTGCCAGCATAGTCACGAGCGAAGAAGCGATTCGGGTATTCCACACCTTGCGCGCCTTGACGAAACCGTCAGTCAACTTGGGACGCACGGTTCTTGAACAACGGGACTTACCAGAATCAAGTTGCCCGGGTTTATCTGCTGCCAGTGGGGCTGCGCTGCCTCCAACCTCAAAATGTTCCCAAATCTTCAGTTGCAGTGTTGCCAGGGCTTCTTTGTTCTCCAGCTTGAAGCATGGGTGCCGTGTGGATTCGAGATCAGCATTACGTCCAAACGCAACGTGTATTTGTTGACCTGAAGAGCCGATATCGAACCTTGTAGATATAAGCGATAGAAAAACCACCCTCAAGTGTCAAATATCGTACCAAGCTAAAGTATCCTTCTGCAGAGCAGGCACTGGGTGTGGTGTCAACCCTAACGTGTTGGCGTAGAATTCGTTTGCCAGGTCGAGGGTGCCTTCCGGCACGGTGAGATTAACATGGGCGAGTCCAGCGAACATCTTGATGTGTTACTGAGCTTGTTACGCATGAGAGAAGGTTGTAGATGTTGGGTTTACGGCCAAATATGTCAAGTCGCAAGAATCCTGCTCAATGGGGATATGTCGCAATCCTGCATCCACCTTCGCGCGGGGTAACGGGTAAAAGTATCACTGATGTAGTTCGGCGCTTTTCCCGAGGGGTAAATACTAAGCCGCGCGGAAGACTCGGGAAAGTTAACCCTAAAAGGTTACACTTTGCACCTGATTCAGATAGCACCCCGTTTTCTCTTATTCATGCGTGCTTAGGGGAGGTGACATGCAGTTCTAGTACAACAGACCAGTTCTGACATTAGTGGGAAAATCAGAGTATACTATCAGCAAAGATTTCCATATGCAGATAAAGTTTCACCGAGCCCAGAAATCCTATAGACTTGTGCAACGTCTGTTGTAGGCTCTTCCCACATGGTCAGCCGAAAAATGTATCGCCGCCCACAGATCTTGCAGCTGACGCGACCAATACCTTCCGTGGCTTTCCCGTATACTCGCAAGAGCCAATCTGCTTCTCCAGCTGCTAACTCCAGGCGTAACTCCCTCGAATATTTCCCTCTGTTACTTAGTTTCAAGGCTTTGATCATATTCTTCGCAATCTCTAGCCTCTGCCGAGTTGCCACTTGCCCTGACTGTATACCTAGCAGCGGTCCGTATTCTTTTAGAAGACCTTGTAGCCTAATGCATAAGAGGTGCTATATGAAGCGAAGACTTAGTGTAAAACCGCTCAGTGATGCATAGTTAGGCAGATGCATAGTTAGGCAGACGACTACCACAATCAACCCTTGAGACCCCGCTCTCTATGTTTCATAAGCTTTCATATGATGCTACTTAGCTGAGAGCTAGTCCGGGAATTGTTCGTGACATAACTTGTTGTTAAGGATAGCTTGTACTTCGCTAGCTAGGCCAACTTCTCGTATTCTTTTTTCACACACTAATTTATAGTAATTTTAGCCTTAGTCAATATCATCTGATAGATCAAGATAACGCAGTAGATAACATACAGCAGTTAACACAGTAAGATGCTATGCCCAGCACCATCAATCCCAATAACTTAAACACAGCAAGCTTTCCCAGTAACATGGTTCGCATCGATGTCGTACCTTGAGCCTGTTTTTGCAACCCGTCTAGGTCCCTCTCTCTGACCTTGATGTCCAATTCATGAAAAGCTTATCCTGAACCACAGCACATATAAATGACCGCTTTACACACTAATATTCCATCAAATAGTATATATCTTACCACCCCTCCTCTTTGCGGGCCCAGTGGAATTAGGCATTGGTGCACAATATATAACTAGTAGGTGTAGTGCGTAAAGCTGGGAGAGACGGCATTAGTGGGGAGCCGGAAGCCGCGGACATTATCACAGGCGTTGGCGACCAGGACCGTCATGTTACGAGGTCCTAGCGGACAAAACCTCGGACGATTAACAATTGAGATTCATACATCGTGCCTGAAAGGAGCGCAAGAGACGGTGCAAACAAACAGATGTTGGTTAATTACTCTTAAGCACCCTGCGATAGAAGAGCAATGGTGGGTAATTTAAAGAAGATCGTCGCTGATAAAGGTCATAATCCAAGTTGTATCAAGCGATCCGCCGAGTGAATCTATTTATAAATATAGGGAAAACCTTGCAATGTGCACAGAGTAGTAGAGAGAAAATCTAAGTACAAAATTAAAATATTTTCTGGAGATATCTAGATAGCCTTCACCAGAAAGTCAATAGCAGTTAGAGTATTATCGCCGGTAGCACCCTCGGGGCCAATATCAGCTAGCCACTCTAGGCTTGAGGATCCCGCATAAACTCTCGAGTACAAACTGGACCAGCGCTCGGCACCTGCATCGCAGACTTGGGTGTACACGGTATGGGTGGTCCCCTCTTCATCTGTCCCTGGCTCACCTATGACCTCTTCCCCTTCGAAGCGGCACGCCGGGATGCTGCACTCGAGCTTGGGGCCGGTCGGCGGCTCGCAGATAACGAACGGTCTCCTTTGGCTCTCCTCGGTGCACAATACAAACGAAGCAGTAGTGGGTGTTTGGCTGTAGAAAGCGCAGAGATAGAGGTTGTCCCAAGCACGAAGACGACCAGTACTGGTTTCGAAGGCCACCGGGATATCTCCTCCGAGGGAATTGTCGAACGTTACGTACAAGGTGTCGATGGCTCGACCTCCGAGCACCTTGTTCGCAGCAGGACCTGTCGATGCAACCAGGTTGAAGGATGTTGGAATAGGTAGAGACGAAGAGGAAGAGGTAGAGCTTTCAGCCGAAAGGCTTTCGACTGAGGTGCTCGTGGATGTCTCAGAGAGCGTCGAAGTCGAGAAAGAAGCCGAACCGATGGACACGGTATCGGATGAAGCCGAGATCTCGGAAACAATCGACGTCGTTGAAGAGACCGATGCACCAGGGGCCGAGGCTGAATTAATTCGGGTTAGGAAACAACTTCAATGCATTGGTGAGCTTTATTTACCAGTAGTAGGCGGCTGGCACACACTCGCGACAGCCGAGTCAAGCCTGAGAAGGCTGACAGCTAGAGATAGCAGAATGCTCGAGTGCATTTTGACTGAAACCGAAAAACAGTGGGTGATGATGGGTGCACCTGGGGGGGGGGGGGGAAGAACTGAAAAAGTGGTAAAAGAAGGAGGAAAAACAACGAGGTGGTGTTGTTTTTTGCGATATGTCCGGGATGTCCGGTGCGGGAGTGTCTGTCAATCTTGGAAGCTATGTATTTTGAGGCGTCAATAGTCTTGGCTAGTCATGAAACTATTGAGATACTATTAATCTAACAATCCACCGATTGGATGGTATTGAGCTGAAACGTCTAGTTTTTGCACCATCCAATCCGTAATTTAATTAGCAGCTCATGGCCAGCTCGCTAGATATATTTAAGTTAGTTGTGCCTGTTAGGTTTCTCAACGTGATAAACCGGCCGTAATTACTGGGTTTATGCTGGCATGGGATCAGGACGTTGTACTGAGCATGAAGAAGTATCACATCTGGCAATATACTAAATAGGCATTTGATGTAATCAAATTGTATTGATAGCTGAAGTAGCTTAAATCTATGAAAGGTGCTTCAGAGCTGTCTATATATAGGCTTGGTATGTTGCGAGGGTATCACGGTGAGCCTGGCTCCGCTGCACCAAGATCGACCGCGCCCGCAAAGGCCAAAGCCGCAAAAGCTATCGCAGAACGCATCGTGGAGGAGAAGGTGCTTTGTAGTTCAAATTTGAAGACATGTGATAAAGTTCCTGCTGGGTTTTGGTCGTCTGAAGGCAAGTTTGTAGATTGGAGTATGTCGCCCGGATCATGAGAAGAGAATTCCCTCGTGTCACACTACAGCCTGAGAGTTTCAACCAAACCGAGATATGCCTTTACAAGTGCCTTAGCTTTCCTCGTCCCTAGAATACTTTCTACGTCTGCAGTATTTCACTCACCCATAAATCGTTAATGAAAATTCCTTGTCTGCCTCAACTATTGTCCAACGGAATCATTTTTCATCTTAACTTACCAGCACCCCTAGAAAAGCAGCACCAGTTTAAGCAGCCTGAAGTCAAGGCCCCAGCCCTCAAAGCGAACTCCGAAAATCCAGCAAAGCGAGCGTATCGCCCATTCACCCATGGCTAGATTCAAGAGCCTCAGCTTTCAACTTCACAAGGCATCGCCGAAGCTGGTAGGCCCCGCCAAGATGAGAGACACCTGGCGTCGCTAATTCCATCTCGTTCACTTGTTGAGCGCAAAACCCCCGCCATGTCAATACATTCAATCAATACATATAACCTCGCAATAGCATGCCGTCATCAAAACACAGAACTGTTGTTGAGTCTTCAGTACCCTTGCGTAAGGAGATGTGACATAGACCATCAAGTTCACGGCCAAGATGTATTGGAGACACAACCTCCCAGTACCAAGGCTTGGACCCCCGAGAAAACAAAATTGACCTGCTTCAGATCTTGCCTGACATCTCCCTTGAAATTTCTATAACTCGCTGGATGTGTCACACGGTCACACCGCAATCTTTTACTCTTAGGGCGACGCTCTTAACACGAGGCTCACGGTATTAGATGACCACGAGTTTCCTGTCACGACAAGGCTTTGGCAAACTTTATACAGAATCAGATCCGTTTTCAGCGCTGTATCAGTTCAAGGTTGGCAGAAATACTAGTATTAGTATTTAAAGTAGTATTTTAGTATTAGTATTATCTTCCAGCCCTGCTGCGACTGTGTGGGCGGACGCCATATGCATTAACTAGCATGATCTGTTCGAGAGTTTTCAAGAAACTACCGGAGCAAGCTCTGTGTGGTCCAAGAGATGTTGAACGCCCGAAAGGTCACCATCATTGCAATGACTCAGTCCATCCGTGAGAGATATACCTCGAAGCATCGAAGCATGTTCAGGCTTGCAAGGTAGACCTACTGAGAGGCTTCCATCTCGAACAACGCCCTCAAGCGCTGTCTAGGAAATGTGTGACACATATGGATTACCTAGTTTCACTTAGTCCGAGTACACTCCAATAGTTACATTAGCTGCATGCAACTGACAACGCAGATGCTTTCGTTTCTCTTCTATTATGCACCGCCAAATTGTATCGCGGCCCAAGAGACAATCTTTACGCTCTCCTGGACATTCTCTCCAAGACCGACCGGTCTCAGTTTCGGGTTGAGACTACAACTTAGACCAATGAGACTTGTACACTAGTATTGTCGACTATGTAATGGCGAAGACCGAATGGCTAGATATTATTTGCTACGCGTCAAATCCATTCTTGCTGAGAACATTAATATGCTTCCCTCCTGGATTCCAGATTGATCATACCTCTCTAGGTGGAAAGGCCCCTTCGTGAAATCTCAACAGTTGCTTCAACGCTCCCAAGGAAACTGCGGCTTCTTCTCACCTTTTCAACAAAAGGATGAAGTTACCTATCAGGGACACCATTTTCAGGCTACCTGACTTCGCAGGAATGCGCGTCAATAATGCCCCTCGCACAAATATATACCTAACGGCATTTCTGCAGCGGTACCGTATCTTTTTGAGTCAGAAGAGCCTAGCAAGTGGTGATGGCCATGCAAAGTTCTGTCGGACGATATCCTTGGACAGGTTCAGGCACCCAATCAACACCCCGACGGACATGATTGGACGAACGTACTACGTCTTCACCGGTTTGCTTTGGGATATGCAAGGCCTGTTGTACTCAGAAAGCATGGCGAGGAGGTTGAACTTGTTGGGAATTGCTATGTGGATGGACACATGGAAGGCCGAGCCCTTGACGTATAAAAGAGCGAATCTAGGGAGCTACGAGATTTCGGTCTTGCTTAGGGCTGGCAAGCCTGCATAGGGCCGTCGTTTTGGGACAATGCAAAATCTGGACGACCATGATATGGTCCTGACATCCAGTAGATGTTGTAATATTATGTCCAAGTTGTGAGTTGATAGCCCCTTAGCCAGCCAAATTAATCCTAAAGCTGCCAAAGTCCTCTCACAAGTTCCTAAAGGATTCCAGAGCAACCTTGACTACGTCGTCAATAGAGTTGCCTGGAAGACCCAATAGCTCATTCATAATTTCGCCTTCCTTCTCGAGGTGACCGCTGTATCTCCCGGTTATGAAGCCAGTCTCGACCAAGTCGTACATGGCATAGGGATCTCCGGCAGCTACTGCAGCCTGCTTCTCCTTGACGTATTCGACACTGTTGATGGTCTCGGTGGCGAACTTTTCTCCGCCAATGCGTTCAATGGCTTCCAGCAGTTGATTCTGGGTGATGGCAAAATCACTCAAATATACGATCCGGTTCCTTGTCTCCTCCCACTTCTTCGATAAGGCATTCACCAGTCCAAGAGCAGTATTCTCTTCAGTCGACACGCTGAACAAACCCTCGCCGTCGTCCCAGAAGACGAACTTCTTCTCCTTGATATGCATTCCCAAGAAGTCGTGCTGCGCACTCCACTTGAGCCACATTCCACAAGCGATGCTCATCCATTCCAAGCCAAGAGACTCCTTGGAACGAAGATAGTCCTGGACTTCGCCCTTGTTGCGAAAGACAGAACTGAGCGCCCGTGCGTCGAGGTTGTTGTTGTTGAGTCCATATTCGGAGGGGACGTAGCGCTTGACTTTAGCAGCCACGGCAGCATCAATGAAGCGGCGCTGGGCGCCAACAGCGGGTGAAGTCATGCAGTTGATGATGGCATCCTGGCCCTTGAATGCAGCGACGAGTGCGTCGAGCGGGTAGGATTCGTCAATGGTGATGACATTGACATTCGACGGGAGCTTGTTCTTGGATGATGAGCGCTGCAGAGCAGTGACGGTGAAAGATGTCTCTTTGAGCAGTGCCTTGAAAACAATGGAACCGATAGAGCCTGTGGCTCCGACAATGAGTATGTTCTTAAAAGGTGAAGCCATTCTGAGAACGTTGACCTTTTTGGTGGTGAAAGAAGGCTTTATTGTCTACTGAATGGTAGACAAGTGCAGTTGAGTGTGATGGTAGTTGTGTTTCTTCTCTTTCTCAGCTGCATCAACCCAAGACTTAAGTATTCTCTTTCAGAGGCTTGCTCCGGCATTTGTAAGGCGCGCACTGCGACGCTACTGCATTGCGAAGCATTCTAGAATGAGAAAGTATGCGCTTATTCACACGTTACATGGCGTTGAAATTATGGTTCTCACGATGCACATGTTTACTGATCATGGTGCGTGCGTACTTGCCACTGCAGGAGATCACGTTCGGAGGACTCAGGCAACATTGCCGCGTTATGCGTCCTCACGGCTCCGCATCTGTGCTTGTAGTGCAGCAAAGAGTAAGCTTGATTAGTAAACACGCTGGCTACGACTTTCTTTTTCTGAACATGGATCATCAGGGAACACCATCGTGGCTGCGACATGCCGCCATCGACAGAAGACATTACTAAGGCTCAGTTATTCAAAGGTTCAGTTGAGAAAAAGTCATTCAACACCCCTCACTTCAATTACAATGGTCATATTGTAACACTGCCCAGATCAATGATGTGTCAGACTCTTTAGTCTCTCTGAATACTGATGATTCTGGTCTCTCACCATTTGCTGCTTCTTTACTGTATCAATGTTCATTTCCAACAATGAATTCTCCAAATGATGGGTACATTTTGTTGAAAGGATGGATGACTGAAAGAAAGAACACAGCTCTGAGCGCTCTGTTTTCGTGAATAAGTCAACCCGTCGGCCAGCTCGGACCTGTCCGGTTTGAAGAACAAGGAGTTCAACTCAGTTTAACGCAAAGCTCTTACATGTTCTGCAGGAACAATGTCCCCCTATTACAGGGAAATGACGTTCATTGCCAGGTATAAATAAAGGCATCTTTCGCAGCGATAACTTCGTCGTAACCACATCACATCACCCAAAGCGACACACGGAAAATACTTAGTCAATCACCCAACTCATACCCTCTCTTCCACACAGATCCAGCTGGTTAAAATAAATATGACCTCTCTTCCAGAAAGGTTCGGGCCGCTCATTCAACGGAGTTTGGTCGACTGGGGTGAGCAAGACGGGCAAAGCGTCATCAATCTGATCGAAATGTCGACTCTCGACCACGATACTTACCAAGACCGCCTCGCGATGATCAAGAACATTCCGACAGACGAAGACCCATACCGGCCCGAGGAAGCTCGTACGCTCAAGATTGAGGCCACATACATCCAGGGCCTTTTGGTCACCACTGCTTACAAATGTCCTGGTACTGTAGCTGATCTCCACTATATCCTCAAGAATGTTCCCAAGCCCTCGACCGCGGACAGATGCCAGCTCGCCAAGGTCATCACGGAGCAAGTACGGTCAATATATGTTCATTTTGGGCTTGTTCATGGAGCTTTACAAACAGAGAGCTTCTTGTTCCTTGACAATGGCGATGGCCGAGAGTATGCCAAGCCTTACACAGCAGGTTGGATGTGTGGGTCGTCCCCGATCCATGAACATCCCGACTTTGACGCTAGCAACGCCGGCTGGTACGATGATGTGTGGTCTTTGATGATGATCTTGTCCGAGATTGCTGAATGGAAACCGCTAGATGCCGCAGGGAAAACGGGAGGGCAATTGCGACTAAGCCAGTTGAGGCGGAAGCAGTTGGCGATGAGCTTCGATTGGAAGGGTGAGCTAACCGCCAATGTCTTCAGGCACGGCTTCAGGTTCATTGCCCACCCCCGGGGCACACTCAACTCCTACAGCTTTACTGATGTGAAGCACTTTTTCGACACTCTATGCGGCCTTCTTGTTAGACAAGGCAGTGGCGGGTCCCCAATGCAGACCGAAGCTACTCTGCCGAGTGCTCCTGAAGCACAAGGAGTTCCGCGAACAAAGAAAAAGGTCTCCTTCAAGGAGCCCACATCAGATATCTGATGGAAAGATTGGCCCATAACCTTCTTCCTCTGATAGTCTGCATGACTCCTCCTTGGATAGAAGTCCGGTCAATTGCTGCATTAGCAGATTCACTACCTAAACGTCGCGTATTTCTAGTAGTCTTCGCCTTAGTCAATATCATCAGATAGTTTTACGCAACAGATTAAAATAACATACAGTATATAATATAATAAGATGCCATGCCTCGTACCGTCAACTCTAATAGCTCAAATATACTAAGTTTTCCAGTAACATGGTCGACATTCATCTCGCACCTTAAGCCTGTTGCAACAACCTGTCTTGGTCTCCCTCTTTCTAACCTCGATATATAATTGTTGAAAAGAGTATCCTAAATAAGATTAAAGAAACTGTTCAACAAGATATGAAAGGTAAATATGTTTAATTTAAGTAGAAAGAGTTATAAATAAATTTTAAACTAAGGAAGCTTAACGTAATATGAGAAGCAATTCTCCCAAACACTCTCGTTTATTTATCCAATATGTTTATCCGTTCCTAAGTACTAAAGGTCTTTGCTGTCGATGAACAGCCATGGTAACAAAGGTGAAGAATAAATGAGGCCATGGACAGCCACACGATCCTGCCCGTATCTACTTTGACCCTAGAACTTTTTCAAGAGCCTGAACAATCTGATTTACCTCCTCCACTATAATGCTCTCTGTTAGCTCTCCGAAACCCCACTCAAAGTCTGGTTCCCGTCTTTTTACGTACCTGTGTTATAATGCACCAAGCTCACACGCACGACGCCATCGTCATCAAGGCCAAGGATCTTCTCCGCCAGCCTCTTAGAGAAGAAATGTCCCCAACGAATGCCCACGTCAGAGATAGCCTCAACGGCCTCTACAACACTCTGTGACGAGCGCCCTTGAACTTTGAAGCTCACAGTGGGCAGCCGGGCGGAAGATTTGGTTGATGTCTCACCGTAGATGGTGATGTCGGGCCGCGATGCGAGGTAGTCAATGAGGCTCGTCTGGAGTTTCTCCTCGTGCTCTGTCATGGCCTTCCACGTCTGCTTTGAATCTTCCCCAAAATACGCAACGAGTGGGATTATGGACTGCGTCAGCTCGTAGCTGGCGCCGGCCAACTCCAACTTGTCCATCAGACTGCCAGACGGGTTAAAGTAGTGCCCAAGGGATTGGAGCTGAGCCTGAGCCGCCCGCGATCCGTATAACAGGGAGATGTGGGGGCCGTAAACCTATACATGAAGCAGGTAGAAGTCAGTTTCCGAAGATATTTCGCCGCTGAACTAGGCTAAAACAAGGAAATTTGGTATAGGGCCGCCACAGGTTTGTCACATCACACTGGAGAGAAAACCTACCTTATACCATGAAAAAGCGTAGAAGTCGGCTCCAAGTTCCTCGACGTCGATGGCTCGATGTGGTGCGTACGCGACGCCGTCCACACACAGTAGGGCGCCAGGAATCTCATGAACGACATTGGCAATGGATCTAATGTCGTGGATGCTTCCGAGAATGTTGCTGACGTGCGTGCAAGCAACCAGGCGCGTCTTGGTCGTCAAGAGGGATCGCAACGCGTCAGGGTCCAGTTTGGGGTTCTTGCGATCAGTAGATGTCCACCATTTGACTGTTGCGCCAGCGAGGGCAGCATAGTGCAGCCACGGATCAATGTTGGACTCGTGGTCAACTTCAGAGAGGATCACCTCGTCGCCGGGCTGCAGTTTGAGAGCCGCGGCAAGGTTTCGAAGCACCTGCGTTGTTGAGGCCCCAATGACTATCGAAGCAGCGGTGCTCAAGTCAGTAAGCAGTTTGTCAACTCGATAAAATATTTGCTGTATCAATACTGTTCCTAGACGCACCTATTTCTTCAACACTGGCGTTGACGTATCTGGCAGCTGCTTTATAAGCATCGTCAAAGATTCCGGTGGACTGCGTCGACGTCTTGTAACTTGCGCCGAGTTGGACATTCGTCTCGATGAGGTATTCAGATATGCTATCTCCTACCGTTAATAAAAAGATAGCGGTGGCAGGAGCCAAGCAGACAACTCGCCTTTTTGCGACAGTTCCAAGAACCTGGCTACCACCAGCGTTATCGCCAAAGATCTGCTTCTTCGCCAAAGCTGGGAACTGAGCTCTGGCGTTTTCGACCGAAAAGTGAGATGCCATGGTGGAGAGAGAGTCGAAACGGGTATGTACGTTTATAATGTATGGAGTTGAACTCTGGGGAAGAAATGTAAGAATTGGAGAAGGGGAATAAACCTGGAGCGATCAGGGTTGGACATTGCTTGATACATGGGAATGTTATCCGTATATATAGACTAGCTAGGAGCTGGTTTGCTGCCTAAGGCACCTGAACCTTGAAGGAAGCTCTCAACTTCCCGATGCGTCCTAAGCGCGTACGCGAGGAGCTGGGGTAGGTACATCGCGCCTTATGATCAGTTGTGTGGAGCGCTCGACGCCTTTTGATCAGTTTTGTGGAGCGATTCAATAACGTAAGCTTACTTGAAATTAGTTGATCTTTTTGTCCTAACGGCTAATTGGTCTCTTATAAAGGGAAATGTAACAAGATATAATTGATTTAATGTTAATTAAGCTTAAATTAATAGAATTATTTGAGGGAAAAGGTTTAGATAAGGGATATAGCTGTAATAAAGATGGGCTGTGTGACTACCTCTCTAGTAGGAGGGGTAAGGGCACGGAATTTAACCCGCCGGGCAAGTCTTGTTTTACCAAACTCAACTGCAGGATCCAGGGGCAATCATAGGCCAGAGCACGTGTTCCTGATTAATTAAATCAACTGAATGCTCGTGTGTAGACCTAGCATATGCAATGTCAGCATTAACTTTGCGTAGTCCCGCTAGCGGCATCTACCCATGCCGCTATGATCAGGCCGGTAAAGTAACCATGTTTTCAGGGTCAAGAATCAACACATGAACCCTACCGCAGCATCTACCGGCTTACTTCGCGGAGGTTCTAATCAGGGCGGTTCGAGGAAACTGTGAGCGGCCTACTCCGCCCGAGGGGCGATCAGCCTTTGTTTGGAACGTTGTGTTCCCTGTATGCTCCATCTATGCCGGTTAACTAGCTATGGGAACCGGAAGCAACGTCACCAGCCGTTCAGACAGCGCATTCTTCTGCCGATGCTGACATGTATATAACCTTGATCTCTGTAGAAGACGACTCGGAAATCGAAGCTCTGACCCTATAATGTCTCTTAAAACTGCCGTGACTCGTTCGATCTTGTCCTTCTATAGCGTCGGTCGGCTCAATGGCTCAAAGAAAGACCCCTACCATGATGAAAGGTAAAGACCCATCCCTACTCACACACAACTTAGGGTGTTGTACTGAACGGCTTGCCAAGAACTTGAGCTCGGAGGTGCCCGCGTACAGGTCTCTCCAGTTGACGATGGCCCGGAGGCGACCGAGGCGTTCCAGATCGCCATTGGTAAGCTCCAGCACTCGGCAGTACTGGCACAGGTCCCCAGAGGAGTCCCGGAGGCTCGCCGACGCGTCAAGGTGCTTGTATCGGTCGACTTTGATGCGGTATCGGCCTGGATGGGCACTGGACAACATCCCCGCAACTGCCTTTCAGATTTCTCGACGGGAATATTTGCTGGCCGCGTCGGAGTCGGCCGTTTGCTCAGTCTTTTCGCACGCCTGGGTGTGTCCGACAGTGTCACTTGGTTCATACCGGGTCACTCTATGGAGACCTTTCCCCAGGAAACAAGGTCCATTGTGGACTCTGGAGCCGAGATCGCACTACATGGATACTGCCATGAGGATTGTACGCAGCTCGACTCGAAGCAGGAGGAAGATATCTTGGACAAATGCATCACCCTCGCTACGTCTCTAACCGGGAGACGTCCCCTCGGATTCCGAGCCCCCCTATACCGGCTCCGCCATGAAACGATCACGTTACTCGAGCGCAAGGGGTTTCTCTACGACTCATCCCTGAGTGGACACGATGCTGAAATCTACCTTCTTGACAGAGGCTTCTCTCTCGCTGCCGTCGACTATTCTCAGCCGGCACATACGTGGATGCATCCGTCCGCCCAACCGCAGTCTACTTCCGTTGTCGAGATTCCTGCCAACTGGTACATGGAGGATATGACGCCTTTACAGTTCTTGCCCAACGTGACGAACTCTCATGGCTTTGTTCCGGTTCTTTCCATCGAACAGATGTGGAAAGACCGCTTCAACTGGCTTTGGAACTGGGGGGCGGACGGAGCTGGCCCCGGAGACTTTGTATTCCCACTGGTCTTGCATCCCGATACATCAGGGATGGCACACGTTGCTGGGACCATTGAGAGCATGCTCCTGTGGCTCAAGGCTTGGGGCTCACAGGTGGAGTTTGTAACGTACGAGAAGGCGGCATGGGGATTCGTTAAACAGGCCCATGCCAACTAGCCATAGCTGCATTTGTATGTACCGTGCAGTATAGTAAGAATTCGCCTTTGACAAGTTTGGACTATGTATCATCGAATCATGTTGACCCGGGCCGGTGACCGCATAATGAGGCACATTGTCTCACTTGGTTAGGCTCGGTTGAGCGCTCCGGAACCCACGGGACCTGCCACTGCCGTGACCGAAGATTCTAGTCTGCGTTAGCCGTAACCATCGTCCCATAACGCCGTACGCCATTTCCTTGCTATTACTAGTGTCGAGTTGGTAAGGCTGTAAGATCCAATGGTACTGCATGGGAGTACACGATGCAGTTACAAGATGAATGGAACAACAATCATGAGGGTTTCGATTGGATGCCAAGCCCTGATGCAAATGCAAGGTCAGCGTGCTCTCAGGGGATCTATCTGGCACACATATGCATTGTCAGCGTGGATCTTTAGAGTGCATGTAGATGTTTAGTCAACGTGTCGCGTCAGGTCAGTCTAATACAGTGCTGACGCAGAAAGTATCCACGAGGTCGGAAGTATTTCAAAATATTAAGGACGGTGCTGCTGGCTATTTGATCAAATTCAGATAGTCTTAGTCTTTCCTATCAGAGAACTAAACGACAAACCAGACCATTCAACAAAACCTCAAAGTCACCAACATGCTGCTCTTTCTAACTTCCCACACCACCACTAGCAACTTCTCTCTTGTTGCCCCCGTTATACTTGTTGCCCTCGGGGTCGGATTCATCTTTGGGATATTCCGGGTGGCAAAGTATCGCCATATCCCCGGCCCTTGGCCTTGTCGGATTTCCCATCACTACATCGCCCTGTTCGAGCTCTTTCGCCAGCGCCCGCAAGCCATCGCCCAATGGCACCGCAAGTACGGCCCTTTCGTTCTAATTGCCCCTGGACAAGTCTCTATATCGGACGTGTCCGCCATGCGAGATTTGTACAGTAGCTCCAAGCGGAACGGGAAGAGTGACTACTTCGACCACTTCATCTATCACAACGAACGCCCTCTCTTCGCCGAGAAACCGTACGAAGAGCACCGCCGCAAGAGGGGACTGGCTTCTGCATTTTATCAGGCCACTTCCATCTACAAGCTGGATATCCAACAGCCCCTCCGCGAGGGAGCGCTCGCGATTGTAGCTACAACCCAAGCAAAGCTCAAGGAGGACAGCGTAATCGATATCTTCCCCGTCGTCAATCACTTTGCCTGGGACAACATCACGGCACTGGTGTTTGGGCCAAGGCACTGCTCCCATGCAATTCAGGGAGATGAGGGTGATCGCGACCTCCTGGCAAGACTGAAGAACAACGAGCTATGGAGCTCTGTCAAGCACAACCTTCCTCTCGCGTATAGTATCATGGAAAAAGCTATCGCCATCTATACTGGATCATCAAGGTTCTTTTCTGCAGAGCGCAATCTCGACACATGGGCGATGCAACGCGTCGATCAAGCAATGGCAGACCCCCTGGTTGCATCCGACTGGTCACTTATCCGCCTGTTCCAGGATCTGCGGCCCGCAGGCCACCAACTTTCGGACGACTACATTGCATCCGAGGTAATCGATAACCTGCACGCCGCCCAGGCTACCGTAACTGTGGCACTGACGTATGCCCTCTACCACCTGAGCCGAAACCCGGAATGGCAGGCCAAGGTTCAAAGGGAGCTGGACGACCTGCCCCGAGAG
This sequence comes from Neonectria sp. DH2, assembly GCA_003934905.1. Lineage (NCBI taxonomy): Eukaryota > Fungi > Ascomycota > Sordariomycetes > Hypocreales > Nectriaceae > Neonectria > Neonectria sp. DH2. Next base: position 807,345 of record RQWH01000019.1, on the reverse strand, counting down.
GAGGATGGCCTTCCGGTCTGGCCGGCTCTCGAAAAGACGCCCATTCTTGAGGCATGCATTCGAGAGTCGTATCGTCTCAACCCCGTGTCAAGCGGCCGAGCCGAGCGAGTCTTGGCCAAGGACACTTGGTACAACCAAATGTACATCCCCCGGAACGTAAGTTGGTGGCTCCTTCGACCCCTTGATACTCTACAACCCCCGTAAATCAGCTTTCTACAGCCTTTCTAACTTTCATGCACATCCATCCTAGACCGTTGCCTCAGCTTCGACTATTGCGCTGCACCTCGACCCCGCAGTATATCCCGACCCGCTCGTCTTCAACCCACGGCGCTGGTTGGACACGACACCCGAGGGGCTGCTAACACTAGATCGGTCTTTCATACCTTTTGGATATGGCGCCCGATTGTGTCTTGGGAAGGCCTTTGCGACGCTCCAAGTGAAGGTGCTTTTGGCCGCCATATTCCTCTCCTACAACACGAGGCTGAATGACCCGGATTGGATAATGGAACAGTGGGGCACCCAGGACGCTCTACCAAAGGGCCTGGAATGCAAGCTTCACTTCCAGAAGAGACTAGGGATCTGATGGAAGACGTGTCGAATTCATTCGACGGGGTAGGGAGGTGGTTTTCAAAAGTTCGGTTTAGAACCGGGGTAAGGGGCAGTCGCTACCAGATGTACGTAGACTACACTCACGGCGCTGCAGCTTAGTGACCTATGCAGCTAGGTTAGTTCAGTAGGTTTCTATGGTTGAAAGGAGGAAGACATAGTGGACAGAAGCATGAAATTGATATAGTAGTTACAGGCTAGTTCTTCTGGGCTGGTGTTATTCTGTGTAAGATCACCGTCTCTTGGATAAATGCAACGTAAGACAAAGCGCTTCCAACTTATCTCTATAGAGAGAACAAAATAAAGAAAAGGGGATTGTAAAGGAGGGTACGAGTCATGACCGGGATATCAACGTAAATCAATCACTCACTGCAACCTGTAATATTTGTCTAGGTTATGGACCATGCAGCGTATTAGTTAAAAGGGCCAGGACAAATTCATGAGGTTCTATTCGATGTTACTGTAAATAGAACACATAACGTCAAGTGGGTGATGTGGTGTCTGAGCTTAGTACGAGGCGGAGAGGTGAATTAGGAAACGAAGCACAGCAGTCAGAGACTAAAAAGCGAAGGGAAAACGAGGAAATAATGAATAAGTATGTTAAATAGTAGTAGAAATATTTAAAGAAAACGATGCTCAAAGATCCTAGCTAATTTCAGGCGTGGTTGATTTCGCGGAAAAGATGCTCCGGTCTGTAACCCATTGCGCCGTCAAGTTTCATCATTGTTGTTCTCCCAAATTACCCTTCATGTTCACCGCACCGCCACAGCCAGACTTGGGTTGGGGGCTTGGACGCGAGACGCTGGAGCGACCTGCCCTAGGAGAGCAATGGTAGGGTTTCGAAGAAGATCGGCAACAGTGATGAGCAGTCCGCGGTCTCGTGCAGCGGCCACGACCTTCATGGCCGATATAGAGTCGCCCCCGATGCGCAGGAAATGGTCGTTGATTCCAATTCTCGCGGCGTCAACCCGGAAGACTGCTGCCCACACGGATTGGAGCAGTCTCTCGTGCTCGTTGCGCGGCTGCTCCTTGTTCTCGTCCACGCCGTGCAATGCCGCCACGTTGCGTTTCGAGATGGTTTGCGCCAGCTGCCTGAGCGTCCGCCTATCCGTCTTGCCCGCCAAGCTGAGAGGGATACGGTTGATGGGAATGTAGATCTCGGGCACCATGTACGCGGGCAAAGCCGCCGAGAGCGCTGATGTGGCCACAGCACGAGCGGCTTGGATGAACTTGATGGACAACTGGTCAAAACAAACAGGTTGCCCCTTCGCGTCCGCATCTTGGGTATTGTTGGCCGGCGCAACGAAGGCCGCCAGCGCCGTGCGAGCTTCTAGCTGTCCGATGGTCACGATTTCTGCCACCACGTCGAACGAAGGGAAGACCTGTCGGAGATGGTGTTCGACCTCTCCAAGCTCAATCCTCTGGCCCCGGATCTTGGATTGCGTATCCTTCCGGCCGTGGATCTCGATGCTTCCGTCGGGGTTGAAAGAGCCCAAGTCCCCAGTGAGGTAGAATCGCCCATGCTGATGCCCCGGGAGAAGCTGTTGTCTCCATTGAGGCGTGGCCACGAAGCCGGACTTTGCCCGCTTGTCGCCGATGTAGCCGCGGGCGATGCAGAGGCTCTCAACAAGCATCTCTCCAACGGCGCCAAAGGGGAGTAAGATCTCGTGATTGTCTGGGTGTACAATCCAGGTGCGTGGCCCTGTAGACTTTCCAATGTTGGCCGGACTGCTGTGAAGACACAATCTCTCTGAGGCAGTGTCCCAGAGGCCGGACTCGGTGCAGCCATACGCGTTGATGAGGTTAACTTCAGAGGAAAGAGCTTGCAGAGTATCTCTGTCCAAAGCCTCGCCACCGAGGATGACATATTTCAGGGTCGGTACTTCGCTGGGCCTCAGCTGGCCCGCAACAGAAGGGGTGAGAAACGCGTGAGTGACTTCCAGGGCTCTCATCTCCCCGTTGAGATTGTTCATCTTGCCTTGCTGGGAAGGGACGCACACGCAACCGCCCGCGTAGAGGGTTGCGAAAATCTCGGACACACTGACGTCGAAGCTGGGCGACACAAAGTGCAGACAGCTGGTCCGGTTGTCCATGTGCATCGGGGCTAGTAGTTCCATAGCTCCTGTGCAGATGGCCGCATGATCATGAATGACGCCCTTTGGGGTCCCAGTACTCCCGGAGGTGAAGAAGCATGTGGCGAGACTTGAGGGACGAGAAGGTATTGGGAGAGCTGGCCGCTGATTCTGGACGATATCTTCAAAGTCATCAATGAAGGCCACAGAGGGGTTGAGGTTGCGCCGCATCTTGGGTCCGAGATTAGTGAAGTACAGCTTCGCTGCGATCTGGAGAAGGATGCTGTTGGTCCGCGATGCTGGGCTTTTTGGGTCAATGGGGACAAAAACAGCGCCTGCTTTCAGTGTCGCGAGAATTGCTACGACACTCCAGTAGGACTTTTCCATTATCGAGGGGATAAAGTCTCCATCTTTGATGCCTCTGGATCGAAGCATGTTGGCAATCCGATTGGCGTGATCATCAAGCTCGCTGTACGTCAAATGCCCGTCCCAGGCACGAACAGCAGATGCAGTAGGCGTCTGGCGGGCATGTTCAGCAACCACATCATGGACACACTGTTTCTTTTCCAGAAGCGTGTGGTTGTTCAATAGATCCAACCGCCGGATATCGTCAGGAGCCAGAACAATGAGCTCACTGATTGGACGGCTGAAGTCGATGATGGCTGAGTCGAAAACTTGCCACGCTGCGTAGAACGACTTCAGAAGGGCTCGTGCAGGTTCTGCGTTCTCTGATTCAAAATAGAGGACTTGGACAGTGGGCCTATCTTGGCTGTCTGAGAGCAGTAGGGTATAGCGAGTCTAGATATATTGTCAGCAATTATTATCGTAGGAGGAAGCGGCAGCTGGACGTACTCCTCTTCCCAACCTAGGGACTGGGGTATCAGAGTGTCTAACGACAATGCAAAAGCCGTCATCCGCATCACACGGCGCATCTACAAGCTGCGGGGCCTGGAGAAGATCGAGCATCGTGGTAGAGTCTTTGATGTTCACAAGACGGAAGCTTTGCTTCCACTGTCGGTCCCGCTCGGACAGACAATTCAAGGTCCATTGACCAGAGCGTTGGTACAGGTTGACGGTGATCGACCATAGCGCATGGCCCAGTGTGTCAAAGTGATCAACGTCGGAGTCGAGGACCAAGCTCTCCGTGGCGGCGTAGTAGCCGTCCGAAGCCATGCTGACGTGAAATGCTGGAAGTAGAAGATGGCGGTGCCTTGAAGTGATTAAAGAATGCTAAGTCCGGCAGTGTCTAGAGCACTGAATGTATACAGAAAGGAAGGCTTCGATGTTGCCAAATATCAACGATTTCGATGGGTGCTCGTGGTCCTTTACGATAGCACGACTATAGCTCCATACACAATCCCAGTCAGGAGTGAAGCAAGGATCAAAACGACTAATGCACAGTCCTCGAGCATTACAAACATCAATAAGCGACTTGCCAAGAGGTTATGATACACACGTTCGTCAGACAATTGCGTGTGAAATCGAGTACTAGAACTCTGCCCATGATACCATCCACTACTGCCACCTAGTCGATCGGTTAAGTCGAGTATCTTGCCGTATAACCTAACGTGTAAACAGACTTTGGTAGACTATAACGAAAAGGGAAGTTCGGGCAAAATAACGGCAAAAGAAAACCTTCTAATCCTTGTGGGTAGTTGCGGTAAACTGGCATATGTACGGCTATTATGGTTCGGAGCGGGTTCTTACGAACATGTTATATGCAAGGTCAGCAATACCCATGAAGAAGATGACACCGGGGATAGTGTGCTACAAATTAGGCCTAACCCCGCGGTCATGCCGGAGTACGAACGGTTTGAGAAGGGGTTTCTGCGCACGAAGCACTTACTTCTTGCTTGGCAACATCAAGGGCATTACACGGTACTTTCCAGATTATTCCATAGCGTTACGTACGAGTAGAGCTCGTTTAGGGCTTGTGATACGCGGAACAATTTCGATACATGGGTGCATCTCGAATGTCGATTTTCCCGTTTAGTCATCGAACCAGAACCCTGAAACTGGGCCCCTGCTTCGACGGTATAACTATGAAGCTCCATTAGCATACACTCACGCGTTCGGAAAGTTAAAAGCTACCTAGAACACCATACCCTTGTTGAGTGTAAGCGAAAGCGACCTGGGGGAAAACACCCAACCCTTATAAAAACAGAGACCGGCTGCAGGAATGCCGTGATGTGTCGAGAGGGATAGGAAAATACCCGGATGTCCGAGGACAGGGATTGCTGTACAGAAGGGATATCAAACGTCTTTAGGCTTCCACGAGTGCCACCGGCTGGGGCCTGGCGTGTAGTGGCCGGCTGTGCCGGTATTGGTTCTGTATAGGTGCAGCTAGTTGACCCGATGGACGATTGAGTCAAGACTTTCCCTTTGCCGTATTTGGGACCTGTTACAACGAGGACAGGTTGAAGGGTAGCTGAAAGACCAGTATTTTCAAGACTAGCAGCTCCAAGGCGGGCGAGTCGCTGTCTCACTTCTGGCCCATCACAAATATGCCATGTGGGGCGATATAGAGACCTATAGCCTAAAACCGTATACTATGGGAGTAATGAAGCTGAAAGATAATACGAAAAATAGCACTAAAACAAAGAAATGAACGTTCAGACTAGGCCGAGACAAAACCTCAAGTTACATCAACAAGAAGAGAGAAATCTACCAGCTCCAAGTGATCCAGGGATACACCACAACTCAGCACTCGTGCTCTCTATCGTCACTCCCATCCCTGCTTCTCAATTGCCCAAAGCTCGCCGAATCGGCTTCCCTCGGCTGCCGCCAACTCCGTCGGGCTGCCCGTCTCCGCGACTCGTCCCCCATCCATGACCACTACAGTGTCAAAGAAGTCCATGACCATCTCCAGCCGGTGCGACACCATGACAATCGTGAAGTCAGCAAACTCCTCCTTAATGATCTCTTGCATGACCCTTTCCGTCTTCCGGTCTACGCTAGAGCTGACCTCGTCCAGCAGAAAGATGCCGCCGCCGCGGTTCCCGCCGACCCTGTGCTTGACCCTGCGGCGTAGGACGGCGCGGCCAAGGCTGAAGAGTTGCTTCTGCCCAGCGCTGAGGTCTTCGGCGCTCATGCCCGCATGGACAGTGCCGCGGCTGTGGACAAAGTCCGTCAGAAGGACGGCCTGCAGCACGGCAAGACACTCGAGATCCGAGGCTGCATTGAACGGATCCAGGTTTTTCTTGATGCTACTCCCGTCAGGGAGGAAGACGGCGTCTTGTGGTACAGCTATGATGCGACGGCGTAGGGTGGAACGGTTGATGCGGTGGACGGAAAGGCCGTCAATTTCGATATTTTGGGAGTAGGAGGGAAGCGGGTCCAGGAGACGGAGAAGCAGGAGGATCAGGGAAGATTTACCGCTAGAATTGTGTCAGAACAGGGCTCTTATCATGGTTCATATAGCATGAAGAACTTACCTGCCGGTTCTGCCGCAAAGGGCAACCTTTTGACCGGGCTGAATGGAAATATCAACGTCTTTCAAGCTCAGATTAGCAGGAGTCCGGACTGTGTTGTCATCAATCAAGGACGTAGTCTCGTCTTCGCTTCTACAGCTTCTCGTCAGAACCAAATTCGTATCGGGGATAGGTAGATTTATGGAGGTACACTTACCCGTACGATGCCGAGACACCCCTGATCTCGATGCTGCCCCGATCTGGCCACTCCTCCGGCAGTTCCATATTCTCACCGTCCAGGTTTTCGGATCCTACTTTCTCGGAAAAGGTCTTGATACGGGACACAGCACCGATGGAAGTTTCGACCTGTGTGTAGTAGCGGACGACGGTTGAAATCACCTCGCCCCATGTCATCAGAGTCACAAGCGAGGTACCAGCAAAGCCCGAGTTAGTCCTCAGCTGCGTCGCCAAGGCCACGATCATCACAGCCATGACCATGACAACAAGCTGCAGCGACAGCGCCAGCCACTGCTGGATCATGGCTAAGAGATAGGCGGGCCGCTGGGAGGTGTTAAGGAGATTCTGGTTGTATGCAATATCCTTATCCGTCCAACCGAAAGCGCGGATGGTGGCGAGTCCCTTGATGGTGTCGAGAAAATGAGCACTTTGACGTGTTAGTATTTAAAGCCATTGTCATGATTACCAAGGACAACTCACTACAGGGGACTTTTCGCCTCCAGGTCTAGCAGTCGAAGCTGCCTAGAGGTTCGGAGATAGAACCTCTGAATTATGTAGAGCACGAGAAAGATGGCAGGGTAACTGATTGCCAAATAGGGGGATCCGATAGCGACGATGACGGCCATGATAATGGCGTCGAAACCTTGGGTCACCACATTGAGTAGGGATATGGGCAGCTCTCCATCAATAAGGGCCATGTCTTGTGAGAAGAGGTTTGTTATGACGCCGGAGTCAGTCGTGGTGAAGAATCTGAGCGACGCATTGATAACCGTCGTCAGAGCTTGCTGGTGAAGCAAGGCGCCGGACTGTGTCGTCATCCAGATGACCACGGACAAGCAGCAGACGAAGAGCGCAAGAACCTGAATCGCCTTCAGCAAGCCGAATATTCCATTGTAGAACTCCCCAGAACTGTCAAATGAGTCTTCAGCCCAGTACTTCATCCAGAGAGTTGGAAAGTTGCGGCCAACGCCGAAGAGAAAACCACTGGCGAAGCACGTCACCGTGGCCCACTTGCTGACGCTGTTCAGGTAATGGGCATAGACCTTGGTGTCGCCCGTTGCCCGTGACTGGGCCTCGAGCTCGGCCGCGATTGATGCCACGACTGCGACTTCGGGTGGCACGGGCTGAGTGGTCTCTTCAAGGGTAGACACCTTGGACCCAAAGTCCTTGGTATCCTGAGTAGATGAGACGCCAAGGCTGGCCACGTACTGACCATCCCGCAGTAGGTCCACGAAAGTGCCCTCCTCGACAAGTGTGCCATCAGCCCCGAGGGCAATAATATGGTCTGCAAGAGGGAGATGCCGCACCGCGTGCGTGCAGAGGAGAGCAGTCGCCTTGCGGTGTCGGACGATGCCTTCAGGGCCGAAGACTCGCTGGAATACCTCGCTGGCCGTGTCGTTGTCCAAGCCGCTCAGGACATCATCAATAACCAGAAAGTCGGCTTCAAGATACAGGGCCCGCGCCAGGGACACGCGCTGTTTCTGCCCGCCGCTAAGCATAATTCCATTGCTTCCGATATTTGTTGCATCGCCTTTGGGAAGGATTTCCAAGTCCGCCTGGAGCAGACAAGCGTTGATAATCTCATCGTATCTCTGTTGGTTGAGTACTGAATGCCCCAAGATGTTGTCCTTAATTGAGCCGTTGGACAAGAACGGTGTTTGCTCGCAGTACCCTATCACAGCCTGGGCCGAAGGCAAAGCCACCTCGCCACTACTGACCGGTACCTCGCCCAAGAGAGCCTTGCAGAGGGTTGACTTTCCAGACGCCACGGGGCCAACGACAAGGGTGAGCTGCGAAGCGGGAACACTGACGGTAATGTGCTTCAACGTCATCTTTTCAGGGACCCATCCAAAGCTGCCGTCGATGATAGAGATTCTGGGCTTAGCAGAGTTCAAGGATTCGCTTTGGCCGGACTCCTTGTCCTCCTGGGGTTTCTCGTTGATTTTGGCTGGATCGTTACCCGTAGGAGGCCTGTCGCCAAGAGACTTCTCGCTGAGATTTGCAAGAGAAGAAGAAGGAGGATACGAGGAAGACTTTCGAAAGTCCACGCGTGATGGCTCTTCTATGAATGCCTGAATCCGTCCCAAGCACACAAAGCCAGCAACGGTTGGCGGCACAGACTGGAACAGCTGGCCCAGGGGATTGGTAAGTAGAACAATGTAGGAGAAGGAGGTGAACATTCTGGTAGTGTCCAGCTTCTTGCTAGTGAAGGCAAAGGCGACAACGGGAGAAATGGCGTTGGGGATGTAGGCAGCTGTAGCGGTGATAATCAGAAGCCAGCGGAACTGGTTTCCGACATTCAGCTCGTCCACTCGCATCTGTTGAATCAGGTCGCTGACGGGGGCCGTAATGCCCGAGATGCGGAGGTACTTTATGTTGGAGATGACATTTGCCGTAAGTCCGACACGCTTCTGGATCCGGTCCATCCAGCGGTACTGCCTCTTTCCACTCAACCGGGCAACAACGGCGGTGACAGCGACACATAGGATGATAACGACAATAGGCGAGACGAAGGCTGCCCCAAGTTCTCGCTCCAGCAGCCAGCAACCAACGGCAACTTCAATTGTGTTGGCCCAGAACTCGTGGAGGCCGTGAAACCCATGAATTATCCGTTCAATGTCAGTGCTCATCAACGTCAAGGTAGCCGCATCACCAATGTCGGTAATCTTGGCCTCGGCGGTCTTCTTGTAGATTAGGGCGACTAGACCGCCGCGAGCCATATATAACGCCCTCTGGTGGAAATACCAGTAGAGAGCATCCGAAATAGCAATCCCGGTGTATATCAGGACCGCCGCGCCAATGAGACCATACCCCGTGTTCTTGGGCGCATCCTCGTCCTGTAGGTAAACCTGGAGGGAGCGGATGAAGAATGGCTGGCTATAGACGAAACCGATCATGGCAACCCGCGGCGCAACTGGCAAAAGCAGCGGGACAGCAAGAGCCTTGGCTAGCGCTTTTGCAAGGCCAAGCCTCTTGCCGTGGTGGGGTGAGTTCTCGAGTTTGGCCGTCAGCTTTTCTTGCAGGGTCCTGGAGTCCATGCCTTGGTCTAGGGCATACAAGTCGTCAAGAGATAAGATGCTGCCATATCCGCGGAGGAACAGTTTACTCAGCCAGAAGTAGACTCCAAGACTGAATATGCCGCTCGTCTCTTCTGGGCTATGCTCGTCAAAGTCCCAACGTAGCCATCGTGCCTTCCTTTGCGACTCGAGAAGGAGGATGACCACTTTGACGGCTAGCGTGGCCGTGAAGAGGCTGGCAAATCGTGTGGCTGAAGGAGAATGTGCCATCAGCCAATGGGTCCGAGTCTGGGCAACATCGAGCAGAATCTGGAGCAGTAAATAGCATGTAAGCAGTGAAGACGGCCTGGGAGCCCTTGAGTGTTCGGTAAAGGAGAGGGCGGCCATAAACAAGGCGGCGAGGAAGGCCAGCGCGCAGGCTGCAATGGCAAATGCGTCCAGGCTCGGGTCATCGGATGTTGCGGATAGGATAAGAAGGGCAAGCTGTAGAGTCGCAGATACGGCGATGAAGATCTAGCACGCGGTCAGTCGGTTCTGAGACAATAAGATCCCGACGTCGGATCCTGGATAAGGGTTCCCACCAGCTTGGTAATCTGTAGCAGCGTGCCGCTGACGATTCGTGGCTTTACTGCCAGCCACGCTATCCGGGGCAGTGTAAGGGCGACGAAGACGGCCGCCGGGAGAATTGCCAAGAAAGTACGCTGGAAGCGGAGGGTAAAGTCGAAGTCGCCACGGCATCCCTGGACCGCGGGGCCGAAGGAGTTGTCGTTCGCGCAGCTAGGAACAGACATCTTCCAATGTGGGTGTATCTGCAGCGGTGGGATGAGCAGAGAGAAGAAGGAGAAGAAGGATCGCCTTGAATCGGTCTATAATTAAATAGATTAGGGGATGACGAACATAAAGATGACGACTGCTGCCCGCCCCCTGCCAGACGGACGCCTACTGCTCCTGCTCGGGCAGTAAAAGGGTGGAGAGGAAAAAGCAATTACAAAGCTTAAAATGAAAAAATAAAAGTAAAATAATATTATTATGAAGTACCAAATGTACTTGTAAAGAGAACCTACACGTATAAAAAGCTATAATAGATATTTAAATATTTACTTTTATATTATTGTCATATTTAATTTAGCTTTGATTGCTAGTAAGTTAATATAAAACACTTGATATTAAATTAACATACTATAATTATGTATATATCTTATACTCATTTGACACTTTTTATGCTGAGAGATTAATACAGGGTAGCTATAAATCCCCACTAAACATTGCTTTGAGATATCCAGCCAAGAATTGGAAATCAATCATAAAAGGTCTCAAAAATGCTCTTCCCGCACTAGCGTACCTACATACTGCAAGAAACTTTAGCGACAAAGCAGCACAGCCCTCACTGAGTGGGCCTCGTGTTTTGGCCCCTGTATTTGGCCTACCGTGAGAAATAGCGACACCAATTAGAGACATGGTTTTCCTGCGGGCTTTCCGTTAATCCACCAGCCGCCACGGAAGAGGCGGATTTACTCTCCTTTTAAGCAGGTAGTATGCAGTACTAAAGTCAATATGGCCAGAGTGCATCGCGCGAGAGTGGGCTGGTCGAGTACCATCCGAGGTCGTCATTTTCGAAGGCGTTTAGGACTAGTATCCTTATATTCCACCCTTACTCCTTGGAAATGCCGGCGTTAAACTGGTTTTGAGTGCCGTTACTCTGCTCCGAGCCATCCGCCACAAATATAGAACGAGGGTACATCTAGAATTGTCCGCATTCGGCCTCCATCCGCGAGGGGTAACATGAGTTCCTTATTCACAGCCGTCAATATCAATCCTGTCGAGCGTCGGAGGACGCAGAACCGCCTCTCAAAGCGAAAGTCACGTAGGCAGCTCCGAGAACTCCCTTCTTCCCCCCTCCTCCCCGATCGCCTTCCATTACGAGACGTTGAGACACCAACAAGTTATGTTGAATAAGGGGCCAAGGGAAAGCATGCAGCCGTTGGTTACCAAGGCGCATCCTCATCCAGATCACCACTTGCACCGCCTCCACCTACAACGGTCAGATCGAGTGTGCTCAAATGTCCCGTCAGTGCTCCGCAGGGCATTTCCGCTAATGAGACTCTGTAGGACCTCACATTTATTGAAAACCCGTACGTGTCATCGCGGACTCCGCCTGATGAGTCAATACCAGATCTCCGCCACGCAACGTCACTCTCCTCTGCGTCGGATGCTGGTTTATCGGCATGGCACAGCCCATTACCCAACCAAGGGCATAGCCCATTACCCAACCAAGGACACAGCCCATCACAGCCCCAAGAACACCCAGAATATCATGCCTCGTTATTTTCGCCGGATATATCTGAGGTCTTGACCCTAGGGAGCTTTGATGAGCCTTGGACGATACACGCCAACACGAAAATCACGACCTTGACAGGTCGACCTGATGAACTGCCAGATTTGCCTTTGAGGGACGCTACCTCACAACTGGATGTGAGTGCAAACCAACTTCCTTTAATTTTACAGAGAAAAGCAAGCAGCGAAATCACATTTAGCACCTGGATCTGACCCAGCCACTCGTTTCCTTCCACTTCACTTTTGCTTCTTGGATGGCTATGGGAGGTCGTTTCCGACATCTGTGCTGACTAGCAGGTGTAGTACCGAAACCCCATGCCTGGGACACCACTGCACATCGCCGCGGCTCTTGGCCACATCAAGGTCGCCAAAACGCTCATCACCCACGGGGCGGATATCAACGGCGTCGACAGCGCGGGGCTCTCCCCGATCCACTACGCGACGCGCAGCAACCACTGCGCAATGGTCACGATGCTGCTGGACTACGGGGCTGATTTGCACTCCCTAGACTCGGACGGTTGCACGCCTCTGTATAGAGCGGCACAGATTGGAAACAATGAGCTGGTTGAACGATTGCTACAACGTGGAGCGCGGTTCTGCTAGCATGACTAAAGAAAGGGGAAAGGGATTGTTGTTGATGATTACCATCCATTTAGTTGTTAAACTGGTCATACGTTATTGAGTTGACGCTTGGATTGCTACGGTTGCTATAAGTAAAACGGACTTGCCATGTGTGGTTGCGACCTTCTTTGCATCGCATCCTTGTTAACAAATTACTTTGTCGTGATGGCCACAAATTAAGGTTAGTTAGCGCCATGGGGAATGCATGACGGGAGGTGCCGCACGGGAAGGGGACGGCACCTACTAGTTGCGGGAGAGATCTGCGCTATTACGGGACTTTATGTAGCGCCCTTGTCGGACTATCCGAATTGGCCGTTTATCAGGGTACACATTAAACAACCCTCTAAGCCACATACTGTGGTCGGTGAGCCACGCGGCTTCTAGATCCGGCGGTCCGACCAGACTCGCTAGCTGATGGGGCCAGTTTCTCATATTTACCATACCCATGTGCACACATGCAACCAACACGCACGCTAACCGCGAATGATGCATCGCCTCCTTCTGAAATCCAGTTGGTGCTTCGAGGGCATTACCAAGCCCTGCAATAGCTATATAAATGTAGTTTCAGTCTTGAGAGTCTTTGCCATGGCACAATTGTCTCTGACGTCTACTTGCTCAAGAGGTCTATACACAGCTGCTTGAGGTCTCCCGCGCACCCTACTACCCTAGATCCAAGATGGGTGGAATCAACTTTACGGATTTCGTCAGATCCCAGTTTACCCCGATTCCCGTGCCGGGCCACGACTTCATAGGCCAGACCATCATTGTCACCGGAGCCGGCCGCGGGCTCGGCCGTGAGGCAGCACGCCATTTCGTGCGCCTACATGCTGGCACCGTCATACTGGCTGTCCGGGATGTCAATCAAGGCCGCGAATGCAAGGAGTTCATCGAGACTTCTTGCCCGTCGTCCAAGGGCGTGGTTGATATTTGGGAGTTGGACCTGACCAAGCCCACAATGATCCAGCAGTTCATAGCCAAGGCCAAGGACCTCCCGCGCCTCGATGCCGTCGTCCTCAATGCCGGCATGGCCACCTTCACTTTTGAAATGGTGGACGGGATAGAGAAGACGCTAGCCACAAACGTCATGGGGACGTTTTTGCTCGCTATTGGTCTTCTACCCTCCCTGCGGCAGACAGCCCTCCGATGGAACATTCGGCCACGACTTGTCCTTGTTGCCAGCGAAGGCCACGCGGAAGCCATGTTCCCCGAGCGCACGGCCAGCGATATTTTCAGCACTCTCAACGACGCGAGCAAGTCGGACATGACCGACCGGTACAACACCACTAAGCTGCTCCAGCTGCTGGCCTTCTGTGGCCTTCGGGATGCCGTCCAGCGGTCCCAGCCCAACGTCATCACCTTTACCGCCGTTGATCCCGGCCTCTGCGAAACTGGACTTACCAGGGAGCTGCCGCTGCTCCTTCGCGCCATTCATCGAGTTCTTAGAATGCTGCTGGCCCGGACGGCCGAGGTTGGCAGCCGGTGCCTTGTTCAAGGTGCCGCCAACAACGACGGGGAGTACCACGGCGCCTACCTAAAAGATGGTCGTCCTGGCAGGTACGTTTTCAAGTCTCCTCGTCGAAACAACCAACAGACGAACAGAAAGTGTGACACGGCTAACGTTAATACTTGGAAGGCCCTCAGATGTGGTGACGGACCCCGCGGGAGCAGAGTTGCAGGAACGAGTATTTGCTCAACTGGTATCCTTGTTGTACTCCCTGGATCCAGAGACGGTGTCTGATGGCTTGGCGACGGTGTCCTGCGACTTGCCGATGGTGCTTGGTCAGGAGGCTACCGCAAGTCATTGAAACGCCTTGGATCGGGGCTTAGTCAAGGCCCTAGAGGTTTCCCCGACTCGGGTCAATAGGCCTGTCCCTGTCCCTGCTAGCTTCGGGCCCCCGTGTCAGGGGACAATGTCGTGCAAGTGGAACAGCAATCCGTGTGGAGAGAGGAGGGTGGTGGTGCATGGAGTCTCCAGAGTCTGGGGTTAGAGAATAGAGAAGCGTGGCGTTTCCAATGGCTTCCGAATTACCCGCAGCCCCTGTTTCGATAAATCTCCCCGTAAACCTTAAAATCGTCCCAGGGGACCGGGGCGAACGGAACGGGCCCGGGGGAGCAATCGTTCCGGGCTCATCTGCACGGTCAGCAATACCCTTGCTGCCAAGTTCGGCAACATCACGTCATCCTGAACTTATCGTATCCTTCCTTGCTCCCGCTCCTGACAACCTTTACCAGGGTACTGAACGTAAAATCTACCCCGGGCTCTCCCTTCACTCCCAAACTGACTAATGGCGCTGGAAATGGGGAGGCCACGCTTTAATTTCCGATGGCACTTGGAAATCAGTATCAACACGTCTCATGGGTCACTGAAGTCTAAGAACATCGTGACGATTAAATATTGTAGCCATCCTCTCTTTAGTTTGCGAGCACAGTAGACCTCTGCTGCTTTCTCAACCAATCCCCCTAGTGAACGTTGTTACAAGCTCACCTCATGCCCCAATCTTCAAGCACGGGAATCAACACTAGTTATCTCGTCATCCCCATTATCAACCCTATTATCATACTCACCATGCAGTCGTGTAACGACACGGAGATGGCCTCACCCAGTCCCAACGGCGACCCCTGGATCGAGAACGCCTCCATGGCCAGTACTAAATTACAAACACTGGCCATCCACGGCGCATTCCAGCCCACACCGTTTCCAAAGCTGGTTGCCGATGATGGCCCGGTCCGCCTCGATACCCGCTGGCCGCTCGAGGCAGTGCCGGACGGTTCTTCGGGCGACGACACCGCCGGTACTCTGCTTCCGGCGCAGCTTTTCTTGGCGTGGGCATTGGTCGTCAGGTCGCATGCCGCCGCCGACAGCGTCGTCGTGTTTGGTGCCAGTGTACAGGGCATGCTTCAAACCCTGGTCGTCGAGGTGGACGTGCAGAAGCCCATCGCCAGTCACCTTGACGCCATTCGCTTACAGCTGGATGGTTCTGCAGCCGCCAATGTGACGCTCCATAGCACCGCCGACTCACCCATTCGATTTCCATCCGCCCTGCTGTACAGCCGGGACATCTCCCTTGCCGAGCAGCATCGCCTAATGAAGGAGAATGGCGGAGCCATGGACGGCGCCGCCCCCCTCACGCTTCTATGTTCCAGCCAGGAAGGCCGCTTGACGGCTGAGTTGGCCGCCGACTCAAACGCCGTCGACCAGCATCTCCTGCCGTGCATCGCGGCGCAGTTTGAGCGCGCTTTCACGCAGCTGCGCTCCTCAACGTCCCAGGACAAGCCTCTTCTATCCGTCTCGTTGACCGGCCCTCAAGATGTGGATCGGGTACGCATGCTCGCTGGTCGGGCACCCGCCGCCGCATCAATCTGCCTTCACCAGCTTATTACCAAACGCGCCCAGAGCCAGCCCGATGCTGAGGCCAGTGTGTCGTGGGACACAAGCCTGACATATGGCGAGTTGGACAGGTACTCGGATGTTCTGGCATGCCGCCTTGTGGCCCTTGGCCTGCAAGTCGGCCAAATCGTCGCCACTTGTTTTGACAAGTCTGCCTGGGTGTCGGTCGTCTACTTGGCCGTGCTCAAGGCGGGCGGTGCCTTCGCTCCGTTGAACTCGGCACTCTCTGCAGAACAACTTGCACCGGTAGTCGGCAAGATGAGTCCGTTCATCATCCTAGCGTCCCCTCACCACCTTGAAAAGTGTGCCGGACTGGTAGCACACGTGCTGGACGTGCAGCCGGTCCACAATGACACGACTGATGCGAGCGACCTTTCCCGGGTGGCAGTTACGGCAAATCACCCGGCTTGTGTCGTCTCGACTTCGGGGAGCTCAGGCACAACAAAGCAGGTCATCTTTGACCACGAGGCCGTTTGCTCATCCGTTGAGGCCAATTGCGACGCGCACGATTTCTCCCCTGCCACTCGCATGCTCCAGTTCCACCCCTATGACCATCATCTTAGTATCGCTGAGATATTGTTTACCCTCGCCGAAGGCGGCTGCGTCTGCACTCCGTCGGAAGAAGAGCGCCTCACAGACATGGCTGCTGCCTGCCGGCGGATGCAGCCCACCGTGGCTTGTCTGCCCCCGTCCGTAGCAGACATGCTCGAGCCGGACGACCTGCCGAGTATCGAGACCATCATCTTGGCTGGACAGCCGATGACAAGTCGCAGCGTGAGGAAGTGGGCGTCTAGGGCGAATCTGGTCCACGCGTATGGCCTGGCCGAGACCATTGGCTTCGCGTGCTCAACGGCCCCTTTATCCGCTACCGCGGCTCCTACCAACTTTGGTTGGCCCCGTGGCTGTGCCGTCTGGCTCATGAATCCGGATGATCCCACACGTCTCGCTCCCATCGGTGCCGCTGGTGAACTCCTCCTCGAGAGCCCGTCCCTCGGACAGGCTTACCTGGCGGACGCAGAAGCCTCGGATGCCGCATTTATCTCTCGCCCGACGTGTCTGCCGCCCCCTGCCTTCTCGCAAGGTCCGGCCGCCCAGCGGCGTTGCCTCCTGACTGGCGACCTCGTTCGATTTGACCTTCGTGACGGCACTTTGCAATTCGTCCGCCGCAAGGATTCCCAGGGCCAGCTGCTGCAGTCGTCAACAGCGGTCGAGGAGCTCGTCAGACAGAGCTCCGGTACGGTTAGGCAAGTGACTGTCGCCGTCCCCGGACGAGGCGTCTGTGCCGACCGCCTGGTGGCCCTTGTCAGCTTTGAAGGCGAGAGCAGGACTGGTCAGTTGGATCTTCTCAGTCCTACGAAGCAGCAGTACCTATCCGGCACTCTGACTGCGATTCGCGATGACGTCTCTTCGCAACTCCCGCGGTATCTCGCCCCATCCGTGTGGTTCGCCGTCACCGAGATCCCCCTAACGCCACACGGAAAGCTTGACCGACCCGCCGTCCTCGCCTGGCTGGAGGCAATGGACCGTGATAGCTTTCAGCAGGGCTTCGGGGACGACCTGGTCTCCGTCCGCGACGTTGGCAACTCACTAGCCACCTCGACGCCACTCACGGAGCACGGGTTTGCCCTATCTGCCCGCATGGCTACGAACTCCTCTCGGACCAGCCTACCCGCCAGCCTCACGAGCGCCAGTCCGGAGCTCGGCGGTGATCGATTTTCCCTCCTCGGACTGGCCCCGGAGAAGCTCTCCAAGCTAGAGACTCTCCTGGGTACCCTATGTCCAGATACTCGCCCCGTAGAGGACTGTTACCCATGCTCTCCTGTTCAAGAAGGCATCCTCGTCAGCCAGGTGAAGGCACCCGGAACATACAATATTCTCGTGGTCTGGGACCTGATCTCGCCTCCTGACGCGTCCGTCACCGGCGCTGTCACCGGCGCTGTCACCTTGAAGAGCCTCAGGGGCGCGTGGACACGTGTAGTGGAGCGCCATACCGCCCTGCGGACGACCTTTGTTGAGAGTCTGCGTGACGGCGGCATGTTTGACCAGGTCGTCCTGAGCACACCTGCAGCCGAGGTGGTGGAAGTCCCATGGCTGGAGGAGGTTGTCGGCGGAGATGACCTGCTTCAACTCACATCCGGCATCTGGAAGAGCGGAAAGCCGCAGCACCGTCTGGGTCTATGCAAGGCAGCCGACGGAAGACTGCGCTGTCAGCTCCTTGTCAGTCACGCCGTCATTGACGGCCTGTCAGTCCCCAGCCTTCGCGGGGACCTCGAACGGGCCTTAAACGGGACCTTAGGAGACGCCCCGCGGCCCAACTTCCAGCGCCAGTATATCAAGCAGCTCCAACGGGCCCCCAAGGACGAGGCGCGCGAGTTCTGGCGCTCCTACATGGACGGTATACCCGGATGCTTGCTGCCAAAGTTGACAGACTGGGCCCGGAGCCCGGGTGCGAGTCCGAGCCAGATCCCGAGCCCGGCCAGAGTGTCGATGATGCGCCGCTCGGTGCCCGGGATCTCGCAGCTCAGGAGCTTCTGCCAGGAACACGGTGTCACCTTGTTCAACGTGCTCCAGGCCGCCTGGGCCCTCGTGCTGCGGGCCTACACCTTGTCCGACGATGTCTGCTTCGCCTTCATGGCCACGGACAGACACCTCCTGGGCGGCGAGGCCGAGGATGCCGTTGGCTTCTTTATTAATCATATTATTTGCCGCGTTGCCCTGCAAGGCTCGACCCCGATTGTTGACGTCTTGACGCGGCTGCAGCATGACTTTGTGACTGGCCTGCCTTACCAGCATGTCTCGCTGGCGGAGATTGCCCATGAGCAGAACATCCCGGCCAGCCAACTCTTTAACACGGTTATGACGTTCCATGCCGTCGACAGCGGTGAAGAGTCTCACGGATCAGACAAGGTCCAACTTCGCCACGTTGATCTTCAAGACGTCGCTGAGGTATGTTTACGACTCTCCCCTTCCCCCCTAGACTACTCTCTCCCTGCTGCCGTAGCGCTTATATACTGACGGGTTCTCAAACAGTACGATGCTGTGGTTAGGATTCACGACTCGGATGACCATGATATGGCCATCGAGCTCTGCTACTGGAGCACGGCCCTGTCGGACGCCCAGGCAGAGAATGTCTTTGGCGCCTTCCTAGCTGCAGTGGGCTCCATCCCGCAGGCGTCCACGGTGGACGAGGTAGAGCTCCTGGACGACCGGATGAGGCAGCAGATTCTCCAATGGAACCAGCCGCTGCCCCAGGAGGTCGATGTCTGCGTCCACAAACTCATCGAGCAGACGGCCAAGGAGGATCCAGCTGCCCTTGCAATCGAGGGCCACGACGGCAGCTTCACTTACAGTGATATTGTCCGCATGACAAGCCAGCTGGCCGCCAAACTTATCGACTTGAACGTGGGGCCGGAAGTGGCCGTCGTGTTCCGCATCGAGAAGTCCGCCTGGGCAGTTGTCGCCATGCTCGCCATCCTCAGAGCCGGTGGCATGTTCGTACCCATCGATCCCGCTTGGCCCATCGACCGGGCTCAGTTCGTTGTCGACAACGCTGGAGCCAAGGTCCTACTTACCTCAGAGGCTACTATTCCTTTGCCGCTGGAGCGCCTCAACCATTCCCTGGTGCTCTCGTCGCGATTTTTGGATGACCTCCCGACTCCCATCCCGGGGACCTTCTCCTCGCCCCTGGTCCATTCTCGCAACGCAGCATATGTCCTGTACACCTCTGGTAGTACCGGCCAGCCAAAGGGTGTAGTCGTGGAGCACCGGACTGTAAGCAGCAGCTCGAGGGCACACGCCCAGGCCATGGGTATCGACCGGCAGTCTCGCGTCCTCCAGTTCGCCTCGTACACATTTGATGCCTGCATCTGTGAGATTCTCACCACCTTAGTCCACGGCGGCTGCATATGCATCCCCTCCGATCATGACCGGCTTAGCAACCTGAGCGGAGCTATTGCCCAGCTGCGCCCAACTTGGACCTTTATGACGCCCACAACACTGCGGACCCTCCGTCCTCAGGACTGCCCCAGCCTGAAGACGGTGTGTATAGGGGGAGAGGCGCTGACACAGGCTGCCAAGGATGCCTGGTCGCCCTATGTCCGAGTCCTCAACGGCTACGGACCGACTGAGACGTGTGTCTTTGCCGTCACCATCGACAGCACCGATCCCGGGGTCCCGCCAGCGGTGATCGGCCATCCCATCGGCTCCCGCGGCTGGATCGTCCGTCCAGGCAACCCCCAGAAACTCGTGCCGGTGGGAGCCGTAGGCGAACTACTGATCGAGGGACCTATTGTTGCCCGTGAGTATTTCAACGACCCCGCCCGTACTAACAGCGTCTTCCTAGATCAAACGCCCACTTCCTGGGGGGTGCAGTCCCCTTACCGGGTGTATTGCACCGGCGACCTGGTGCGGTACAACATCGACGGAAGCATCACGTACGTCGGCCGCAATGATAGACAGGTCAAAGTCCGCGGCCAGCGAACTGAGCTCGGCGAGATTGAGCAGCACTTGACCGCCATTGAATCGGACATGGCCCACTGCGTCGTGTTGCTGCCGAGAGAGGGCCCCTGTGCCGCCCGTCTGGTGACTGTTGTCTCGTTCAACGACATAAATTACCAACAAGAACCAGCGGGCACCGATGGCATCCGGTTGCTCGACTCGAGTCGAATTTCAGGGGTCCTGATGAGCCTGAGGGAGAAGTTGGCCCAAAGAGTTCCCGTCTACATGGTACCGCAAATTTGGCTGCCCGTCACGGCTCTCCCGTCGACAACTGCCTGCAAGATTGACCGGCGCAGCGTTAGCCGCTGGGTCGAGCAGCTGACCCCGGACGTGCTGGACAAGGCTCTCAGTCTCTCGTCCACGCAGTCTTCCTTTCCGACGGCCACAGGCCCCGTACAGACGGTCATCGCGACCGCCTGGGGCCAAACACTCGATATCGCTGTCGACCAAGTCCCGACTGATCGATCCTTCTTCAGCCTCGGCGGCGACTCGATTCTCGCCATGCTCGTCATCAACAAGTGTCGAGCCCGCAGCGTCCAGATCTCTGCTAGCGACATTCTCCGTGGCCATACCATTGCCGACCTTGCCTCGCGCGTGCCCTTGGCCGATGAGACTCTGCCCCAATCGGCGGAGCGGCCCTTGTCGCGATTCGACCTGACCCCCTCCCAAAGCCTAGCCCTTGGAGCCGGTCTCGAGCTGCCCTCCACTCCGACTCGCGGCTCTAGAACCGTACAGTTGCGCCTGGCTCGGTCTGTGGATCAGGAAGCCCTGGAAGACGCATTTCGGAATCTCGTCGCCCTTCACTCGGCGCTCCGCACCACCTTTGTCAACGAGGGCACCGCGTGGCATCAGTGTGTGGGCCTTGATCCTGGCAAAGCGTTTCTACTGACCGTCCATGACGGGAGCGTCGATGCCAGCCGCCAGGTCGTCTCGCTGCTCGAAAAGTCGCGGGCTCAACTCGACATCGCCACCGGGCCCCTTCTGGCGGTCGACTATTTCCCAGATACCGGCCGGCTTGTCCTAGCCGCCTCGCAAATCACGCTGGATGTGCCGTCGTGGCAGGTCGTGCTGAGAGACCTAGATGGTCTTCTCTCCGGCTCGCGTTCTTCACCCGCCGCTCCCCTGGCTCTGCTCGCCACTGACCGACTTCCCAAGACCCCCCATTCAGTCAAGGAGGCCGTTGCAGAACAAGGGGAAGAATCCAATCTGGACTACTGGGAACTCGACCCAGAGGATACCTATTTACCTCGGGAGATGAAGTACGAGCTCCGTGTAGAGTCCGAAGCTTCCGAGCAACTCGTCCAGATTTGCCAGAACACCAACCTGAATCCCGTTGACCTTGTGGTGGCGGCAACAGCACGATCTTTCTCAGACGTCTTTCTCGACCGCAGCGTTCCCGTCATTCATCTGGCGGATACTGCGTATGAGCATGGCGAGATCGGCTACTATGACACCGTCTATCCAGTGCAGGTTACAGGCAGCTCCTCGTCCATGAGCAACCCGGATCTGGTAGCACAAGCCAAGATGTCCCGTGTTAGCGTCGCCTCCAAGGGGTTACCTTACATGGCGCAATCCTACCACCCTCGGGTGCTTGCCACTCGAATCCCCGAGATCGTCGTCAGCTATTCAGACCAACGAGAGTCCAAGTTCCACGGTGAGGCCCTGCAGCAAATGGACGACGGGGTGCCCACCGCCAAGTCGTCAGCTTCTGCCCCCTTGATTCCGTCCTGCATCAGCATCACAGCGAGCACTCAAGACGACTCCTCGCTGAGCGTCACTGTGGCCCATAGCTGGGATCTGGGCCAGCAGAAGAAGGTCCGGAAATGGGTTCGGCGGCTTGAGACGGCGCTCGCGGACTTCATCAGTTCCACCGCCAGAACCCACGCGCCCCTTTCTCCTGCTGATTTCCCCCTTGTCCGCGTGGCCGATGACAACGCGTGGGAGCGGCTACGGACCACTATTGCGACCAAGATCGGGTCCTGTTCGGCCCAGACAGTTGAAGCCCTATGTCCCTGCTCACCGGTGCAGGAGGGCATTCTCCTGAGCCAGGCCAAGAGCATGTCCTCTTACCAAGTCGACGTTGTTTGGAAGGTCCGTGATGCGATATCCGCTCCGTCAGTGTGCTTGGACAAGATAGAGAAGGCTTGGCAAGCGGTGGTTCGACAGCGCCCTGCCCTGAGGACCGTCTTTGTCGACGGGGCAGCCGCCGACGAGGCCTTCCTCGCCGTGGTCTTGCGTTACCCGCCGACGCTCGTGCAACACCAACTTCTTACGAGTGGGCAAGGCGTAGAAACCCTTTTGGCTTCTCAACCGCCCCTGGCCGTGGCCGATCATGAGCCACCTCACCGCTTGACCATCGCGCCGACGCCTGAGCAGGACCAGGTCTTGGTCCATCTACGAATCAGCCACGCCGTCCTCGATGGTGTCTCGCTCGACGCCTTGGAGCAGGACCTGAAGCGTGCTTACATGGCCGAGGATACATCCAGCTTGAGTGTGGATAATGGTAAGCAGCCGTCGGACATGGCGTTCTGCGAATATGTCAGCTTCATCCGGAGCCAAGACACCGACGTGTCTCTGGACTTTTGGAAGAACCGCCTAGCCACCGTTGCACCTTGCCACTTCCCCCGACTACAGGTGCCTGATACAGAAATCGTCAACGAGAAGCGCGTGTTCCGGGCCGAACTCGACGACATATCGCCGCTTACCAGGCTGTGCCAGGAGTGTGGCCTCACAATCTCGAACCTGGTTCAGATTGCCTGGGCCCTGCTGCTCCGCTCATACACGAATAATCCCCACGTGTGCTTCGGCTACATGACCTCGGGCCGCGATGCCCCTATCCAGGGCATCGAGAGCGCCGTGGGAGTCTTCATCAACCTGCTCGTGAGCAACATCGAGCTAGACGATGACACTACGATCCGACAGGCTCTGGAGGATGCGCGCGGGGCCTTCGCCGACGCCCTCGAACACCAGTACTGCCCGCTGGTAAAGATACAAAGGGCGTTGCAGCTTGGCAGCGAACCCCTTTTCAACACGGTCCTGTCGTGTTACCGCGACAATGAGGTCTCGTCATCCTCCGCAGCAGACGTGGCTGTCGACACTGTGTACCTGGATGACACTAGCGAGTTCAGCCTTGCGGCAAAGGCTACGTATACTCGATCCAAAATCGAGCTGACCTTGACTTACTGGACCGAGTCCCTCTCCTCCAGTGCGGCGGATCTGGTGGGCAGCGTCTGGGTCCAGACACTAAAGTCCCTGCCCTCGCTCCTCGACCAGAAGGTGTCCAACGTGAGCCTGTTTGACAGACAAAGCAGCCACCTTGTCCAGGGCTGGAACAGCCAAGTGCCTGATGCTGTCGACGCCTGCCTCCACGACATTGTTGCACGCGTTGCCGCCCTACAGCCCGACAAGGAGGCTCTTTGCTCCACGGCGGGAAGCCTCACGTACGGCCAACTGGATGATTATTCCACCCGATTGGGGCATCACTTGGTTTCCCTCGGGATAGGAACCGAGTCTGTCGTGGCTCTGCTGTTTGAGAAGTCCATCTGGACTGTCGTGGCCATGCTGGGCGTTCTCAAAGCGGGTGGCGCCTTCGTCAGCTTGGATCCGGCTCATCCACCAGACCGCTTGGCATTGATCATTTCAGATATCAGCAGCCCTATCCTCCTAGTCTCCGAAATGCAGGCGGCGCGACCCCTAGTCGCCGAGGACCTGGCGTCTGTCGTGCAGCCGTGGACCGTCACGCCAGCGTCGATCCAAGCGTTGCCGATAGGGGAGGGCAAGCCGTGCAGTACTGTCACTCCAGACAATGCCGCCTATCTCATCTTCACCTCGGGCAGCACAGGTAGACCCAAGGGTGTTGTGATCGAGCACCGGGCCGTAAGCACCGGCACCAAGGAGCATGGGCTGCAGATGGCATATACCCCTGCCTCACGGGTTCTGCAGTTCGCGTCCTATGCCTTCGACGCCACCATCGGGGAGGTCTTTACTACTCTCGTCCACCATGGCTGTGTATGTATCGCCTCCGAGACGGAGCGGATCGAGGACCTTTCTGGCTTTATGAACCGCTTCCGCGTCACCTGGGCCTTCCTGACTCCCGCCGTCGCCCGGATGATGACGCCCGACGACGTGCCAGCCCTGAAGACGCTCATCTGCGGCGGCGAGCCCCTAGGCGACCTCACGCCGCGCATCTGGAGTAACAAGGTCCAGTTCGTGCAAGCCTACGGTCCCACCGAGACTTGCGTTTTTGCGTCCATCAGCGATCGTCAACATCGCGAGGTGCGTCCCGCCATTATCGGCCACATGATGGGCAGCGCTGCGTGGATCGTCAGCCCCAACAATGTCGACATTCTTGTGCCCGTGGGAGCCGTGGGAGAGATGCTTATCGAAGGTCCGATTCTCGGACGCGGCTACCGCAACGATGTGGAAAAGACGGATGCCTCCTTCATCTGGAGCCCACGGTGGTCGGGTGACTATCCCCGGCACGAGCGCCCCCGACGTCTTTATAAGACGGGTGATTTGGTGCGGTATAACCTAGACGGCTCCATGGACTTTGTGCAGCGCAAGGACACGCAAATGAAGATCCGTGGTCAGCGCGTTGAGGCAGGCGAGATTGAGAGCCACATCACCCGCGCCCACGAGAATGTGCAGCACGTCTACGTGACCTTTACGAAGCAGGGCCGGCTGAGCTCGCGGCTGATTTCCGTGCTCTCCTTCAGTGGCGGAGCCGATGCTGCCGTATCTGGTCCCTCACCCGTGGACGGCCACACTCTCCGTCTCGTGCAGGGCGAGGACCGCGAGAAGGCCAGGAAAGTGCTGCGTGCCGTGACAGAGTACCTATCGTCCAAGCTGCCCCGGCACATGGTGCCCACCGTCTGGGCCGTGGTCCAGGGGTCCTCGGTTCCCTTGACCACGTCGGGCAAAATCGATCGCCGCCAGATCACCGCCTGGCTCGAAAGGGCCGACGAGGAAACGGTGCAGGATATCCTGGCCCTCGATGAAGACGAGGAAGCTGGCCCAGACCAAGCCGTATCTGAGGCGGAAGCCGCGCTGCGTTCTATCTGGGCCTTGGTGCTGAACCTCGATCCGGAAAAGATCGGGCTGCGCCGACCCTTCTTCAGCTTGGGAGGCGATTCCATCTCCGCCATGCAGGTTGTCTCGCACTGTCGGGCCCAAGGCATCGATCTTGCTGTCCAGGACATCTTCCGCTGCAAAACCATCGCGGCGCTTGTCGCGCTCGTCAACGACACCGCCGCGGCCGGCCCCGGCGCGGCGTCCGGGGCGAAGCAGATGGACCTTGCGGAGCGGACGGAGGAGGACTTCGCCCTGTCCCCGATCCAACAGATGCACTTTGACATGAACCCCGAAGGAGTCAACTACTTCAACCAGAGCTTCCTGGTGCAGATCCCCTCGGCTCGGCGGCTCTCTTCCATCGTCGTCCAAGACGCACTGAACCAGCTTGTCCGCCAGCACTCGATGCTTCGGGCAAGGTTCCGCCGGGCCCAGGGCCACTGGACGCAGCGCATTGCGGATAGCGTGTCTGGTTCTCTAAGATACCAGGAGCACTCGCATGTTGCCCCTGAAGAGGTCGACGCCCTCCTCCAGGACGCCCAGGAATCCCTGGACATCCAGAACGGCCCGATGCTGGCTGTCAAGCTCGTCGAGCTGCCCGATCGGCAGCTCTTGCTCATGGCAGCCCATCACCTGGTCATTGACCTCGTCTCGTGGCGTGTGATTCTTGAGGAGCTCGAAGCCATCTTGTCAGGTAAAGCCAAGGCCCATTCGCACCCCATGGCAGCCGTGGCCCCCGTCCCCTTCCAGGCCTGGGTCCGTTTGCAAGCCGGCCGAGTCGAGCAGTGGTCCCCAGACAAAGTGCTCCCGTATAAGGTCCCGGTACCCCAACTGGACTACTGGGGCTTCGGCTCCAAGGAGGCCAATCTGTTCGGGTCGACGCGCGACCTGACGTTTGCGCTGGACGAAGCCACAACAAAGGCACTCCTAGGCCCTTGCAACGAGCCGCTCCAGACGGACCCCCAGGATCTGTTCCTCGCAGCGGCGTTCCAGTCTTTCCACGATGTCTTCCCCGATAGACCTCTCCCTGCCATCTTCACAGAAGGTCACGGCCGCGAAGCCGAAGCTGCCGACCGCATCGACCTGTCCCGCACCGTGGGGTGGTTTACTTCCATCGTCCCTGTTGCCCTTGTCGACGGCGTGCAGCCGGACGTCATCGAGACATTGAAGAGGATCAAGGACGCCCGGAGATCAGTACCCGGTATGGGAGTGCCTTACTTTTCTTACCGCCATCTTTCCGATGACGGGGCAGAGACGTTCCGCCACCACGCCCAGATGGAGATCCTCTTCAACTACTTTGGCCAATACCAGCAGCTAGAGCGTGAGGGCGCCATCCTACAACCTGTTCCCGAGGGCCAGTTCTCGCAAAAGGACATCGACCCGTCGGCTCCGCGGCTGTCCGTCTTCGATATTGCCGTGGGTGTGGCGGAGGGACGGACCACCATCTCCCTGACAATCCCGCAGCACTTGAGTGCCGCCCTTGCGCACCGCGTTCAGGTCTGGATGGAGCGGCTCCAGTATGTCCTGGTGAGTTTGATCGACGAGATGGGTCGAATGGCCTCCAGCTTTTCCCTGAGCGACATGCCTCTGGTTAAGGATATCTCCTACGATCAACTGGCCGACATGGAGTCGCTGTGCCGCGAGCACACCGGTACATGGGGGCCTGAGGCTATCGAGGAGATTCTGCCCTGCTCCCCTATGCAGCAGGGCATCCTGCTGAGTCAATCCCGCACGCCCGAGCTCTACGACGTTCGTGTCGCTCTCGAGATAAAAACCCCTGAGGGGGATTCGCCCAAGGTCCATCGCCTCAAGGACGCCTGGAAGCAGGTTGTCCGGCGCCAGCCCATGCTGCGCACCGTGTTCCTCCCCAACCTCCGAGGCACCGGGTCGTTCGACCAGGCTGTCCTGCGAGACCCCGTCCCCATTGTCCGTGAGGTACAGTTTGAAGACTCTCAAGCCTCATCCGGCAAAGACGTGGTGGAGAAGGTCCGGGACGAGTTGGCCACAACGCCGGCCAACGGGTTTGAATACGGCAAACTGCCACACGAACTTGTCATTTACACGGCAGGCGAGCGAGTCTTTGTGCTGATCCGTCTCAGTCACGCCTTGGTGGACGGAGCTTCCCTGCCTGTCGTGACGCTGGAACTGCGACAAGCTTACTCTCGGCACCTGGCGGCCGGCCTGGGCCGCCCGTATCGGGAGCTGGTTGCATATATCCAGCAGCAACCCCGGGACGAGACGCTCCGGTACTGGAGCGAGTACCTCCTCAACGCAAGCCCCTGCCGCCTGCCACCCCTTAACGATAGCGTTGAGTCCTCGTCTCCAGGCAGTCTGCAGACGCGAGAGGTGGTGGTTCCCAATGCAGAGCCCCTGAGGCGCCTCTGCTCCGAGCACGGCGTCACCTTGGCGAACCTGATCCACGCGGCCTGGGCACTCGTGCTACGCGCCTACACAGGCGAAGACGATGTGTGTTTTGGGTACCTCGTGTCAGGCCGCGACGCCCCTATCGAGGGTGTTAACGAACTCGTCGGCCCCCTGATCAACATGCTCATCTGCCGTGTCGCCTTCAACGATCCCGGCCGGTCCGTCCTGCAGTTACTGCACACAATGCGGGACGATTTTGTCTCGGGGCTTACCCACCAGTACGTCTCGCTCGGCGAGGTTCAGCATGGTCTCAACCTGGGGTCGGAGCAACTTTTCACCTCCGTCATCTCATTCCAGCGACACGACTCCGTAGCCGACGGTGCCGGTCCCACCGACGGAGCCGGAAGTCTTCGGATGACGCCCATTGACGCCCGGGACCCGACCGAGTACGACCTATCCCTAAACATTATAGATGTCGAGCAGCAGCTCTCCGTCGCCTTTACGCACTGGACTTCCAAGGTCTCCGCTGCCCATGCGGCGCACATGGTTCGGGCCCTACTCGCCGCGCTGGCCGGCTTCGCTCAGGATCCCCATCAGCCCGCGACCCGTGTAGGGCTGGTCGACAGCAAGACCCGTCGTGAACTGGACGCCTGGAACGCCGCCGCCATGCCGACTCCCCGGCAGGCCTGTTTGCATAACCTGATAGAGCAGCGGGTACAGGAGATGCCCGACCATCCAGCAGTCTCCGCGTGGGACGTCGATTTTACTTACGGCGAGCTGGACGGGGCCTCCAATGCATTTGCCCATTACCTACAGTCTCTGGGCGTCATCACACCCGAGACTTTCATCATGACTTGCTTCGAAAAGTCGGCCTGGGCTGTCGTTGCGCAGCTCGCCGTGCTAAAGGCCGGCGGCGCCTTTGCGGCCGTCGATCCCAACCACCCCATCGACCGTATCAAGTCCATTGCGTCCGACTTGGGCTCGCCGCCGGTCATGCTGACCAGCACCAAGTACAAGGAACGTTTCCTCGGTCTGTTCCCGCATGTCGTCCTTGTCGACACGCAGCACCTGGAATCTCTCGGCAGTCGCCTAACCGGCCCCCAAACCCAGGTGACGCCTGATAACGCTGCATACGCCATCTTCACCTCGGGCAGCACGGGCAAGCCGAAGGGCATATTGATCGAGCACCAGGCCATCGCCACTGCCACCACGATCCACGCCGACCGCTTCCGCCTCGGCCGCGACAGCCGCGTGCTCCAGTTCGCCGCCTATACCTTTGACGTAGCTGTCGGTGAGATCTTCCACACTCTGGTCAATGGCGGCTGCATTTGCGTGCCGTCAGAGCAGCAGAGGCTGGAGGACCTTCCCGGGGCCATTAACGAGTTCCGTGCCAACTGGATGTTCCTGACTCCGACCCTGGCAGACATGCTAGAGCCCGCGGCTGTCCCCGGTCTACAGGTGCTCGTGCTGGGCGGAGAGGCGGCCACGGCCGACAACGTTCGCCGCTGGTCTGAGAAGCTGCGGCTGATTATCAGCTACGGGCCGGCCGAGTGCACTATCTGGTCCAACGCCAACGCGAGCGTCACGCCGGCCACCGACCCGGCCAACTTCGGTCCGGCCTTCGGCGCCGCTATCTGGGTGGCCGACATGGAGAACCCGGACGTGCTGCTGCCCATTGGCGCTGTGGGTGAACTGCTAATCCAGGGACCCTTGGTCGGCAGAGGATATATTGCCAACCCCGAAAATACGGCGGCGTCGTTCATCACGCCTCCGGGCTGGCTCTCGGCGGGCTCCGAGGGCTCCGCGGGCAAGCGCATATACCGCTCCGGCGACATTGTGCGGTATAACCCCGACGGCACCCTGTCCTTTGTGCGCCGTCGGGACAATCAGGTCAAGGTCCGCGGGCAGCGCATCGAGCTCAACGAGGTCGAGATCCACGTGTCTCAGGCCGACCCGGACCTGCTACACGCCGTTGTGCTTCTTCCCAAGTCCGGAGCCTGCCAGGGACGCTTGACGGCGGTGCTCTCGCATCGCCCTGAAGACGGACAAGACCCGGAGGCGATGGCTCAGCGCCCGCTCGCCGCGCTCGACACCGACAAGGCCGCCGCGGCCCGAAACGACGGCATCCGCGACCATCTGTCTTCGAGACTCCCGGGCTACATGGTCCCCAAGATCTGGATCGCCGTCGAGCACATCCCCGTTACAACCAATGGAAAGATCGATCGCCGTCAAATCCTCTCGTGGGTGCAGTCGTTGACCGACAACGACCTGGCCGGCATCGTGGGCCAGGCCTCGGGCGGAGCGGCGGCATCGACCGCGTCTCCGCAGTCTGCGCAGAGTCCCATGGAGAAGCAGCTCGTCGGCGTCTGGAGCCAGGTCCTCAACGTGCCCGTCCCGTCGCTCCCCCTGAGCCAATCATTCACCAGTCTGGGTGGTGATTCCATCTCGGCCATGCAAGTTGTATCGCGGGCGAGAGAATGCGGAGTTGTCGTGACGGTCCATGATGTGCTCCGATGTCATTCTCTTTCGGGGCTGGCCCTTCAAGCCCGGTTCAAGACTCTCGCCCCCAGGACAAGGAGCGCGGCTCCTCGGCCACGGTGGGTGAAGAGCCGTTCCCTCTACTCCCCATACAGCGCATGTTCTTCGAGAAGATGCCTTCTGGCCACAGCCACTACAACCAGACATTCGCTGTCCGCTTGTCCAAGCAAGTCGCAGCCCAAAACATGAACGAGGCCATTGCGACCGTGGTGCAACAGCACCCGATGCTCCGTGCCCGCTTCCTCCAGGACGGCGGGAGCAACGGCCCATGGACACAGAGAATCTCTCGCGATGTTAGAGGCAGCTTTAGCTTCCAGTCGCTCAGCTTCTCCTGCTTGGCGGATGCGCTACCCGTGATAAACAAGTCGCAGGCCAGCTTGGACACTCGTCAGGGGCCCCTCGTTACCGCTATACTCCTCAGCCTGCCCGACGGCCAGGTTCTGTTCCTTGCGGCCCACCACTTGGTCATCGACCTTGTCTCATGGCGTATAATCCTCGCCGACTTAGAACTTCTCTTGTCGGCCGGCTCCGCGTCCCACGCCGCCGTCCTGACTCCCGAGGCCGTATCGGTGCCGGCATGGAGCGAGGCGCTTGTCCAGCAGTCGACCGAGTACCGCGTCGACTCGGTCCTCCCTTTTGCAGTGCCGCCGGCGGACTTTTCCTACTGGGATATGGACCAGTGCCAGAACGCCATGGCGGACACGGTCACGATCCAGGTTCGGCTAGATGCCTCGAGCACCAAGGCTCTCCTAGGACCCGCAAACACGGCCCTTGGAACGGACTCCGTCGACTTGATGGTCGCAGCTCTCGCATTCTCGTTCCGCAACGTCTTCTCCGACCGCTCCGTGCCTACCGTCTATACCGAGTCGCATGGCCGAAACGCTTGGGACGATGGGATCGACTTGTCGCGCACGGTGGCTTGGTTCACCACCATCTATCCGCTCGTCGTCCCTCACCAAGATGCCGCTACCAGTCCCGACATCATTCAGACGGTGCGTCAAGTAAAGGACATGAGACGCAGCATCCCTGGCAAGGGCCTCCCTTACTTCGCCTCTCGATACCTCACCGAGGAGGGTCGTCTCGCCTTCCAGGACCATGCGGACATGGAGATTCTCTTCAACTACCTGGGCCAGTACCAGCAACTGCAGCAATCCGACAACATCATTCAGGAGCTGACAGACGCGTCCCTCGATACCGAAGACGCTCCACCCACCACCCCGCGCCTGTCCCTCCTCGACGTAGTGGCCCTCGTCGAGTCCTCGGAACTGGTCCTGTCCGTCAGCTACAACGGCAACATGCGGCATCGCGACCGCTTCGAGGCCTGGCTAGACGGGGTCCGGGGGGCCCTACAGGGTCTCTCAGTCGAGCTTCCGGCCATGCCCGCCGCCTTCACGCCTGGGGACTTCCCCCTTCTCGGTCTGAACGAAGTCGGCCTGCTCTCCTTTGCGGATGCGGTCCAGGCCAAGGTGGGTTCCTGGGGCCCTTCCGTCGTCGAGGCGGCCTACCCGTGCTCGCCGTTGCAGCAGGGCATCTTGGTCAGTCAATCCAAGGACCCCAGCACATACGTGGTCCAGGGAGTGTGGAAGATGCACCCCGTCGAAGGCCATCCCTTCCGCGTTGAACAGCTGGAGGAGGCCTGGCATCGGCTTGTCCGCTACCATCCCATGCTGCGCACCGTCTTCTGCGAGAGCAGTCAAGCCGACGGTATCCTCGCCCAGGTGGTGTTGCGGGATGACGCCGCCGCCGCCTCGCCCACGATCCAGAGGATATTGGACTATGAGGGCTCAGATCCCGTCGAGTTCTTGCGATCCTCGCCTACGCTGCTCCCGTTGGACAAGGCTCCCATCGTGCTAGTCATCTGCACGACGGCTCCTCGCGGCGACGCCTACGTCTCGCTGCAGGTCAGCCATGCTCTCATTGACGGCACCTCCCTGGGCATCCTGGTGGCCGATCTGCAGAGGGCATACCACGGCGTCCTCCACGGCTCTGGACCGGCCTATAGCGACTACATTTCCCATGTCTACCGCAAGCCCATAGCTCAGTCTCTGGCATACTGGTCCGACGTCCTCGTGGACACCCGCCAGTGCCTCTTCCCCAATCTCTCTCCCGTTCCAGGCGTCCGGAAACTGAACAAGATCACCCGTGCCGTGCCAAACGTAGACGCCATGCGTCTGCTCTGCCGCAAAAGCGGTTTCTCAATCTCCAATCTCTTCCAGCTCGCCTGGGCGCTGGTCCTGCGGGCCTTTACCGGCTCGGATAGCATATGCTTCGGCTACCTGACGTCCGGCCGTGACGTGCCCGTCGACCGCATCGAGGAGGTCGTCGGCCCCCTCATCAGCATGCTCATTTGCCATACCACCTTTGGCGCTGGAGACGACGCTCAGTCTGCCCTCAGCTTGCTGCAGGACATGAGACGCGGCTATGTCGACAGCTTGCCCCATCAGCACTGCTCGCTGGCGGACATCCAGCACGCTTTGGGAGTCGGCAGCACAGCCCTGTTCAACACGGTTATGTCCCTGCAGAAGATAACCTCTGAGGAGGAGACGGGGGAGCAGCTTTGGTTCGAGGCGGTCGATGGCCACGACCCCAGTGAGGTATGAATAGCCTCCTTGCTCGATGGATACTTGGCTTTGGACTGCATCACTAACTGGGACCCTAGTACAACATCACACTCAACATCCTCGACGGCGAGAAGGACGTTGAACTGCACTTCACTTACTGGACCGACAACCTCTCGGATAGTTACGCCGCGACCGTGGTCGAGGCAACGCTCCGGGCACTGGATGCCATCGTCCAAGACCCCGGGCGCCCGATGCCCGTCGTCGACCTGCTGAGCGACGACAGCCGCCGGAGCATTCTTCACTGGAACCGTAACCCGCCGATGCCCATCGAGTCGACGGTGCACGCGCTCATTGAAGCGCACGTCAACGAGGTTCCGGATGCATGCGCCGTCAGCTCCTGGGACGGCGAGCTGTCCTACGCCGAGCTGGACCGCCTTGCTACTCGTCTTGCCTCGCACCTCCGCACCCTCGGCGTCGGGCCTGAGGTGACGGTGCCGCTATGTTTCCGAAAGAGTCTATGGACTGTGGTTGCCATGCTCGCCGTGATGAAGGCCGGCGGTATATTTGTGCCCCTGGATCCGTCCCACCCTGCCGAGCGTATCCACGTGCTTGTCGAGCAGCTCCCGACCCGCCTTGTCGCCCTCGCCTCGCCAGACGCCACCCATCTTGTTGCCCATCTCGTCGACACCACCGTCATTGTGGACGCGGATTCGCTCGAGCAGCTCCCGGAGCAAGACAGCTTCGAGGATCCCTCACGTGCCGCCACGCCGGATAACGGGGTCTACATTATATTTACCTCTGGCTCGACCGGTCTGCCCAAGGGCGTCGTGCTCGACCACCGTGCTGCTGCCACCGGCACAACTTTCCACGGGCGAGCCATGACCTTTAGTCGGGACACGCGGGCCCTACAGTTTTCCTCGTACAGCTTTGACGCATGTATCATGGAGATCATCACCACTCTAGTGCATGGCGGATGCGTGTGCGTGCTGTCTGAGCACGAGCGCGTCAACGAGCTCGCCGCCGCCATCAATCGCCTCCGCGTCAACTGGGTGTTCCTTACCCCGGCCGTGGCTAGTACTTTCAATCCCTCCGAGGTCCCTACCGTCCGTCTCATCGCCATTGGAGGAGAACTACTTGGACACTCGGTCATCAAGAAATGGGACGGCGGTACGTGCCGTGTAGTTCAGGTATACGGACCGACTGAGTGTTGCGCCATCTCCACCTACGACGACAGGACGGGGCTGCCTATACGCCCCGAAGTCATCGGGAAGCCCATGGGCTGTACTACCTGGGTCGTGGACCCTCGCGACCCCGACGTCCTTATGCCCGTGGGCGCCGTCGGTGAGCTACTGATCCAAGGCCCCATTGAGGCCCGTGGCTATCTCAACGACCCTGAAAAGACCCGGCTGGGCTTCTTGACGGGCCTCGCCTGGTTACCAGAGGGCATCAAGGACGCCCGCCTGTATCGGACGGGAGACCTAGTCTGCTACAACATCGACAACACGCTCAGCTTCGTCCGGCGCAAGGATACCCAGGTGAAGGTACGCGGCCAGCGCATCGAGCTCGGCGAAATCAGCTACGTCATCGGCGCCTCGCACGACGACATCGCGACGCGCCTGGTGCTGCTCGGGACCGCAGGCAAGTTCGCCGGCAAGATCGTTGCCGTCCTGGCCTTCCGCGACCTGGGCGCCGATGAACAAGACGGCGCCCTGAAGGTGCTCGAGAAGCAGGAGGACCAGGTCCAGGCCCAGGCCAGGGTGGCCGAGATCCAGAACTTCGCCGCCGACAAGCTCCCCTCTTACATGCATCCCGCCGCCATGATTGTCGTCAACGCCATTCCCATCACCGTCGCGGGCAAGATTGACGTCCGCCGCGTTGCCACCTGGGTCGACAACATGGACGACCAGACGTACGGCCGCGTCATGAGCCTCACCGAGACGGACGAGGCCGAAGCGCCCGTCGGAGAGGTTGAGCGGATCATCCACGCGGCTATCAGCGAGGTTGTCAACCTGCCTCTCGCGCAAATAGGCATGCGCCGTTCGTTCGTCAGCTTGGGAGGCGATTCCATCACCGCGATGCAAGTCATGGCGCTCTGCCGCCTGAAGGGCATCTCACTGCCGGTGCAGCATGTTCTCAAGAGCGCCAACATCACAGCCATGGCAACGAAGGCAAAGAGACTTGGCCTCGGCGTCTCCGCGGGCGTCGACACGGCCAGCAAGGAAGATGAGCACGCCCCCTTCCCCTGTCTCCCATCCAGAAGCTGCACTTTGCCCAGTTCCCCGACGGGGAGAACCATTACAACCAAAGCATGCTCTTCAAGCTGCGGCGGCCCGTCTCCGCCGGCGTGATGCACAAGGCCCTCGAGGAACTCGTGCGGCGTCATCCAATGCTCCGCGCCCGATTCGAGAAGAACTCTCGGGACGGCCAGTGGACGCAGAAGGTGAGCCCGCTCGCCGACGAGTCCTTCTCGTTCGCCAGTGCCAAGCTGGCTTCCTGGGATGAGGCCCAGCTCCTCCTAGTCGAGGCTGAAGAGTCCCTCGACGTCACCAAAGGACCGTTGGTCGCCGCCAGGGTCGTCGACGTCCCAGAATTTTCGGCCTTCTTCATGGTCGCCCACCATGTTATCATCGATCTCGTATCCTGGCGGACACTCCTCAGGGAGCTCGAGCACCTCGTCGACGGTACATCGCTTCCCAACACATCGCCGTCTTGGTCCTACCAGCAATGGGTCCGCAGCCTCCAGAGCTACTCGGAGGCGCACGCCTCGTCTGCCCTTGCGCTGCCTTTTGCTGTTCCCGAGCCTGAGCTGAGCTTCTGGGGAATGGACGGGGAGCCCAACGACTTCACCAACATGGTCCATGGCCAATTCACCATGGACCCAGATGCGACCGGTATGCTGCTCCAAGCGGCCGACAAGGCCCTGAAAGCCGAAGTCCTTGACGTGCTGCTGGCCATGGCCGCGCACACCTTTGGGATCGTGTTCCCCGACCGGGCGATGCCCGCTATTCACACCGAGACACACGGCAGAGTTCACCCCATGGGAGCAGATGTCACAGCGCCGGTCCACGAGACGGTCGGTTGGTTTACCGCCATTGCGCCCTTCGTGCTCACCACCCACGGAGGGGACTATGTCGACTCCTTGATACGCGTCAAAGACACCCGCCGCGCCGTGCCGGGCTCGGGGGTGCCCTATTTCACGGCCAAGATGATCCAGGAGTCGCAAAAGACGCCGCTGGAGATTCTTTTCAACTATCTCGGCAGGTTTCAACAGTTTGAGCGCGCCGACGGCCTCTTCGAAGCACTCCCCAAGTCCATGGGTCCCGTAGACGTCAACCGTTCCGCGGCCCGTCTCTCACTGATCGATCTCTCGGCCGTCGTCGAGCGGGACGCCTTGACCGTGTCCTGGAGCTACGACGGGAAGATGAAGCACCAGGATAGGCTCGTAAAATGGCTGGCCTTGTACGAGCAGGCGTTGACCGAGGTGGTGCCCGCGCTGCAGAAGGCCGCCGCACAACTTACACGGAGCGATGTGCCCCTATTGCCGGTTTCCCACGAGCAACTGAGCGAGGTCAACGAGACGCTGGCCACCATCGCGCCCAATGGCATTAGCGGCATCGAGGACGTCTATCCCACGTCGCCCATGCAACGCGGCATCCTTTTGAGCCAGTCAAAGGACGCGTCCCAATACGATGTTCATGCCGTCTGGGAAATCTGCACCCAGGGCGAACGAGTCGACGTAATCCGCCTCCAGCAGGCCTGGGATCGCGTCGTCCAGCGGCACCCGATGCTCCGGACCGTCTTTGTCAGTGGCCTTCGTGAAGACAGCCCGTTCGATCAGGTGGTCCTGAAGAAGTTCCATCCGGCCATCACGCACTTTACCTACGACGAGGAGGAGGACTACGACGAGGGCCAGGACCAGCTTTGGGACGCCGCTTCTGGCGGGTTCGACGCCAACGTCCCCGCCCATCGTCTAGCCATGTGCTCCAGCCCCGGCGGAAAGGTGTTTGTTCACTTCCAGGTCAGCCACGCCTTGATCGACGCGGTCTCGCTGCAGATTCTCCTCCAGGACTGGAGCCGTGCTTACACGGGCGACCTTCCGGCGGGCGTTGGCCCGTCCTACTCCAGCTACATCGCGCACATCCAACGGATCCCCCTTGAATCGTCGCTGCGCTTCTGGACCGGCCAGCTCCAAGACGTCACCGCCTGTCGCCTGCCTCGGCTGACAGACGGCATCGTACCCGCGGGCCCTCGCCGCATGGACCGGCTCGACGTCGACATCCCGTTCGCGGCCCGGCTCCGGACCCTCGCGAAGCGGCTCAACATCTCGGTGGCCAACATCTTCCAGCTGGCCTGGGCGCTGGTGCTCCGCTCCTACACCAATTCCCAGGACGTCTGCTTCGGCTACATCACGTCGGGCAGGGACGTCGAGCTCGACGGCGTGCAGGACGCGCTGGGCCCTTTTATCAACATGCTGGTCTCCCGCGTCGTCCTAGACGAGGGCACGACGGCCGCGTCCATCCTTCAGCAACTGTTCGCCACGTACCTTGACAGTCTGCAGCACCAGCACGCGTCCCTGGCCGATATCAAACATGCCCTGCAGCTGGCTGGTGAGCAGCTGTTCAACACGGCTCTGTCGTTCCAGAAGGTGTCCGCATCGGGCGGCGCAGGCCAGGCACAGGAGTCTCCGATTTCCTTCCGCTCTGTTCGCGGCGCTGATCCCACAGAGGTAAGTAGTTCCCATGCAACCATAGCTTTGGTGAGGAACTGGTCTAACACATGCTTGCCATTAGTACGATATCACACTCAATGTTATTGAATCCGACACGACCATCGACCTGTCGTTTGCCTACTGGACGTCGTCTCTGTCTGCAACCCAGGCCAACAACCTCTCCTCTTGCCTGCTTCAATCCCTGCGGGCCATCGAAGCCACTCCCAACCAAGCCGTCGGCGCACTCGACCTCTTGCCCGCCGAGCACGTGGCCCAGCTCTCGCGATGGGGCCACCGCCTGCCCAGCCTTGTCGACAGGCGTGTCCACGACCTGTTCGGCGACATGTGCCGCACCCGTCCAACGGCACCTGCTGTGCGTGCGTGGGACAAGGACTTCACCTACGCCGAGCTCGACGACGCCTCGTCCCGCTTGGCCGGCCTCCTCCTTCAGCAAGGCCTCCAGCCTGATACCTATGTCGCTCTGTGCTTCGAGAAGACGGCCTGGGTCGTTGTCGCCTCCCTCGCCGTCCTCAAGGCAGGCGCCGCACTCCTCCTCTTGGACCACGAAGCACCCCAGGAGCGCATGCAAAACATGATGCAGCAAGCCAGCGCGTCCCTGGTTCTCTGCTCGCCCACTTCCAGGGCGACGGTGCAGGATTGGGGCATGACGTTGATCGTCGTCAGCGAGGAGGTCGTCTCCGCGCTGCCCCCTTTCGCCGGCGCTCTCCCCGATGTCCCCAGCTCCAGTGCCGCCTACATCATCTTCACGTCGGGCACGACCGGCGCGCCAAAGGGTGCGGTGATAGAGCACGGCTCGTACTGCACCAGCGCGATGGGACAGGCGACCTCCATGTCCATCGGGCCAGAGTCCCGCTGTCTGCAATTCGCGTCGTTCGTCTTCGACGCCACCATGACGGAGATGGTCACGCCGCTGCTCGTGGGCGGCTGTGTCTGCATGCCGCGGAGACAGGACGTGGTCAGCGACCTGCCGCAGATCATGAGGGACATGGACATCAACTGGGCCATCCTGACGTCGTCGTTCCTGCGCACCATGAACCCCGACACGGTGCCTTCTCTCAAGACGCTGTTCCAGGGCGGCGAGCCCATGTCGCAGAAGGACATCGACATTTGGGCCGACAGAGTGGTCCTGGGGAACGCATACGGCCCCAGCGAATGCGCCGTCGTAGCCGCCGTCCAACCGCGTGTCAACAATGCCACCGAGCCGTCCAACATCGGCTATCCCTCCGGATGCACTCACTGGGTGACAGAGCCGGCCAACATCCACCGTCTCGTCCCCATCGGATGCGTCGGCGAGCTGCTCCTCGAGGGCGCAACGCTGTCGCGCGGCTACATCAACGACCCTGCCAAGACGGCCGAGGCCTTCATGACCGGTCTAACCTGGGCGCCGCGTATGGGACGCAGTCTTCAGACTCGCTTCTATGCCACCGGTGACCTGGTGCGCCTCAACTCGGACGGCTCTGTGAGCTTTGTGGGCCGCAAGGACACCCAGATCAAGATCCACGGCCAACGCATGGAGCTGGGCGAGATTCAGCACCATCTGTCGGCCGTCAGCGAGATCCGGCACTCGATGGTCCTGAGCCCGTCGGAGGGTCCGTTGCGCAAGCGCCTGGTGGCCGTCCTCGAGCTCAAAGAATACTCGGGCTCCTCCTTGTCCTCCACCGCCCTCAGCCGTGACGAGCTTCGCCTCCTCGACCCATCCCTCCGTCCCCAGGCTGCGGAGACCATCCGTCATATCCGCGACGCACTCGCCCGTCATCTTCCCACGTACATGGTTCCGTCCACCTGGGTTGTTGTCCAAGGCATCCCAACCATGATATCGGGCAAACTGCACCGCCCCGCCGTCCAGGCCTGGGTCGGGAGGCTCGACGATGAGACCTACCGGGAGATCCAGGCCACAGCCGATGTAGCCAGCAAGCTAAACCCCGGTGAAAAGGTTGCCCTACAAATCAGTCAGAGGCTGAACAGCCTTCTCCGCGATGGCCCCGCCGCCGGCACGGATATTGTGCCGGTGCAGTGCGGCCTGGACTCCATCTCGGCCATTCTGCTGTCCACCTGGATTCGCAAGACGTTTGGTGCGGTCATTCCCTTGTCGATCTTCCTCTCGTCTGATACCAGCGTCCGCACGCTCGCCGCCCTCGTCGGGGAGAAAGCTACTGCGAGCTCGGGGAAGCCCGCCGTCCAGCCAAAAAAGCCGGCACCGGTGGGGAGCGTCGACCTGCACTCGGAGTTCAACAGGTTAGATCAGAGGCTATCTCAGCTTCCCGTTTCCATGCCACAGACAGTCTCCTCCACGCCGACCAAAGCCCCGTCGACCTTCCTCGTGACGGGCGCCAGCGGCTTCCTCGGCAGCCAGATCGTCAAGCAGCTCCTCCGGCGACCTCAAGTAACCAGAGTCGTTTGCCTCGTCCGCGCCGAGAGCGACAGCCAGGCCAAGGAGCGCATGGCCGACGTCGCCCACAAGGGCCACTGGCAGCAGCCCGAGTTCAACGCCCGTGTCGAAGCCTGGCGCGGCGACCTCGCCAAGCCGCGCCTGGGGCTCGACGACACCCGCTGGGCGCGCATCGCCGGCGGTGAATTCGACGCCATCATCCACAACGGCGCCATCGTCCACTGGCACGCCGGCTACCGCGACATCAGCGATGCCAACATCGGCAGCACCGTCGACCTGCTTTCTGCACTGTCGGCCGCTCCCGCGCCCCCGCGCTTCGCCTTCGTCACCGGCGGCTACTTGGCCGGCCTCCACGAGTCTGACGACGATGTCTTGAGCCTACTCCGCGATGCCGATGGCTACTCGCAGACCAAGTTCGTGGCCGAGATGCTCGTTCGACACCACGGGCGCGGCTCCGTCGCACGTGCCCCGAATCGCCGGCCACTGCCGTCATCAAGCCGGGCCTCATCATCGGCGACGCAGAGCACGGCGTGTCCAACCTGGACGACTTCCTGTGGCGTGTCGTGGCCTCCGCTGTGCGCATCGGAGGATTCAACGTCCAGGAGGCAGACGACCCTGACGCGTGGCTCGTCGTTGCCGGCAGCGACCAGATTGCCTCTGCTACCGTTGACGCCTGCCTGCTGCCAGCCTCCACCACCGCAGCCGGGTCGTCGTCTGTCCGATTTGTCGATGGTGTCAGCGTCAAGGAACTCTGGCGTCTCCTGGTCGATGAGTTCGGCTTTCCCCTCCGGCCCATGGCCCGCCAGGAATGGCTCCGGCGACTCGAAGAGGACATGGACAGCGAAGGTCCCAGTCACCCTCTCTTCCCGGTCTTCGGCTTCCTTCAGCAGAAGGAAGGGTCCATCGGCATGCCGCGGGTGACGGATGGGGAGCCCGTGTTTCCCAAAGACGAGACCTTGCTCCGCCTGAGACGGAGCATCGGTTATCTCAAAGACATTGGTTTCTTCTCGGCCTCCAACGGACGGGGCACCGACGCCACTCCGGCCCTCAACTCTGTCTTCCGCCGGGCCGGTCTCAAGTCGAACAAGACAGCTCACTTTTAGATTCATAGCTTCACTGCAGTGGGATTAGGCGTATTTATGGGTATTGCTTTTTATAGTACGGATACATGTTAGACAATTCGTTAAGACTATGTAGGTCTAGTGCCGGCAAGCACTGTCCTAATCGGTTGGTCATTTGGCCAGCTAGGAAATTAATTAGACATTTTAATAGCAACTCAGTTCATTCATTAATTAGCCAGCAAGCAGGCCAGGCAGTCAGTTAGCTCGCTAGTAAGTGAGCCATCTAACAAGGAAGGAAGGGAGTAAGTCAGCCAGTCCGCTGGATTAAGCAGCCTTAAGATTTCGCACAAGTTAACTCAATTATGAGATTGAGAAGAAATCCTCCTATATCAGCATTCTGAATTTCCAGATTTACTAGCGTGCTCGATCTCACCTCGACGCCCTCTGCGTTATTCCTTCCAGACGAGAATACCCTTAGCATATAATCCCGTGATAATTCCCGTCTTTCTTGCAACATCTCGCAGAGCTGTACAGCCTGACGGGAACCAGGTATCCACGAACAAGTCCTTCCTCCCCCCCTCAGCCGTCCACTCCGAGATCCAGGTCCCAGCTGTCGCAACTTTGCACACCTCGGCTTGTTTTCCTTCTTCCGAGTTGCAAAGAGCCCGGCTTTCGGCGTATTTCGTAAGTGATGGCGGATGGGGGTGCCCCGCAACCAGCAGAACGCCGTTCTTGTCAACGCTCAAGTTGTCCGGCATGAACGGAACCTTGAAGGAAGAGCGAGCTGTAATCTCATGTGTTGTCGCGTCTACCTCGTAGATGTGAACAGATGCGGCGCTGGTGGCTGACACGGCCAGTGTCGTCTCATTGAGGAATTCGATGCCGTTCGCGAACGGGAGCCGTGCCACCAAACGGGCTGTGTCTGTTGAAAGATCAACGTAGACAACACTACCTCCAGGAACACTAGTGTACGTCTCTACGCGGGAGAGGAAGCTGTGCTGGCGAGCGAGGAAATGGTGATCATTGGTGACGTAAAATTCATTGCTGTTGATCAACGTAATAGAATTTGGGCCGTGAATGAGCGGGTGCTTGATGGAGCGATGGTGTTTGGCGACAGGTTGGTCAGCCGCCAAGTCAAGATCAAATATATCAACACGAGACCCATCCGTGCGGTGATTGGCAACGAATAATTTAGCTGAAGCGGCGTCATATGCCAGGCCCAGTGGGTGTAGATCTCCATCGTAGCCGACGAGCTCGAGCGACGTGAGAGAGTCGGTGCCGGAAGCGTAGTCATACAGCCAAAGCCCCCCGCCAGTGGCCGGACCAGGGTAGAATATTCCCTATGTCTCAAGGTTATTGCAAGCCCAACAGATATAGCAAATATGAAGAAGGTGTGTGGAATACTCGACAAGCCAAGCCATGAGTGATGATAGTTCACCTCCTCACTCAATCGAACTTGTACGGCTCTGCCAAGCAGAAATTCGCTCACCATGACTGTATTCCACCTTTCTCTCCCCGGGTCACAACTCAGAATCGCCAGACCCTGGTCTTCGAGGAGGAGAGCATCTTCACAATCCCGAACACGGTCTTCAAACTTGAGTTCCAAACCTTCCAGTGCGTTCATGCGCTGAAGCTTCTCTGGGGCATTTTTGATAAACAGGGAAAGTATCTGGATGCGTGGCCAGAGAATTGGCCCTAGCAGGGCAAGGCACAGCAAGATCTGACATTGGCATCAGCATGAGGTACGAATGTTGGATGGAGGCATACCTACGACACTGCCTCTTGAAGCCATGATAACTGTTCAATCTGTGGATGATGGATTTTTTCAAGGAGAGGACTCCTGAGATGTATGCAAGAGGTAAAACTTTATGTTAGTGCTGATGCAGTGAGATTAAATACCAAGACAAGGTTTCACCGCTCACGGGTTCCGAAACAATACGTGAACCTTCGGGGGCTGGGTTGGTCAACTGGCCGAATGAGCCCCGCACGCGGGTCAAGCTCGGCTACCATCAGATGGTCCAATGCAACCTCATCCCAAGCCCTCTAACTGGCTCTATGCTCGACGTGCCGGGAGTTGACCGGCAGACGAAACGATATCTGAGCACCCGGTGTCGTTTTATCTCGAAGTTTTCTTTGTCCGCCCAACAATACAGATAGATACATGCTCTTGGTTTTCCATTCATCCATTGTTCCTTTTACGAATACCCCTGCATACGGCAATGTCGGACCTTTTGCGTATGCTTCCCCCCATTCGACACCGTTCTCAATGTGCGTTCTACCGAACTCTATCCAGCCGTATGCGGAACTTGCC
Organism: Neonectria sp. DH2; assembly: GCA_003934905.1. Lineage (NCBI taxonomy): Eukaryota > Fungi > Ascomycota > Sordariomycetes > Hypocreales > Nectriaceae > Neonectria > Neonectria sp. DH2. The sequence goes on along the minus strand of RQWH01000019.1, from coordinate 764,143 downwards.
ACGTCTTGGAAATCGCTTTTGTTGTCCCATGTTTGTTATCCCATCTCACACAATGTCGTTCAGCACCGACTCCACGCCTAATTACGAGTGTATTGAGGATGTGGAGAGACTTGAATACTATCGGCCCGGAGGCTATCACCCGATAAAAATCGGCGACAAGCTTCAGAGTCGATACCGGATAGTTCATAAGCTTGGTTACGGCACGTACTCGACCACTTGGCTTGCTCACGATGAACAACAAACCTATTTTGTTGCAGTCAAGATCGGCACAGCGAATTCAAGCGCTCAAGAAACTGTTGTTCTGTCTACCCTGAATAGAGCTCCTCAACAACTCTCAGTCGACAATTCGGGTAGCAAATCTCTGTTTCCTCCCCTTCTTGATAGCTTTCGTGTTCAAGGCCCCAACGGCATCCATCCTTGCTATGTGACTGCGCCAGCAAGGACCAGTCTCTCTGAGGCTAAAGAAGGATCCTACAACAGGCTGTTCAGTGTGGAAGTTGCCAGAGCCCTGGCCGCGCAAGTTTCTCTCTCTGTTGCCTTCACGCATACTCACGGATTTGTTCATGGAGGTTTGTTTTAACTCTGCCATACGGTTCTAGTCTTTGCTTTATCTGACATGTTTGACTCAGATCTTCACCTCGGCAACATCCTTCTTCGACTGCCACACGACTTTGATTCCCTCTCGGACGAACAACTGTACGAGAAGCACGGCAAACCGGAGCTGGAGCCAATTCGTCTGGTTGAAGGTGGACCTCTTCCACCAGGTGTGCCGTCCTACGGCGTCAAACCGATATGGCTTGGGAAACCCAGTGAAAAGTTCCAGCTCTCGGAGGCCAACATCTTCCTCGCAGACTTTGGTGAAGCCTTTTCACCTTCACGAGAATCAAAGTTTGAGTCGCATACGCCTATCTCGATTCGGCCTCCGGAGACGCGCTTTGAACCAGCGAGACCACTTTCCTTCCCATCTGACATCTGGACACTCGCCTGTTCAATTTGGGAGATACTCGGTCAACGGCCTTTGTTTGAAAGCTTTCTCGCCACACCAGATGACATTACTTCTGAGCAGGTCGATGCACTTGGCATTTTACCACCAGAATGGTGGGGGAATTGGGAAGCACGACGACAGCGGTTCACCGAAGCCGGGAGGCCAATAACACAACGGCCAGTTCGGTCTCTCGAAGACCGTTTTGAAGACAGCGTGCAAGCCCCCCGACAGAAAAAAGGGATGCCGCCATTCGAATTGGAGGAGAGGGAGGCTATCTTCGCCATGCTACGGTTGATGCTCGCGTTCAACGCCGAGGAACGATATACTGTGAGCCAAGTTCTGGAGTCTGAATGGATGAAGAAATGGGCTCTGCCGCAATATAGGAAGATCTGATCCACCAAGCAACAGCCATGATTCCAGGCTTGTGCATTGTGCCTTGCCATCTGATTCAACTATTTCCCTACAGACACGAGCGCATTTAGTCCTTTCGGTGTTCACTCACGCTCTTTCGGGACTTTTGCTGTCTGTCCATCCTCTCCGGCTTCATCCATCATTTCTATTACGGCACTGTCATGCCTGACGAGCTTATAGCCGATATATAGTGCCAACCCCTGGCTGGTCGTTTTATTTATTTAAACCAATTTCGCTGCTGCGACCTCTCTAGACAACTAATTTCTGAGATTATTCCTGGCTTCTTACCTCACCTCGTGTTCCGTATTTTCGACCGGGAATTCTTTTGCGATTTCTAGGTTGTGAAAATAGCAAGGCGACTCCCGACCTGCTTGACATCGATTACATCTTCCGGAACTGCAATACGCGACACTACCATTTTGTTGAACTCCTGTTACTTGTTGCCCCTGTGCCTGCCCTTTGATTCTAGTAGCTTAAGCTGTGTTTTAAAATTAATATTAGTCCAAGTGGCTCAGGTTAGCATTGCCTAATACCGTCCCCTTCCGATGCTCATTTAATCAATCCCCTTGTCGCTTCTCCTGCTCTTTGGCCTCTCCCGGGCAACATTGAGAGTCGAATTCTCTACAAAGATTCTCATGACTGGACTACAGTTGACAGTGTTCATAACTGGTTAGCAAGAAAATCCAACCATGATATTCAAGTACTCTCTTGCTACTGATATTGAACTTCCAGTCGAAATCCTCAATTTTTCTCGTCGTTCTCTAAGTCTTTGGTAAGACTGGATCCTCAGCGGTCGAGGTCCTATGCTATTCGTTTGCTTCTCCAAATTCTTCCAGCCGTTTCCGCCAGAGTTCACATTGTGATTTAGACGAGAAATGGATTTTGAAAGACCGCAGCCCTTCGTCTCCTCTCCACCAGATTTCGGATGAATACTCCCCCTGCCCTACATTTACGGAGGCAAGTCAGTATTTCTTTCTTTTCTAGTGGAAGGAAGGCCTCATACCAGCATTATAAACGGTGAGAATTTTTTCGACTGAGCTACCATAGATACGACCCGTCAGCGAAATATTCGATCGGCTACTGTCTTGTGTCGCCTTTGCCCTTGTCGAGAATAGACCCCAGAAAGGCTGTTGAGAATGCTCCTCGCTGCATAAAAGAATTATAACGTCAAAGAGGTAAACATGGTACTAGAAAAGGCATTAGTGAAAAGTTCGAAAACTTGATAGTGTGAAATGCAACGTACTTTGCGTACTATCCGTGGTCTAGTGACATTTAGAGAGTCAAACAATATCAGCTTGCCGAAATGCTCTGGGTCGTAGAGTTTCCAGTCCACGACCCTCTGGATCAAATTCACCCTGGCCTCGCGCGTTTCTTCGTCTTTTATGGCACTGTTAAATATAACTAGAGATTTCTGGAGGAATTCAAAAGCCATATCGAGATCATCCGACTGGGCATTAGACTGGTCATCAGATTTCTCATTTTGGCGGCGTAAATCCTGGAGGAGGTTAGAAAATTAGCGCGCCCCTCAGCTGCGTGATATCGGTTTCATACATACCTGAATGAAAGCAATGTATTCTGGCACACGCTGAGAAGGCATAGAAAAGAGCTTTAGGCATGTTGCCAAGGAACGAGTTAGCTGTTCGCTAGTGCCATGTGCTTTCTTGTCAAGAAACGACCTGATGGCATGTCTTGCCCGCTTCTCGTTCACAAGGAAGGTGCTTTCTATACTAATAACGTCATAGTAGAATACGAAGACGGACTGCCACCGCTGCTCTTGTGTGGGTTGAAATAGATTCCTCTCCATCCGAATCAATAGCTTAATATGCATATCCACCAAGGGACGGAGGTTTCCGAAGATTTCATGGACCTTGTCCTGTGATAGAGTGCCGTCGATTTCGACCCAGGACTTTATTTCAGCAAGTTGCTCCAGCTGTTGGACGAATGACCTTTGGGTTGAGAGGAAATCTCCCACTGCCATGTCATGTGGAGACTCGCTTAGAGCACTCGAAACATTGACAGTTGACACAACCTCGGCCTTCTTAAGCCTTTCGATTATACAGGACAAAATTTCAATGACCTATGCACCAAGTTCAGTTACGTGTGTCGGGGAAAACAAACTCTGGGTAATGAAGAGCGAATGAGTTGGGACGATGGGAGTTGAGTAACTGACCCTCAAAAATGCCAAAGCGTCTATCCCTAATAAATCAGCTACTGTGAAAAGACTCTCGACCGAGAGTCCCAAGTCTCTGGTGCAAGCTCTAAGAAAATCGTAGATGGCTTTCTTGGCTTTCTTCTCTGTTGAGTGTCCTGGGTCCGAACGAGCGGCAAATCGTTCATCTAGGGCGTGGAGAAGCATCAGGAGGGGATAGCCCTTTCTAAACACAGCCCATAAGATGAAGAAAGCATCGTCACCTTCTCCCCGAAGGGAGAGTTCTTTGACTTCCTCAAAAAGCTCAGAAAATCCAGGAATTTGACAAAGTTGCAGCTGAATTTCCAAGCACTCGAGCAGGAAAGCCTGCTTGAACTGTAGTGGTTCAACTGTGGACGGAATCTGAAGTCCAGCGCCAAAGTCGTAACGCTCCGCGTTTGCTAGGTCTTCCTGAAATATGGGAAGGGCGATGACTGACATGGCGGATATGTCGCCTAAGCTGAGGTCGGAGAAAATGGACCAGGCGTTGGTGCGCGTGACAGAACTGCGGAATGAGAAGTCCATTGTATCCCGCTGGGCTCGGCGATAGACCCAAGATGACTCGAGGTCATCTTTGAAGTCGAGATAGGATGTACGTTTTCTCTCCGGGACAATAGATAGCCGCGACAGATCCGGGGTGGCAAAATTGGAGCCCTGCGACTTCACAGAACTGGCTTCACCACTAATGGGTAATTGAAGGCTTCGCCGCCTTGAGGCGATAGTCTGTGTGTCCAATGCATCTTCCAAGTTCATCAACCGCCGAGATAAAGTGATGTTGCTTTGGAGAAGTGTATTAATATTGATGGAGAGGTCCTGTTGGTGCTGGGTCGCCAGTCGATCCGAGTCGCTAAAAGGTTAGACAGCGCAACGTGTCGTGGTGATGGCACCTCACCTCTTCAAAATCATCAGCATCAGCGAGATGGAGCTCTTGAAGCCCTGCAGTCTTGTAAGCAGGGCGGTGAATGTGCCCTCCTTTCGCGCCCATTGGAGGCGAGATCGTAGCGGCAAGCGCTGGCCCAACGGATCATGGAGCGGCAGGGTCTGCAGTGCGCTCTCAAGCTCCGAGAAGAGCAGCACGCCGTCGGTGAGGACGGCGACGACCTGGTCGACATGGATCAGCTCGGCGTGCCGGGCCGGGGCCGATGCAAGGTTTTGGGCCAGGTCCTGCAGCGCCGAGAGGATAACGGCGGCGCTCTGGACTTCGGCGTGGACGTGGGCCGTGATTTGCGGAGTCCCCGTCGCGGCCGAGACGTACGGGCCGAGAAGCTTGGCGATTTCTCCGGAGGCCGAGAGTAGACCGGCAATGGACGCGGCGACGCTAAGTACTTCCATCGCTGGGTTTCATCGGGATGATGACGAAGGGAGGACAGCTGGAGCCGCAAATGGGGGCGAGGCTTAGCTAAGTAGGCAGCTCGCAAGGCTCTGCAATGAATCTGCCTTGTCAGGTAAATGGGGCTGTGAAGTACATGGACCCCGCTTTCTTCGACGCAGCTCACATCTACAATCCCGTTCGTAGTTCGTTTTGTGGTTTATGTATTGTAAAAATAGATGGTTCTCGTTATCGCTTTGAAAGTTGGCAATTAGGCTGTGGCGTCGTCTAGAACACGTTGGTGGATATGGGGAGTCGGAACTCTTCCTGTTAGAATTGATGTCTATTGCTGCCAGCGACGTACGCAGGGCAAGGAGGCACGAGTGCCGGGTTGAGTTGGAGAACAACATGGATTACTCTCTTACTATCTTCTAATTCAAACTTATAATCAATCACACGCTCGCAGAATGGTCTTTCCCGGTCCACTGCACCGTCGTCCTCGTCGCATTACCCTCCCGCTCTTTATCTCGCCGCTTCAGCCCCCATGTCCTCCCCAGCTTCCTCGCCCTGGTTGCCTCGCCCGTTCTTGTCTTGGACAGGTTAAACAAAAATGCCATGGCGAATAAGATGACCATGATCGCAAAAGCTGCGAGTGGCCCGAGGACCGAAAACACCGTAAAACCGTATGATGCAGCCTGGAAGGTATCGTTGTCCGCAAGTCGTGTCGTCCCCAAGCCGACTTGGATCGCCGACAGAACCAATAAAATGTACGCGGTACCACCAATGATCATGGCCGAGTTTTGTTGGAAGAAACTCCCGTACGAGTTCCATACGGTCAAGAAACCCTTCGAAAACGGCCCGTGCAACACTTTGTCGATGAGTTGGAGTCGGTTAAGGCGTAGCTCTCCATAGATGAAGCGCTCGGCCACATCGGCGTACAGCCTTTCCACACTCAAGCTGTCGTTCCGGCTGTCGTGTAGGAGTTCGCGAACAAAGCGACGCCATCGCGGCCAGTTCACCTCTTCCGGGATGAGCCCTTTCTCCTTCGCAATGAGGAAGTCGCTTCGATGCACGATAAGCGCTACGTACGAGATCAAAAAGCCAATCGCGCATTGGTGGAGATGGCGGCGCTGACACGGCTTCGACGGCGAGCAAATGAGGCTTGACGACTGTTGATCGCCACTTGATTCAGCACAGCGGCAGGACAGATGCTGGGCCCAGAAATGCTGGTTCAGCAAGAACGGCGGAATGGGCTTGACGAAGATGCGGCCGCGGCCCCAGACGAGATGGACGTCGATGCGCTCGCTGACGACGATTTCACGGCCCATCAGCAACTGTTGGTGTAGTGGATGGGGCGGGACGGGCCGCCCGGCTAGCCAGAGGAAACGAATGATATCGTGTAGCCGTGTTGGGTCTAACTCGTTCACGATGAGGTCCAGCTCGGGGAGCGCCAACGGCGCGTACAGGTCGTATTGGTTGAGCCTGTACGACGCCGGGAACTGGTCCACCAAGACGGCATGGCTGTCGATTTCGGCGTCGCCATCGTCTTTGTCGGTTAGGATGTTGCTGGAGAACGGAGCGGGGTGAGACATTATTCAGCAACCTATCGATGATAGAATTGAACAGAAGCAGCTCGACGGATCAACTATTAGCCCGTTGTTTGTGATGATGGACAGAAGAAAAGGAAAGGCTGCTGTCCCGGTGACAAGGGGATGGATGTTTGAGAAATAGATAGAGGACAAGTTCCAGTCCCCAGGTTGGCCAAGAGTCTCCCGTTCTAAATCAGGGGTGGGAACGTGGCGTGCAGCTGGCTCCCATTCGTAATACATCCCTCACGTGAAGCCTGAAAAGAGTGCATGAGTGCGAGGCGAGAAGGCGTGAACGTCGGGCCCGAACTAGGCGGGTACACTTGGAGAATGTCAGCGCTTGTCTGGTAGTGGCCGCCGGGCCGCCTCATCGGCCAGGATGGCCACAATGGCGCCCTGTAGCGAGGCCAAAGTTCCTGGCGCATATGTAACCCTAGCCCTACAAGGCTACCGTCTGCCCCGGGTTGCAGTGCAGCTCGGAGCCCCAGTATCAAAACGGGCCACGATTGGAGCAGCGCGTTCCGAATGACCCAACAACGCTGTCGGGTTGGGCCTGATACTGTACGCCTGGTCGGTCTGGACGCTAGGTATCCAGAGATTCGAGGCCGGCAACTCGGCGTTGAAATTGCACAAGGGGCCAGTCTGTGGCTGTTTTGGTACTGCAACGCTCCATGCAGACCGCAGGGGGACCTGTCACCTGTCTGCTCGTCACAGTTTTGGCCCCCAACGGTCTCATCTCCCAATCGAAGGCGTCTATTGTATGAGGCAATCCTACTCTGAAGGCATCCATCACCGCAGGCCTCGTCATATCTCTTCACGTATGTCACGATTTAGCTCCGGTCTTTGCTCCTCTTGCAGGGCGTCTCGTGTTTTAAGTCCGGTCACACACACCCATGTCGGGCGACTAATTCCATGGTTGCGTGCGGCTGACATGCCCCCTAGCTGCGAGGTTCTGGGGGCCGAACATTGGGGGCCGAAATGATGCAGACTGTCGACCGCCTAACAGTGACAATGTTGGAGGTCGGACGGGCATATATGGACAAGTCCCCTCCTCGTAAGACGGCTGTCGCTTCAAGCACGTCTCATGAGGTTTTCTGCCCTCTGCAGATGAAATTATCTCTTTGTGACAATCAAAATCACCCGTTCACCAGAAAGAATCACCCGTCTCACAAGGGCCTGTTAATAGTCCAAGGAAGAGCAACATGTCTACCGCTCAACAGGGGCTGGAAGTGCTCGCCCCTCTTCCGGACCAGCCAACCCAAAGCCCAATCAATGTCGAGTATGTGTAGTTCCAAGTCGAGACATATCAGATTCGTGAAACTGACCTTTTTACTCAGTATCATTGCCGTCCCAGGCCTTGGAGCCGATCCGTCCAAGAGCTTTGGCTCCGAGACCCCTGGAGGCTTCAACTGGCTGAAGAACGAGCGAGAGGGCATTCGCTCCGATATTCCCGGCGCTCGCATCCTTCTGTATCACTACGAGTCGCGATGGCTCGGCGCCGACGCAAAGCAACAAACACTGTACAACGTCGCCAGTCTGCTCCTTGACAGTCTCGTCGAGAAGCGGAAGGGCGGCGACGCGGCCGAAACGACACGGCCCATTGTCTTCCTCGCGCACAGCATGGGCGGCCTTGTTGTCGCCAAGGCGTTGACGCTGGCGGCGGCACAGCCCGAGAAGATTGAGTACATGCGCATCTTCGAGTGCTTCGCGGGTGGCATCTTCTTCGGCACGCCATTCAAAGGGTCCTCGGCCCAAGCCAGAGCCCTACTCCTCGCCACATTCCTGGAGCATGTCGGCGGAGCTATCCCCACTCAGATGGTGCAGCTTCTAGAGCCCGGTCGTGACTCGCTCGAGGAGTTGCGCAGGGACTTTATCAACTTGTCTTTCAAGGAGCCCAAGGCCAACATTGCGTGCATCTTCGAGCAGGCCAAGACAAACTACATGAAGGAGAAGATCTCGGCGTGGGTGCCGAAAAACCACTTCAAGCTCGGCCCTGAGGAAATTGTCGTCACTCAGGACTCTGCCACCATCGACGGCGCTGTGGTCAGAGGCCTGGCGTGTAACCATCGCCAACTGAACCGCTTCGACAGCGCCAAGGATGGTCGTTACGAAGTCGTGCGCCACCACCTCAAGGACATTGTCAAGAACTCCCAGTTGGTCGTCAAGGCCCGTCTCAGAGCATCTCGACAATCCGTCGTTGATGACACTACGTTCCAGCGACTCTCTGAAAGCCTCAACGTCGTCGACTTCCAGCGCAAGCGACGAGGCGCCGACAACCTCAGCGGAGACTCGAGCTGGATCCTACAGGAGCCGAAATACGTCCACTGGTCCACGCAGACCGATACAACCCAGGCGCCTGCGAATCCTTGTCTGTGGGTGTCTGGCGATGAAGGCTTGGGCAAATCCAAGGCTGCTGTCACTGTCGTCGAGGAGTTGAAGAAGCGAGAGGCCAACAACCTCGTTCTTGGCGCCAGAGACGTCATGGTAGCCTACTTCTTTTGTGACTCGACTCCAGATGGTAGTGTGGCCGAGAACATACTCAAGTCGTTGATCTGGCAACTCATCCTCAAGAGAAGATCGCTCGCGCAGTACGTCAAAACGTTTGCTGCGCAGAACCCAAACAAATCCAGAGGTGGCGGCCACGCTGCAGAGGGACAATTTAGTCTGTCTAAGCTCTGGAAGGGCCTGACTGAAATGCTGCGAGATCCATCCGTTCACGAGGTCTACTTCATCGTCAACAATATCCACTATCTCTCCAAGGAGCAGCCGAGCACTATCGAGTTCCTACGAGCCATCCCTGAGGTTTTGCTGGCCGAGGCTGGGTCCATTGACGATCCCATCAGAGACAAGGTCAGATGGTTGTTCCTGAGCAGAGACCGCCCGAACATCAAGGCCGTGCTGCAAGAAGAGAATGAGCTTGGATCATTGAGGATCAACATGAACGACTCATCCATGAGCAACTTGCGGCGTCAGCACCTCCGATCTTACACCCGCGACAGGGTTAAGACGCTTGCGACTGCCAAAGACTACAGCCTAGCCCTGCAATACTTTGTCTTCAGTAGCCTCGAGAAGAGGGCTGAGAGCAACACGCTCTGGGTCGAGGTGGTGTGCTGCCTACTGGGGGAACTGCCGCCGAACTTTGTCAACGTGAGGAAGACGCTGGGATTGCTCCCGCAGGATCTCGAGGAGCTCATCAATCGAACTTGGATTGAGGTATGTCTGAAACAACACACAAAACAGACAATCACGATACTAATGGTTGTGCCAGGAGCTCACAGATGCAGACAAAGAGGGCATCGAGACCACCAAAGAGATTCTTCGAACGCTTGTAGTCGCTTACGAAGACCCAACCCTTCAGGAACTGGCTGTGCTTGCTGAGTTGGACACGGATATAACCGCCGACGATGCGGAAGCCAAGATCCTCCAGCAAGTCAGAGCCTGTGGCCCACTTCTCAGGGTCTATGACATGGACACTTGGGATGACACCATTGGGTACAGGAGAGTGACAAGAGTCACCTTCATCCATCCTCTCGCCAAGGATGCCCTGGTGAAGCTGGAGCTGAGAAGCCTCATTGGCCTCGCTGGCGAGGACGAGGATGACAAGACCGAAATCGAGTGGCAACACGGTATCGTCGGTCTTCGCTGCTTCTCGTACATGCTCAAAGAGCTCGGAGGTGGAGATGATGACATATCGACAATACAGAGGACAGCTCCCACAGAGGAGAGCCAAGCCTCGGCCGAGATTGATGAGCTCTTCCCCGATGAGGAGGAAGAGGAGGAAGAAGATGACAGCGTGGATGTGTACGCCTTGGAGTATCCCCTCAAGTACTGGCTCCGACACGGCTACAAGGCCACACCTGACTTTGTCGACTCCCTCGACATCAAACAGAGGTTCTGGTCGCTCGACTCATCTGCCCGCAAGCGCTGGTGGGGAAGTTATGCTTCCAAGGAGGGCAACGGCGAGCTCAAGAACATGACGGCGCTGCACATTGCCGCCTTCTTTGGCCTACTCCCACTTGTCGACTCTCTCCTGGCTGACGGCCACATGGACGAGATACATAGTCTTGACTCGTGGGACAACCAGCCGCTGCACTGGGCCGCATGCCGTGGCCACATTGAAGTATGTGAGAGATTGTTGGAGAAAGGAGCAGCCATCAACAATGGTCGCGAGACGGGAGCTTGGACTCCACTGCACATGGCCGCATCTGAGGATCGCGTCGAGGTCATGCAGATGCTTATCAACTACGACAAATCGGGTGAAGCTGCGGCCATCAACGCCGTTGCAAAGGAGGTCGGCACGCCGCTGACGCTGGCGCTTGCATGGCGACAGACGAAAGCCGCCGAACTACTCCTGGAGCACGACGCAGACGCGACCTTGACAGCAGAGGACTCGGAGCCTCCCGTAGCCGTGGCAGTTCTCGGCGGCTACGAAGCCTTGGTCGACAAGCTGTTGCAAGCTGGAGGCGACGCGAATATCACCTCACAAGAATATGGCAGCGCTCTCGCAGCGGCAGCTTCAACCGGAAACGCCAACATCGTCAAGACGCTTCTTGCTCTTGACGACAGCCCGGCCTCCCGCCAACGTGCTCTAGAAGAGGCTTCGTCTGGCGGCTTCCCTGCCGTCGTCGACGTTATCCTGGGTAGCGGCTCAGGATTGCCATTCGACGTGGCGTTTGAGAAGGCTGCGTTCTACGGTCACGATCAAATCGTCACGCAGTTGTGGAATAGCCGCGAGGAGAATGCCATCTCGCCTGAAGCAATCAACACGGCGCTCTACATGGCCACGGATGCGCAGCAGGAGTCTACCATCAAGTTCCTCCTTGAGGAATGCAGGGCCAACCCTAACGCAGTCGGCGAGGAGTACGGCAACGCCTTGACAGCGTCTGCCTTTGATGGCACGGCATCGATTCTACAAATCCTCATCAAGTACGGTGCGAACATCAACGCACCCGAGGGATATCCCCTCCAAGCTGCGGCCTCCAACGGACACACCGAGATCGTCACTCTGCTGCTCAACCACGGCGCCGACGTCAACGGGTTCAGCAACCGTGCCGCAGGAGGGACAGCCTTGCAAGAAGCCTGTGTCTCCGGCAACGTGGACGTCGCGCGGATATTGCTCGACCGACGAGCGAACCCCAACTATGGCGCCGGAGACTTCACCAACCCGTTGGTAGCAGCCACAAGCCACGGCTATGGCGAGCTAGTGGAGTTGCTGCTCAAGGCTGGGGCAAACCCCAACGTCTTCGGAGGACCTGACGGGAGCACGCCGCTCATCAACGCGGCCATGGCCCTCCCATCGAAGAGTCTCGAGCTCTTGATTCAACATGGAGCGGCGGTCGACCAGAAGGATCCCGATGAAGACACGGCTCTGATCATCTCAGGTCTGGTTGGTGACAGCGACTGTGTCAAGGTTCTCCTCGACCACGGCGCCCACATCGACTTGAAGGGCAAACACAACGGGACCGCTCTTCACGCCGCGGCAGCAAGTGGACATACCGCGACCTGCCAGTTGCTCCTGGAGAGAGGTGCAGATCCCAACATACATGCCGGGCCCTACAACACCGTCCTTCAGGCTGCTGCCGCCTCGGATACGCCAGAGTGTCTGAAGGTCATCCTCGCCCACGCCGAGGACATTGACGTCGACGTCCAGGGGGGTGACCACGTTACCGCCATCCACGCTGCCGCGGTGCAAGAAGATTCCGGCGGTCTTCGCCAGCTACTGGCCAAAGAGCCGAACTTGGATGTTTCCCCATCGCCCCGGGGGCCTGCCGCAAAGATAGGCACTCCGCTACAAGCAGCCGCGTTTGCAGGTTGCAACCGAAACGCCCGCTTGCTGCTTGAGGCCGGCGCCGACCCCAACGTTGTCTCCGGCAAGCACGGCACGGCACTGCAAGCAGCAGCTCTCAAGGGCGATACTGCTCTCTGTGAGCTCTTGCTCGCCAATGAAGCTCGCGTAGATGTCTGGGCCGGAAAGTATGGCAGTCCGCTTGTCGCAGCGGTTGTTCGCGAGGACGACTTCGATGAGCAAGGGCGGTACGACGTGCTTAATTTGCTTCTTGAACAGGAGGGCCTCCCGCCCAAGGCGTACACAGCTGCACTGGAAATGGCACTCAAACTCAAGCGCAAGGAGGATTTCAAGTTGATCTTGGCGGCGTTGAAGGCTCGCGCCAGTAAGGAGCCGAAGAATTTCCCCAATATCAAGGGGATGTTATTCCAGTTCAAGAAGGACCAGCGCCATCGCCATGTTAGTCAAGTCAACCAGGCCAAACAAGCCAATCAAGTCGACCAGGAAGACGACAAGAACAGCGACTTTGGCGACGATGTCATCAACCAGTATCAAGACATTGACGACGAGGAGGTCGAGTCAGAGCCAGAGGACACGGCTGACGAGGACAAAGCGGCTCAAGGAGGCGATCAGCAGACTAGAGGCATCGGTGGCGGCGAGGCTGGCGGCTGGCAAGAGGGAGGTACTCGTTCCCGCGGCTTCAATCCCGGCGGCGAAGGCCAGCAGGGTGGCGAGTCAGGGGGCAAGAGTGGAGGTGGTGCTGGTGCCCTTGGCGCTGCGATTGGAGGATTAATTGGTGCTGTAGGAGGCGCGGCCGCTGTGAAGGGTGTCCAAGATGACGACGACGAGCAGGTCACGAGCCGAGGCATGGGCAATCCTGATGAGGATCAGGAAGTGCGCACCAGGGGAGACTTTGAAGGGGAGGGTGAAGAGCAGGGCGAGGAACAGGAACAAGACGGAGAGCAACAGGAAGAAGAGCAACAGGAGGAGGAAGAACAACAGGAGGAGGAGGAACAACAGGAGGAGGAAGAACAAGAGGAGGAACAGCAAGAGGAGGAACACGAAGAGCAACAGGAAGAGGAGCAACAAGAGGAAGAGGAAGAAGAAGAAGAATAGTGTGAGAAGCAGAGCATTTTAAATAGGCAGCCGGAAGACCGGTAGCAAGGAGTGGTTATACTTGTTAGTTCAGAAAGTATTGGTAACATGAAAATTGCGCCTCAAAATTCGCTCGTGCACAGCCATCTCACACATTATGACCTTGTGATGGTGGTAAATATAATACGAAAATCATCTCTATAATGCATTCTATCGCTAATGAAGCATTTTTCTATATACATATACTCGCTACTTGGTCCTCAACAGTTTCGAGTCGCTAGTGAGACCCTGCTGGCTGATGGAGCACTCGGCTACTCTGCATTACTAGAATCAAACAATCGGCAACGACCCAGGCATTTGAAAAGCCCCTAAGAAGTCCAGATTGAAATCTCATCGATGAACCAGTCAACCTGGAAGCCACTCGCCGAAATCCCAATGGAAAGGAAATTGGAGCCCGCTGCGCCGTCCTCGACGGTAAACGTGTTCTCGAACCGGTACCAGCCCTTGCCGAGATCGACACCATTGGCGGGCGGCCCTGAGAAGGCATTCTCAGAGCTGCCGGAGATGGTGAGGGTTATGTGATCCCAGGTGACGTGGCCAACGGCCATGGGGACGTAGCTCGTTCTGGCAGAGAAGGCGAACTTGTAGGTGGTGCCGGCCTGCAGGTTGAGGTCCGGGGCGTATGAAGCTGTTGCGGTTCCTTCGTCGACCACTTCCAGGATTCGGAAGGCCTTTGTTGTCCCCCTGTTGGGAGAATACGCGGGTGCGATGTCGAAATAGAAGCTGTCGTCGGCAGAGGTCTCAAGGCTCCAGTCTTCGACGTTCACATCCTCAAAGTTCAGATCAAGAATTCGGTCGCCTAGGTTCAATTTGTTAGTCGTGGCGGGCTGTTATGGGCGCAGCGAGCAAGGGCTTACCGTTGTTGCAGCGAAGGCAAAGCATGTCGTACCAAAACATGCCAGTCTCGTATTGTTTGATGTTGGCCTTGGGGAGGCCGTTGGAGTATCCCTCGCATTTTTCGTTCTGGTCCATTGAGAATGACTTGCAGCCTTCGATGGAAGCGCAGAATGCGGCGCACTGGGGCAGGCTGAGGGATCCTCGGGCGACGACTGAACCGAGATCATTGGCGTCGCCCTGCAGGTTGCAGGAGAGGTCTTTTGGGGGGTCGATGAATGAACAGGACGAGAGAGAGGATCCGAGAATAGGCAGAGGAGTCGCAGAGGGGCTTGGTGCTGCGCTAACTCCGAGGGTGAAGAGCGCCAAGATGGCGATGGACTTGATTGAATCCATTAGTATCGTGAGTGTTTGCTGTTAATGGTATATGGGTTGTTGTTGTTCAGATTGCTGTTGAGATTATCTACCGATGACAAGCTAAGAGTAGACCCCTCTCCTTTATATCATCCTCAAGACGCCATGATTTCCATCGTCTCGGGGACTACTAGACCATCGAAATATTGGTTTATTCGGCGAGCTCTCTAGTCGGCGACTCTTTACTATGCACGAGAGCGAGCATGCACTAGTCTGCTTCGGAGTGGCCGTAAGCCAATGGAGGAGGCTGTCATTCAGCATCAGAGATCCACCCAAGTAAGCGGTGATCATAGCCGTCCGGGGTCATCTCCACATGGTTTCAAACGGAACATCAGCGGCCAGTTTGGAAGTTGCAATCGCTTGACTTGGATCAGGGTTGAACGGCGGTGGCTTGCAGATTTTGTGGTTTTGAGGATGAGCTTAAGTCGGGGATTCCGCAGGGGTTTTTGGTCTATCTATCTTTAGGAGCACGACCGTCTAAAGCAACAATCCAGGACAGGCACATTCAAGTTGGCAAATCCATCAACAAGAGTGAACCTATTTTACAAGTCGAGGATTATACGCAATTGTGGATATGGGCTTGATGTCGCGAGGGAGCTTGCATTTCGTAGTCGTCAGGGTAGTCGTCACTCTCCCCCCGTTGCTGACCTGTGTTTAGAACAGTGGCAGCTCAACAAGGTAGACCAGGAACAGAACGCCCTTGAGAATGCCTCGACGCCACGACATAAGCCACCAGCCCTATGAACATGTCGTCTACCCCATTGGCTGGAGTAGATGTCGGCGATCATCTTGAATGCCTTGAAAACTGGGATCGAGCCGCTCACGCAAATGCCTGCTAGCGCACAGCTGCGCCTCGAGCCCTCGACGCCACATGGCAAGCTGCATTTCGGGGACCAAACTGGAGCACTAATAAAGCACACAGCATCGCTCCGCCGACTCCGACGTCGCTGGTCTTTCGATGATACCCCTGCTTTCATCTAATGCAGTTGATTGTGGGAAGCAAGCGAGAACACTCAGCCACAGGCAGACAATTCGCAGAGCCTATGTCAAAGGGATAGGGAGGTAATTAAGCACGATACACTCATATGTCCCTCCTCTGCGAGAAGACACTCCATAAATAAGGTAGGAGGCCGCCGGTACCCTGCAGGTCCTACTGTTGCCTTTCACACCACCAATGAGACGCAGTATTTGACGACAACAGTAGCAAATCCATGGTTGCAACAACCTTCACTATCCAAACACGGTCCACGACTTTGTCCCAGCCATGATATCCATCCAGTGGCTTTGCTGCGGCACCGAGTCTTTGTCAAACGCCGTCCATATCGCAAGCAGCAATTGTCTTGCGACGGTCACTGAGTTGGACAGAATTCCCTGATCCAGGTCGCTCAACCGTGACAGGAGAAAAGCTCGTGCCTGAGCTACCTCGAGAGATCTTGATTCCTGGGGTGGCGCCGTCGAGATCGTGTCAGTATCTTCAGGCGAGGTGTTCTTTTCTTGGTCGATAGTAAATCGGCTTTGCTTGCATGCCGTCTCCGGGCCTTCGATAGTTTCGTAACGCAAGCCACTGCCGGCGCAGACACAAAGTAGCGGCTGCAGACACCGCATGGGAGACGTGGATGGAATCTCCTCTATGACTTTGCCAATGCGAATAGCAAGCCCAGTCACCCACTGACTCCGGAACACGTCGCTATCTCCAACTTCTTGCTTAGGGAGACGTCTCGACAGTAAGTCGGGAAAACTCTGATACAGCTGCAACAGAGACGAAAGGCGAAAAGCTTCGGTGGCGTTGTACAAGTCAAGTCGTACTGGCTCTTCGTCGCTCCGAGTACCATCGGATTCCTCGGGTTTGTTCGGAACTTCGATTGACAAGAGCCTTTCCTCAAGCTTCTGCCCTTCTCCAATGTCGTGAAGGGCCTGAAGCATGAGATCACAAGTCGCGACTGGTCGGTGGCGCCAGAGTTCGCGAGACCTTCGGCATAGAGCCATGGCTTTACCAAGCAACATGACAACCCCAGTCGACACACCCGTCCAAGGATGCAGATCACGGGGGTCTAGCGTTAAATCGGCTGTATTCCACTCAAGAAGCACACTGATATCCTCTTCGCGGTTGCTCACAATACCTCGGAGCATTTGTTCATAGACAAGGCATCCCCTGAAGAACCCCAGCAACTGTCGATCTTCTTCATGCAAGGAACGAAGGTTAAGCTCAAGAAGATCTAGCACAACTCGAGCGTTCCCTAGGTACTGCAGTCCAAGCTCTTTAGAGTCCACCCAGCTGCAGGATGAGCTCATGCAGAACAGGGATATGAGCAAGCCAGCGGGAACGGAGGATACATCGTTAGGCGCTTCGAAGAGGGTCTGCAGTTCCTGAATCAACGCCTGGTTTGCTAGCCGCGTAGCCAGTGCTGTCACTTCCTTGAAGTCAGGTGAGTCGATACTAAGTGTGGTACTGGCCATGCTCTGGAGAGAATAGAACAGAACTTCCGAAGAACCCCAGAGGGATGAGCAAAGGCGGCGAAACGGGTTATCTGGTGAGTCGAATGCGGACCACACGCCACACACTGACTTGAACCATAGATCAACGAGTTTAGTAGACGGTTGGGTTAGGTTTTGGCACAGATTGGGCTTGTGTGTTAAATGACAGTGTCCATCCAAATGAGGCGGCGATTGCGCTCGATCTGGGTATTGACCACCCAACTTTGGCGATTTGAACAAGCTGTCGTCGTTCTTTTGTTTGATCCGGATCATTTCGTTGGCAGCCAAGCTTACACCAGTTCCAGTGGTTGAATTAATCGCATCTTCTTTAATTGCTCTGCGCGGTTGTCGAGTCGGTCCCTGCCGATTTGGACGGGCGCAAATCGACTTTGACGCAGCCGACACGAGCTGGTCGAACTCGACGGGCTCGGCCGGTAGCGAGACGCGTCGGTTCTCATACTTTGTGGACCATTTCAAATCTTTCTGATAGCCTGGACAAGCGACGCCTTTTGAGACACAATTGCGGCACTGCGGCGTCTCCTCGCCGCATTTTAGCTGCGCGTGTGGGTGTGAGCATCACGAAGGCGATCTGACAGCAGAGAGCTGAGATAAGACAGTGGAGAGTAGACCTACCCGCTTGATCTTGCAGGTGCGACACCCGGCCCGGGACTTGGAGCGGCACTTCATCTGACTTGGACGCGCTTGGGAAGGTCTGCTGCTTGGCATCGACGGCCAAGAATCTGGGGAAACGACGGGCTGTGCAGTAGGTGTTAGTAATGGAAAACAACTCGGCGAGTCCTTGAGCGACGAGGAGGCACTCCACAGTGCAGCTTCGGGTCGTATTATGCGGGGTAGTTATCGCAGACGCCCTCTGCCTCCGGAGTCAGTCCTGTTTCGGCGTCTTGTGCTCCCTCACTATCAGTGACAAAAGTGCCGAGCATCCGAATCGCAGCGTCTCAGCCGTGTCATTAAACATAGGCCTGGTGCAGTTCTAACCCCATTCAGTACCTTTTTAGGCCACAGATAAGCCCTCTCTCGGTGCACCTAATGATTGCAGATTAAACCCCCGACCAAGTCCTAGGATCAATGACATCCATCCACGATGTCTCAGGCGCGCCTGTCAGTCAAGTGTGACCAGTCACATCTCACCTCTAAAGATGCATCTAGCTAGTCATTGCACCTCCAGACGAAACATTGCGCATTGATGCTAAGATTACCTTCCGCCTCCTCGACACGCGATGCCGTCCCAACGCAAAACACACTCGCAAAACGCAAGTGAATCCTCCTCAAAGGCCAAGCCAACATCCGCACACATGTCCTCTTTATCCAGCCAAATTTCGTCAGCTGGTCGTAGTCGCACAGTCACTAGGATAATGTTGCTTGTTTGAGCGACGCCGTGCTCTTGGACCCGAACCGATCGACACCTCGCTAGGGACATTTTACCTATTTCTAGCTTAGCCTCCACGAGAACCTGGTCCCCCGACCGCGTCCATGCATAAGACATGGTCTAGACCTCAGTTTGGGGTACTTCCTGGCCTTAATTAATCAGTGGCTGTCTTTGTACTCCGTATACTGGACGGTATCTTGCCGACCATGCATCACCAGCCACGAACTGTCTCTAGTCCTTGGCTCTTATCATTGCCAAAAGAAGTGCGAATACTCTGCCCAGGTAGCATCAGCCATATAAGACAGCGCGTCTTGCCGTTACAATTGACGCGATCTCAATCCACGTTTTGCTTGCCCATTCCACTCCTGTGCCACCTCTTCTTTTGAGGCACCACAAGCAATGTCTGATATTAAGAAGTCCCTGTCCAACACGGCCGACGCGACCGACGTGGGGGTCGGTGCCTCGCGTGATGTCCACGACCTCGAGGTCCTCGGGTATAAGCCCGAAATGCGACGGAACCGGACCATGTTCACGCTTCTTTTCCAGTCTCTTGCTATCGCTGCGGTTCGTCGTCATAGCCCGCCTCATTGTTGCCTGGACGTGTAGCTAAGGAACGCAGATACCTTATGGCTTTGGGTCGCCTCTCATCACAGCCATCTACGGGGGAGGTTCGCTGGTCCCGTCCACAACGTCAGAGCCCGATCACATGCTTACAATATTCTAGGCCAACTTCCCATGTTTGTCGGATGGGTCGCTGTATGCATGTTGTCTGAGTGCGTCGCCCTGTCCCTCGCCGAGCTTGCCTCCCGGTATCCCACATCGGCCGGACCGTACTACTGGGCGTATCAACTCGCAAGTCCCAAGACACGCACTGTTTTCTCCTTCCTCACTGGTTGGGTCTGGCTCATTGGCAACTGGACCATCACTCTCTCCGTCAACTTTGGCATGGCCTCCCTAATTGCCGCGACCGTGGCCTTGTACCACCCCGAGTTCAGCCCAGAGCCTTGGCAGCTTCTGTTGATCTTCTACGCCATGTGCATATTGACCTTCTTTATAGTTGCATATGGCAACTCGGTCTTGCCTATTGTCGATACGCTCTGCGCTGCGTTCACCATCTTGGCCATCATTGCTACAATGGTCGCTATGTCAGTCAAGGCAGATGTGGGCCGCCACACGGTCAAAGACACACTTGTAGGTCCTCGACTTCCCAGGACAGCTATTTGCAATCACTAGAATGGCACCAAACTCATTGCGCATGTCTAGGGCTTCTACGATACGACCTTGTCCGGATGGGGCTCATTTTCCTTCTTCATCGGCATCTTGCCTGGCGCCTACACGTACGCACTCACTTTCTAGAGTAATTACTAGTACTGACAAATCTTCAGATTCTCTGCCATTGGAATGATATCTTCCATGGCTGAAGAGTGCGGGGATGCAACTGTAAGGTTGCCGAGAGCATTGTCCCTGTGTGTTCCTATCGGTGGCCTGGCGGGCCTCTTTTTCGTACGCACCAAGATCTGATCCAAATCTACGTTTCTTGACCAAATACTAACTACAGAAAAGATCATTCCCATATGCGCGACCCTCCCCGATTTGACCGAGATCATCGAGAACTCTCCCGTGAGCCAGGCCCTCCCATACATCTACGGACAGGTCATGGGAACGCCCGGAGGTGGTCTCGCCTTGACCTTTCTCATCATTGTCATCACTGTGTTCTGCTCGATCTCTATCACTGTCGCAGCCTCACGATGCACCTGGGCTTTCGCGCGCGATCAGGCGATTCCTTGGTCACGACTCTGGAGCAGAGTCGACGAGCGTCACGGTGTGCCTATTTGGGCACTGGCGCTTACCACCATTGTCCAAATGCTTCTCGGGCTCATCAACCTCGGCTCATCGTCCGCATTTATTGCGTTTGTCTCTGTGGGCGTCATTGCACTAGCTCTCTCTTACGGCATTCCCATCTCACTCTCCGTCTATCATAGGCGTCGTGAGGTAGCGGCGGCACGATGGAAAATGCCCAACAAGCTAGGATGGATAGTGAATGTGATTGCACTGGCTTGGATTTCCTTTGAAGTTGTCCTTTTCGCCATGCCCTCAGTTCTACCCGTCACAGCCGTCACCATGAACTACGCCAGTGTGGTTCTAGCCGGTTTTCTCTTCATCAGTGCCGTATGGTACGCGATACACGCGAGAAAGGGTATGTTCGGCAATTCTGTTCCAGACCCATTTCTAGTACTGACATTTGTACAGTATTCACAGGTCCGCCGGAGTCTGCTGGCTTGACCATAGATGGCGACAGCGCATAATTTTAGTCATTATCAGTCATGATTGGAGTTTGCCGGAATATTGGACAATTGGAGTACTCTCTTGCCATACTCTCAGCGTTGAGATTTATGGATCTTCAAGTGAGCGGTCGCGCGAAAGTTCCTGCTTGATGGAGGTCTTTTGGGTTCATTTATGGAGGAGCGAGCCTTTATTTGCAGTTAATAGAATATCCAACTTTGACTCGAGCCACAGCTGCCCATCGACGTTCTCTCCAACCTCAATACAGTCGGCTTCTTCGCTAGATCAGAGGTTCTTAGCTTTACCATATCATTTTCAGGACCGACCCTCTTTCGAATCTTAAAACTTCAGATACAAGTATTTGAATTAATTAAATTAATTCAACCAGGCGTACGTCATCCAGCCTGATGCTCTACATCATTAGCCGGCATATCGCCATGCTTGTGGATACCGACCGTAGTTTATCTGAGTAATGCGGTCGGCAAGCCCCACTCTCTTATCATGCTCAGCTTGCATTCTTTCCCCATCTTCTAATCACTGCTCCTTCAACTTCATAAACACCAGTTCAGAATGATCGAGTCCATTCCAAGTTCTCAAGTCCACGTTGTGGGAGCACTGGCATGTCAAAGAGACTCATACCTTCGCAGTATTGAGGCAGAAGTGGTATCATGTGTCAAATTCTCACCGCCAAATGTCAAACAGACGAACGGCCAGAAAAAGAAGCAGGCCTCAGCGAATTCTTCAACTCTAGATCATGCAGACTCGTGGCTGGTCGAGTTTTCTGATTCTGTCTTATTTCCCGAAGGTATTTTCATGAATCCCTAGTCTCTCTATTCGATCTAACAAAAACTTCAGGTGGCGGTCAACCCTCTGACCACGGTTCTGTATTGCCTTTGGCTCCTTCTTCTCCAGAGCCAATCTCCATCACGCGTGTCGAGCGTCAGGGGCTTCGGTGCGTCTATCATATGGGTGAGGCCTTAACTCCTGGCCTGAAAGTTCGCCAGGACGTCGATTTCAATCGCCGATGGGACCACATGCAGCAGCACACTAGCCAGCACCTGCTCTCCGCTGTCATGGACACTTACGAAAACCTCAAAACTCTGGGCTGGGGCATGGGAACAGAGGGCGGCATGAACTACGTGGACTTACCCAGAAAGCCGTCTCAGTCAGAGATGCAAACCATTCAAGACAGGTGCAATGAGGTCATTCGCGAAAATGTGACCATTACAGTCACCACTCCCGACGGAGCCGAAACCAATAAGCTGCCTGGCGATTACGACCAAGACAAGGGCCTCGTTCGCGTCATTCATATTGGAGACCTTGACCAGAACACGTACGTCCCTCAACCACCTTGCGTTCCACAACTAACGTGGCATTCCCAGATGCTGCGGCACTCATCTAGCCCAAACTTCACACATCTCTCTCATTCTGCTGCATTTCACTCAGCCTGTCCATTCGACGAACTTCCGCCTGTACTTCTCTGCAGGTGATCGAGCTATAAGGGCATCCACAGAGTCCATCAATGCGCTTCGGTCAATTGCGAAAACTACATCCTCGTCAAGCGTACCTGCTGAGGTGGTCACTAGTGTCCAAAGATTCTGTGACACCGCAGTAGATTTGAAGAGACGAGAGAGGAACTTGCTATCAGAGATTGCAAAGTTTGAAGGAGAGCGAGTGAAAGCTGCTCTGCAGGCTGGACAGAATGCATGGGTCTACCGGCCTTTGGATACTCTTGACTTCCTGAACATGGTCGTTTTCGAGGTGAAAGATTCAGTGAGAGACGGGCGTACTGTTATCTTGGTTAGTGGTGAAGGCCAAGGAGGTGGGCCAGTGGTGGTCATTGGGCAGAAAGATTCAGTGTCGGAGATTGCCAGAAAGATCCAAGAACTTGTTCCACATGTCAAGGGTGGAGGCAAGGGGGAGAGATGGCAAGGCAAGGCAAAGGAATGGAAGAAGGGAGATCTGGAGGCAATCAAGAGCTTAGTAGCTTAGTGAGTAATTTCATGACAACCAGTGTCAATATTTCCATTCAGGTACAGACATGGGCGTTACGGGGACAGTGGAAGTGACGACTTGTGATCAAAATCATGTCTTCAGTTCTAATTTCCTCTAATTATGTGTTTTGGTATCATTGACTCATCCCTCATCTGTTGGTACACCCATTCCGTCTTATTCACGTTTTCCCCGGGCTAGATAAGCCTCGAACTGCTAAGCATTGCTCGCCTCGAGATTGTCTCCTCCTTAAAGTAACTCCTCGTCCAAATAGCCTGGTGGGCTTGACCATTCGTCCTGATAACAAGGCAGGCTCTCAATGACCCATCCAGAAGCCATGTTGGGGTCATCAGCCAGGGCGACCCGGTAGTTCAAGCGTAGGATCCGTCCAACGCCTGTTCGAATTGCCAAATCCGGCTTGCCTTCGGGGAAATGCTCTTTGACGAACACGATCTCGACAACCAGCGAATGAGTTACCTCGGTACCGTCAGGGCTCTTTGTGTCGTAGGAATAGGTGAGTTGAGGGCTGTTGGAGTTTTGGCGGATATCGAAACTGAATTCCATCTCAGCTGTCCCTTCGGCATCTTTTGACTTCCATCCACTGTAGAGGCCCTTCTCTCCTAAAAGCCTAGTCTTGTTGCGAACCAAGCTTGTATTCCCAGCCGCAGACGCTGCACCACTGTGTCGCTCGCACGCCTTAGCAACTGCTTTGATGTTCTCTTCCAGCCGCCAAGCTCCCTTCCAGATACGCCAGAGCTGGTGGTTCTGACCGTTCCCTGGGCAGTTAAGAAGGCCGTCGAGCCTGAGTGAAACCTTGTTAACTCCGCCCGGGCAAATGATGGAGTCGATTTGGCTGCTGATGTTGATTCCCGCAGAAGGAAACTTGCGCGTTGATGAAAGAGGGCCACTTGGAACAGACAAGCTGCGTCTGACGGTGAGGGTGCGTTTGAAGGTTGCGGTCTGGGGGGCGCTGCTCGGCGTGTCTTTGGACTTGAAGTGGACTTCAGCCTGGAACTCGTAGGAAACGGAGAGTAGAGCGGAATCCATGGAAGCCGGAAGGTGGTCTGGGATGAGGGTGGAAAAGGGAAACTGGTGACTGCCGTTCCGTAGAGTCGTTGATTGATCCAGGAACCTCCATTCGTGCAGCGCAACAGATTGATCCTTGCAGTTGACACATCGGTTCTTGAAGGGCCTCTTCTGGATGGTGTGGATGTTGAGTGCAGCGCTGAATCCTTCAATCTCCGCAGAGCCCTCCTTGATGTTGAGTGATAATTGGCCTGACAGGAATGAAGGTAGGCTTCCTTCGTCGCTTCCGAGGATGATGGTAGGTGAACTTTCAATTGTCCAATCGATTGAAACTGCCGGGGTATGTCGATCTCGAGAGGCTTTGGTGAACGGCAAGCTCCGAAGAGGCCTTACAAGGTTTGTCAGGTCCGGCATGGTACGTGAACAGCGTCACAGGTTGTACGCCCACGGTGTATTATATGGCAAGGATCTGGTAGTTGAGATGACGAGATTTGTCCTGGAGGTGTCGGAGAGCCTGGTGTGAAGCAGTCGGCGATGAGTGTTCAAAGAAGTAACAAGGTCCTTTCACTCAAAATATATTGAGCAAAGAAGGAAATCTCTTCATGGGCTAGTTCCTCTTTTATGTCGAGGCCGCGAGTGCGGTGCGCCTCGTCGTGAGAACCCTCAATCTAGTAAGGGCGAGACCTCCAGAAGGGGTCCATACGTCGGTATAATATGCCACAATAGGTCTAGGCGATCACGGTCCGGGAGCACCCACTCTTAGTCCAGGGCCGGACTGAAAGGTCCCGCTTGCTTCAAGGCCCAGTTCTTCGGGTAACTCATTGGATGCTACGCCATCAACTCCCGTGCCTGGCATTCCAGGTTCGTCGAGAACTTCGGCCCCATTATTCGAACGATGGGTCGTCCGGGTGTTAGCGAAGATGCAGACACCACCTCATTTAGCCATGTGATGAACTAGGCCTCTTTTAGAAGCTTTCGCCGGCGAGAGCAACCGAGCGAGATTCAACGACCAGGCCACGTACTTCAACAGCCACCGTTGCACCACGATATTTCGGCTTCACAGTGAGCTCGTCAGCAAGGGTGTTTCTTTTGTCATAAAGACTAGATGGCTTAAGGAAGTGGGGCCGCATTGTTTGACCGTAGAACCACATCAATATTCGTATTTCAGCCGCTTAAACTGCAACTCACGATGCAACTTTAATTGAAGACCCCGTCTCTCACCACTGAGTCGTAGTCCAACATCAACCAGCCACAGAACCAGGTGTTCCTTCTTCAGTGAGCTCCTTAGTAGCCGATCTGATCACCAACAAGGACCAACGATCATTGTGCACTGGAATATTCAAGAATGAAGGTGAGAAGCAGGCATCGTATGCATGTCTGACGCATCCGTTCACCATACACAGCATGAGCAAGCATCAAATGTCCACCAACGAGGGGAGCAAGCTTGAAGCCCCTCGTCCCATCATCACTAATAGAATTTAGTTATGATTTCGATATAAAAATGTGACGCCTTCGTTGCGAAAACGGACATTCGTTTTAGTGGGGTGTCGCGGTCAACTGCCTATTTGGGCCATTTCCTCTTTCGTCCCTCGTCACTTGGCTTCAAGGTGCTCAGATCCTGCCCCTTGACTCCTTGTCATGGCGATGTCGCAAGGCGATACCTAGTACACGGGAGGGATTGTAAGTGTCATGTGAATGGGAAAATATGAGAGATCGATTTCTTGAGCGATTCTTGGTGCTGTCGCCTTGCTTATTTCAATTCCCAAGTACTCAACAACGCGAGTCGGTGTAGGGTACGGCGCGTGCATGCAAACATTGCCGGATGAATGTCCAACGCAGTAGAATTACGTACTAATGATATGAAATGAGCTTGGTGGAAGTTGATACTTCATTCGTACTTCAACAGACAGACATCCCAGCTGTCCAATTTTTACGAGCACCGGGTCTGCTGGTGACGAAGCTGTTATGCAGCCCAGTCGCCCAACGTCCGCAGTGAGGTGACCCTTGACACGAGCTTAATCGAACTGACAATCCCAGTTTGGTGGTCTACCTTTACTAGCGGGCCGTTGACAGCTCCCTGGTGTAGAAATAGTGTCACCTATATGCCTCTGCCCTGGTTCACAGAGATCCGAGGCCCCGACAACGGGACTCGCGGAATATCAGGATCCATGGCTTCAGATAATTATTGCTCTCTGGGAGGCGGGGCGACAGACATCGGACCACTCGGCAATAAATCAGCTGCATGCAGGCATCATTCGAATCGACGCCTGGAACGTGCAGAACTGCAGATGCGATCAGGTGGATTTAAGATGCCCGGGCGTCTACGATCGGAGCAGGAGCTCGAGCTTGATTGTTGGGATCGAGCGGGGAACACCGAGGTTAGGGATGACGGACCAGGGATAGTTGACGGCTTAGTACTAAATAGGTCTAGATAAAGAGTTTGTGTTGGATCGCAGGACAAGTCGCCTGCGAGTGGAGCACGATGGCGACTTTTCGAAGATATTCTCTTGCAAAGCGCTCCGATCAAGGACGTCGCTTCATTCATGCTTATCCCGCCATTTCTGAGACACACCAAAACATGCATGAGAGTTCACATTCCGACGTTGACTCCACCCAGGGACGGAAGCCTCGCACCAAGACGTTTTCCGGGTGCTGGACCTGCAGAGCCAAACATGTCAAATGCGACGAGACACGACCAAGTTGCAACCGCTGCCAACGCTCGGGACTTAGCTGTGAAGGGTACGGCGTGAGGCTATCGTGGACCTCGGTACGTGACCCGTCAAATTTCAGGCTGCGGGGGTCATCCTCAAGGAAAGCCAGGCGCATGCCAGCGAGCACTGTTTTCAACTCCCGCGAAACCTCTATCGACCGGGCAGTCACGGGAGAAGAGAGAGGCAGCAGAGAATCTACGGAGCCCTCAAGGAGCTCGACACAACATGACGCATCGGGCTCAATGGGCCTTGATTCAGGTCCTACCCTTGAAGACGAATCACCCGATGGCGGATTGAGCTCCCGGTTGTTTGACTCGTACAAAATCCTGGGCCAAGGCTTGGCTTCGAGAGCTTCATATGCGCCCTCGCAGACGCGACTAGGACAGCCCGATGGCCACGATAGCCCTCACGGGGCACAGCACAATGACGAATCTCCTGGCCCTATCGTAACCAGCTGTGAGATTCCCACACCCATAACCTCCAACGATATCGACGCCAGCTATCAAGACATCACATGGCTTCCTCAGCGCCGATCTAATTCACCACCCTCAGTTTATCCACCCAGTCAAGGCCACCACCAGACGCGGGTGCCCAATATTGAAGCCCCTTTGCGACACCTGGACGTCCTGCCGAACCCTGCTCTCCAGTGCCAGTTGATGGAGCATTGGACGCTGCATCTCTGCGATGCTCTGAATCCGGTCCCGGGAATCCATAATCCCCTGCGGACGATCATGATGCCGATTGCCCTCGAAGGGGCCCGGGCAGACTTGAAATCGTCGACCGGAGCAACGGCCTTGTTCCACCTTATTTGTTCTGCGTCTGCATTTCATCTATCGCAGACAAAAAGCACGCCGGAATCTAGGCGCACGCTTGAGAATGTGGCGCTGGAACATCATAACCTAGGCATTACCCATCTTGGCCAGAATATCCAGTCCGACGACCTCAGCCAGTGTGTGCCCGTTCTTGCGTCCCTTCTCATGTGTATCTTGAACGAAGCCATCACGGTGCCCACCCCGTTCTGGCGCCTTCACTTCCGCGGAGCTGTAGAATGGGTAAACCACATCAACCCTCAGGTGTGGCATCAGACAGAATCAGCATCGGTAATTTATCAGATGTTTACAGGAATGGCGACTCTTGTACAGTCGCAGCTTCTGCTTGATGGCCACGAGGCGTCCTTTTGGGAGCTTCACTATGATCCGGCGTCACAACCGGGACCGTACATCCTGGACATGGCATTTGGTTTGCCTCAGTCCATCCTCCAGTGTCTCAATGCTATGAAGGCAATTCAGATGGAGGACAAGCGCTCGAATGGCCGAACATCCGTCCAGCATACCGCTAGGTCTCCCCAGAACCTGGATCGACTGGAGCTTGAGCTCTATCTTTCTGCGCCAAAGAAGCCCAGCGCGTCAGTCGGAAAGGAGTACTGCGATCTTGTGTATCATCACGGCTATACATACTACTTTGCGGCATTGATTTACATGAAGCGCACGGTGAAAGACGCGCCTATAGAAGATGTCCAGCCTTTGATCGAACAATCGCTGCATCATATCGAAGCCTTGGGAGCGAGTACCGACCGCCCATTTTCGCCAATGCTGTGGCCAATCGCCATCATAGCCTTTGAGACATGTCATTCCATGCCGCAGAACCGCATGCTAAAGTGTCTTGAGGGGTTTGCGAGCAGATCGGGATTCGCGATCTGGACACACCTCTCGGTCTTGGTTAGGGATCTATGGGCACTCCGGAAGACGGAGGGCAATGAAAACCTGAAGTGGCATAAAAGCGTCCTGACGTCGATTAATGATAGTTTCATGCTGCTGTAATTGACGTGTAGAAGAAAATTAGGCTGCATAACTGGTATCGAGCTATCGATGACGATCCCTTCGGAGCTATGCCGTCTCTGTCGTTGCCAATTTCCCTGCCCAATTACAAACCGCCATTTGTAATATGCAGCTTTTGCGCACTGCAGGATCCACGGGTTCAAGACATGTTCAGCTCGCCTCGTCTAAGCGGCTGGTCCCGGGCCCAACCACCCGAGGCTAGCCCACCTATGAGAACACCGGGATAGTACATCACGATGACTTCAGGTGGTAGCACATCTCCACTCGACTGAGACATGTGCAACTGGCGGGAGGTTCGTGGCCAATGGGAAACCGCGCTGCGTGCCGTGTCTTACTTGCGTCGTAGTAACGTGAGACAGCGGCAGATGGTGATAGGCTTCTGACGTAGGCATTCATAACATTCATAAGGCGGTCAAACCCAAGCTTCTGCTGGAGCTGTGTGCCCGGAATATCTCATCTTTCCTTCTCAACAACCAGAAAACACCATGGCCTCGCCGACGCCAATCCCTCAGCCGCCGGGCTTGCCCCTGCTGGGAAACATTCGCGATATCAATCCAAACAACACTTGGTCCTCTCTCAAGACTTTGGCCGAAAAATATGGAGAAATATTCCAGATCAAGGTCCTCGGCCACACCATCGTCTTTGTCGCCGGCGCCGCCCTCGCCGAAGAAATCTGCGACGAGAAGCGGTTCCGAAAGTACGTCGGTGGCCCAATTGTGGAGATCCGATACGCTGTTCACGACTCCCTCTTCACAGCCTTCGACAGTGAGGCAAGCTGGGGGGTCGCTCATCGCATCCTTGCACCAAAGCTCTCGAAAAACTCGGTTGCTGAAGGGTTCCACGGCATGAGCAGCACAGCGACTGAGCTGATCCAAAAGTGGAAGGGCCTCGGCAGCAACAACAAGATATCTGCGATGGGAGAGCTCAACCGACTGAACCTAGAGGCCACCACGCTTGTCCTCTTCGGCCAGAAGCTCAATTGTCTCGAAGGCCCCGAGCACCCAATGATCAAAGCAATGGAGGACGCAACGTCGGAAGCGATGAAACGACCCAATCGACCGGGCCCCCTCAACTTCTTGTTCGGCGGCAAGTTTAAGTCCGCCACGGCCACGATGCGCTCATACGCTTCAGATGTGCTCAAGTATCGCAAGGAGAACCCCACAGACCGTGACGATCTCATCTCTGCCATGCTCAATGCCAAGGATCCCGAGACAGGCACGGCGTTGACTGACTCGCAAGTTATCGACGAGATTGTGACAATGCCAATCGGGAGTAGCACGGCGCCATGCCAACTCTCCACGGCCATCTACTATCTCCTGAAGAACCCGGATATTGTGGCTACCGCCAGAAAGGAGATTGATTCAGTGGTGGGATCTGAGGATTTGACATATGAACATGTGTCACGGCTTCCATACATCGAGGGCATCATCCGCGAATCACTTCGCTTGTCGTTTGCCGCGCCTGGATTCAACATTGAGCCTATCCCGACTGAGAACAAGAGCCCGGTGCTTCTGGGAGGCGGTAAGTACCAGGTCGCTCACAACCAGGCCATGATTATCGTTCTGGCCGGAGTGAACCGCGATCCCGCCGTCTTTGACGAGCCGCTAGCCTTCCGACCAGAGCGAATGGTTGGCGAGGCATACGAGAAGCTACCATCGGGAGTGAAGAAGGGCTTTGGGAATGGAAAGCGAGAGTGCATTGGGAAGCACTACGCGTGGCTGTGGGCGATGGTTGTGATGACGAAGCTTATCAAGGAGATTGACTTTGAGCTGGATGATCCAGGATACCAACTTCATCAGGATGGTTGGTTCAATTGGCGCCCAGCTGGATTCTATGTCAAGGTCAAGCCTAGAGAGAACTGAAGAGTTTGTTTATTGTGGGGATGTTGTCGGCGTTGGATATCAAGATTGACATGAATTGGAATAGTACCAATGATCGTTACGATTTAGAATGAGATTGAATATCAAATGACAGGTTCTGGTCTGATCTCCGCATCTTTTTCAGTAAAAAAGCAATTGGGGTAGCAGTTCATGCTTGGAGTTACTTGACATCTTAATCGAAATGGATCAAAACGAAACACTTCGTGCTGGATTTTTCTCGAATTGGGGGCTGGGAACTATCCTCAATTTGACCCTATTCAAATGATTTATCCACTGGAAGCAAGGATCTCTATCACCGTTGCATGGGTGAAGAAGGTAAAAGAATTCGCGAGGCCCCTATAAGACGCTATGAGGAAATGAACTTGATTATCCTAAGAGTTTGGCCAACAGAGAGAGGGACTTGTCGATTGGAATTCCTTGGAAGCTTATGTCCCACCTGCACCAGATGGCCTATATGCGATTGTTCTGATTCGCACCTGAATGAACATCCCTTCAACGGCTATTGAATCTCGCCGACAAGCTCAATCCAGCAGAAGCTGTGTAATATTTGTCCTATTTGAAAGATAAAAGCTCGCTTTGTTCTGGATAGCACGCGCCCAGAGGTCTCTTCAGGCACGGTATTCAACCTTGTGCGGCGACCAGCGATGTTCAAGCTGCCTCCCGAGCACCACGGCGGCCTCGAGCGTGATCTCGTCGAGGGTACCAAAGGCACGGAACGCCAACTTTGTTCTACGCATGCCTTAAAGCTAACCTTGGAGGGTTACATACAGACTGAGCCTGGCCGTAGGGCTACTACTTGGTTTCGCTAGGCCTTCGATTGGATCAGAAACTACGACTGCACCACCATTTTTGTCTTCTCTGGTCGGGTACCAACGGATGGAGGAACCTTGTGTGGTTAATGAACCTCATGATGGCGGATGGAAGGGAAAAGTGGCACCTAGACCGGCAAAGCTTGATCAAGGAAATCCGAGTTCATGGCTACTATCTCGGTGCCTTGGTGGCCAACCTTGATGATCCATCCTTACGATGGAATATAAAATACCTCGCACTGCACATGCAACCGTCCATCTGACACATCATCTCACTCTCACGCCCAACTACGCAAAACATGTATTTTTCGGCTTTATGGAAGCGCAAAACCAGCCGCACTCGCTACGTCGACAGGGAAAGCGCGGAAATAGAACCTCTACTTCGGTCATGTCCGTCGAACGAACCTCAGCTACCCAGGAATGATGAGAAATCAGCCTAACTGGTACTTTAAACACAACTGCTTAAAGCTATATACATCAGTTCAAACAGCCCTGTGTGGATTTCTTCCCATTATTTCAAACAGCCCTGCCTGAATTCCTTCCCATTGTTTCAAACAGCCCTGCTTGGGTTCCTCTCCGTTCTTTTAGTTAAACCTGTTTGAATTCCTGCAGAGCGTTTAACTTTCTGTAACGAGTATGACCACGATTCTGATCTCTTGTCCATTGCTACGGTCGAATTTATTCAAGTTGTACGCAAGGGAATCACTCGTACTAGGCATTACAAGTTCCATCAGTGTAGAATCAAATCCTGCTGTGTGAACTGACTGAATTGGGTATATAGAGGGACCTTGCTCCAAGTATAGAGCTAAATACTCAGTCTAAATCAATCCGAATATAACCTGGAAATTCGGTCTACTCCAATATGCCCCGGTGTGCAGCTGCAAAGCTACTAAGACTCATTGCATCCACGTCCCCCTCAGGCTGGCCACGGTTCGGTGTAAGATACGGCTGTACCGGCGGGGCCTCGCGTCGTCCGCCTCTAAAAGAGGGCTCAGAATCATCGTCAACCAGAACGACCATCCAGACGCCAACAGACCCGTTTGAGCCGAGCAGTGGCGTACAGTGAATCCAGCGACTACGGCCCGCCGACGCCGGAGGAGGCTGGCCACCCCCTTCACCGTGGCTCCGATAGTCCATGACTCGCGTCGAGTGACTCTGGGCCTGCATGTCGGATCGAGACAGCC
This sequence comes from Neonectria sp. DH2, assembly GCA_003934905.1. Classification (NCBI taxonomy): domain Eukaryota; kingdom Fungi; phylum Ascomycota; class Sordariomycetes; order Hypocreales; family Nectriaceae; genus Neonectria; species Neonectria sp. DH2. The sequence goes on along the minus strand of RQWH01000019.1, from coordinate 731,891 downwards.
AGCGCACCTTGGCAGTCAGGCCGTGTCCGCCGGCGAAGGCCTGGGTGAGGGCGTCGCGCACGCGGTCGGAGCCTCCGATGCGCGACAGGAAGGGGCTCTGCAACATGCCCGGGACGCGCAGCGATGGCGATGCGAAGAGGATGCGCAGGTTGGGGTACGGCCGGACGAGCAGATAGTGCTGGAAGATGCCGCTGAGGCGTCCGCCGCCGTGGATCTTGGCGGCGGGCTCCTGCAGAATGGGATCCGACAGCCGGCGGTTGATGGTGGCGTCGTCTTGGATCAGCAGCCGCGGCTTGTTCCAGTTGGCTCGCATCGAGTCTGCGTCCCTCACCTCCTCCTGATGCGTGCGGTGTAGAGAACCACCCGACTCACGCACCGTCTTCAGCTCTGACAAGTCAAACATGCCAGCCAACTCTCGGAACTCGTCTTTGTCATGACTCTCTTGCGGTTGACTGGGTGCCTCGCCGGGGTACTGCTCGGGGCTCTCCCGCTGCATGAGCCTCGACAGCGAGTCCAGCCCAGAGCACTCCTTTACAAGTCCGGAAACATCGACCTGCGCGCCCATGTGGTACCGTACGACGCCTCGAGAATCGAAAAGCGGAGCTAGCATCAGGAGGTTGACAAACGGAGACCCGTCACGGCGATAGTTGAGGAACGTCTCGCAGTGATCTTGACCGGCCTCGAGCTTCTCTCGGATTCTCTGTACACTGAATGGATTCGTTTTGGGGCCCTGGAGGAACCGGCAGTTGCGCCCTATAGCGTAGCTCATGCCGTATTGGGTCGTTCTGTGGAATTCTGTTTTATCCCAATGTCAGTTTTCGTGCCGTCTTATTGGAATCTGGGCCAGACCCTTGACTCACCTTCACTTGCAAAGACAATGGGATTGTCGGGCCGCGACGGATCTGAGAGGCAGAAAACCTCCGCGAGCCCTTCTGATAGATCCCGGAGTTGCGGCGGTAGCGTGTCCGTGATTCTTCGCTTGATGGTGATACTGACGGTCTGGATAAACGTGTGCGTGATGTACGCCGGCAGGTCGTGGTTGGCCATGACTTCAAAGGCATCGTCTGCCCTCTTGCGTAGCGCATTGTTGACAGTGGCGGTAACAGGGTCCTCGGTGAAGTCAAGTCCGTCAATCGTCTTCAGCGAGCCTGTCAGAGCATTCGCATAGTCAATGGCCTTGAGCGCCTTGAGCGTATCCAGGTAGTAGGCCAAGATGGGCAACGAGCCTGACCGCGACGTGGAAAGGAAGTTGGAGAAGCGCTGAAGCAGTGTAGGGTCCTCGAAGATGACCCTGAGGTGCTTGATGGAGAAGAGCAGCTCGGATTGCGTCTCGAGGGTGTATTGTTTGCCCAGCGCATGCGCCGGAACCACCAGGTCGAACGAGGCCGGGTCGAATTCTTCCTCGGTCAGTGGCTCGAGTCCGTCGTTGTCCATGCCGCCCTTGGTCTGAAGCGGGGGTAGCGTCGAGGGTGCCTGTGAAGAGATGGACGACGCGTCCCTGTGGGACCATGGCGAGTCGTGCGAGCGGTAGGACCTTGCGCTTTTCGAGCCCATAGACGAAGGCCTGTCTTGTGATTCATCTTGGTAGAGGCTGGAACTGTCAGCTTCAATCGCTTGGGCCGAGTCAGCGGACGAACCTCAACTTGGAAAACACGGGCCTCAAGGCATGCTGGTCCATCTTTGGAGGTGGATAAGGACCTATGTGCAGGCTATCTAATCTTGGTGGGAGTAAAGACATTGCAGGCGTGGATATGATTGTCGCGGTGGTAAATTTCGCTGTGGCGAGGAGCGCCTTATTTAATGTGCATGGCGCTCTGGAAACAAGATGACGACCATCCAGCCGTAGTGTCAAGCTAGACAGGAACTTTATGGCTGCATGTAGATCGCACTGACAGATGCCAAATAGTGCCAATAGTGCCAAATGATGAAATGAGCTTCAGCATGAGTGCCGTGAATCCTTCTCGACCTGGTCTTAGATCGTATGTCACCCGCTGTAGGTTGGCGCTAGAAACGAACCCCCTTGCGCTACTAGTAGCGTGCTCTCACGCTACTGCAAAATTCCCGATCCCGATGAGAAGAGATCATGCCGGGAATCGCGGTCCTAGCGTTGCCCTGCATGGTGGACGATCGGCAGAGATCAGGGCAAGGGATGATGGGATGAAGTGGTGCATATGGACCATCTTGTCGGTGGAGAGAAGCTTGCTAGAGCGGACGTTGAACAAAAATAAAATAAAAGGTCAGCAACTGAAAAAGTCTAGAAGAAATCGAGTGAAACTACGATAGCATCGCTATCGTTGGTCTTGCTCCGTCGAGCGTTGTGTGTAGCGTGGCCCAGATACCAGGCTAGTGGTAGAGGCCGTGGACACTAAAGGTGACTAATGACGAGGCCAAGAAGGGGTCTGAGAATTGCCGTGATACATGGTGGGATAATTAAGCTCTCCCCGTTGCATCGCCATCGACGGACTTCTGGATCTCGGAGTTCTTACAGGTATTAAGGTCGACATCCTTAAAGCTAAGACAAGTCTGGCCTCGTTTCCCCACGGCCTTGGCTAGTATTATCTGGTTATTGACAAATACTTTTAGTATCGGAGAACCAGGGCCAGGAGCGGGTATCCGACCGACCAAGGCATCATCAACACTTCAACAAGTTCCACTGAAGAGCTCTCCCCGGGCTGTTAATTCTATGGGAAGGATCATGGCAAATCTCCGCGCAGAAATTGGCGATCAAAAATAAAGCAGAAGTAGAGAGTTCAATCTGTGCAGGGTATCTGGGCCAAACTGATGACAGGGCCTTCAACACGGGGCGCGTAAAGTGGCCACCGTCACGCATCGCTGTGGAGACATGGCTTCGAACAACAAACAAGCAAACACAAATCGCAGCTCCTCCCCCTCATCCTCGTCCTCCATCCTTGTCCTCCATCCTCCCGAATCAAACCGTGCCATCGTCCAACAATCATGCCCCCGACGATCCCCACCAAGGAGCACGGCGGCTCCAAAAACCCCCGATTAGCAATGCGCAGGGACGAGTTCTATCAACTCACGCGGATCCAGAGGAGGCTAGTCAAGCGGCTCAAAACGATCGAGTTTGACAGCGAGCAGCTCAAGGAAGTTTTCATCGTGCAAGGCTCGCCCTTTGATATCGACCAGGACGATCCGATTGACGTCGATCCTCGCTACTTTCTCCCTGGTCCTGTCGAGAATATGGAATACGGTCTGGAGCAGCTGCGCACCACGCTGGACTATTGGGGCAACCATCCCAAAAAAGAGTGGCCACAAGCGAAGCCGATTGAGAACCATCGTCTCCGGAACGGGGAGAGGCTGGACTTTCAGCATGCAGCCGACGATGCCTGGATGGACGCCAAGGCTCGCGCTCGCTTCTGTGAGCGCGCGGCTAAGGAGGCATCCGGGTGGACAAAGCACAGGTAAGATGCCCCGGTCTACGTACGTATACATGTCCCTAACGAATCGGTGCGCAGCTTCATGCCCAAGAAGAAGCGCCCCAAGTGTTATGGGTCCTGGCTGTCTCCTGACGACGGCCGCCCCTGCTGGCAGAGCTGGCAGTGCGGCAAATACTACGTGTGGCCGCGTCCGCCTGGGAGCTACCCCTTCAAGCGCAGAGCGCTACGCTATAACCGTCATGTGCCGCACGCCGTCGGCACTGTCCGCGACATGGCTCGGCCGCTGCATGAGGGCTTGCTTCACAGCGAGTTGCTCACGGCTGTGAGCCTCCTGAAGGCCCAGATCCGCTGGAGGCACATGTATATCGACCACCACGTCTGTCCCGTACGCCTCCCCCCCTGGAACATTCTGCCCGACCATACTGACGCTCTGCAGGTGCTTGTTGTGAGCTTTCATGCCCGGTATTCGGCCCGTATCCTCCAGGCATACCTCCAGAACGGCAAGATTCTCATTCGGCCATCCCGCCTCGTCAACCTGCACACTCGGACCATTTCACCAGAAGTCCGCCTGGTTGTTCGGTGGCTCAATAGCAGACCCGTCGGCGACACGCGCCTCCCTGTCCTAGCGCTTGAGAAATTTGACGACGATGTTGCCTTGCCCGTCGAGGTTTCCGACACGCTGGCAGCCTTGTCACTGACGATACGAGCAAGGTAGAACGTACGAAAGGGTATTGAAAGTTTGGCGTTAGCTAGCGTTTTGCTGTCAACATACAGTCTGTATTGAACATCCTCGTCACTAGACACATCTATCTCGATGGACTTTTAGGACCCTAGCATTCTCATTCACGTTCTGTTCCATATCGTCTCGTACCAAGTACCCAATGTGACGAGACGGTCGCGCGACTACAAGACAAGGAAACTAGTTGATTGACTTGCGTTTCTCTCTGTTTAGGACGACACGCTTCTACCTGGTGGCTTTACCAGTCAACCGCATTTACCGCAGTCGCTAGCAGAGGCGCCTCTCACTTCCCACTGAGGAGTTGACGCCAAGTCGAAAGTGGCATGCTTCGCATGCCTACCGCCCAGTCAGACTAAGTATGTGGTGGAGCATGAGGAAGTAAGTAATAAAGGTTTGTGGGAGATAGGCAGTGTTTAGTGTGATGTAGCTGAGTCCTGAGGAGTATTAATGTATTGTTAATATGGTGTTTATTGGTTAACACGATTAGCTATCTCAAGGACACCAAAGACCATCTTATGGTAGTGGGATATTACGCTAAGGCGTCGAAGTTCACTCAAGTGGGAAAATAGGCAGTCATTCCACATTTTAGATACCAACTCTCTTGATTAGTGCTTCAATTACTGCTGCCCATCCTAGCCTGCTCCCCATACCCAGCTAAAAACATCTACATATCCGTCTACTCAGGCAACGCCACATCCCCCCCTCGGCACAAACGGCGTCGTCGAACCGACGTTTCCATCTGGGGATTGTTCACTGCTGTTTTCCGGAAGTTCGTATCGAGGTAATGTCTTGTTCAAGGCCTAGATGCTTTGTAAGCGTCTAAGATTCAATCAAGCATGCCTGCTTCACATCTCAGGACCAATGTTAGACCTATAGGGATGTAGACGAGGTTGTCGAGAGCCTCTTCTTGTTATACCTCTGGAATACGAAAGTTGCAGACCAGGAGCAGCAGTCTCCGCCTCGCAAGAATCTGGGGAGAAGTGGATCTTCCAGGAGCATGACTATGACATCCTGAATTGCCCACGGCATCAGCGCAACAAGCTATGCTCAACCCGGCGCTCGGGCGGCCATCGGCGGATATATGAAGGGTGTCTTCGGATCTCGCAGGCGGCACGCGGAGCATGTCTCAGATTGACTCGGGCTGTCGGCCACGGGTGGAGTCATTGATGAGCGCTTTTCCCTCATACATGTTGATCACTACAAAAGTGCCCACTACTTATGCATGAGACAGTCGTTTTATCTTGCAGGTATGCAGGATCGTTGTCGACGCTGCCTCGCAGGTTGTTCCGTTGAGGCTTGCATCTCAATCTTATGTAGCCCGTTGAAACCTCGTGCTTCATATCAAACCAATTTAAGTCAGGGATGAGGCTGCTTAGGGCATACTTATATGAGCTGAGGAAGATAATGCTGATTTGCACAGAAAGCAACCTGTTCTAGACGCAGAAAACATTCCACCTTCGGACCACCATGCAATGCAACATGATGCATGCGCGGGCGAGGGGCCGAAGCGACGGTCCGGACATTTCAAGATGGCCGAAGGCCGAATCCACTTGTCAGTTGGCACTTGTCCAGTTTCAGGGCCCAATTACCTCCAAGATATTTAGACAAGGAATTATGAGTAGTATAAATACTGCCGCCGTTGTCGCCAAATGAATGGTAGATAAAAATATACTCTTCATCCTCTGCTTCTGAGCACCAACATCAGCTTGACGTCCTGTTTCTAGTTCTCAAAGTCCCCTTTTTATCTTAGATACCAACCTGTGAACATGGCTCGAGGCTCTGAACCCACGAAGCGTCGTCGCTATTGGCTACTCACGTCTCCTCGCACAGCATCCAACTTGCTTGTCAAGATGCTGAACCTGGACGAGCAGGGAGTACGACCCGCACACATGGGCGGGTACTTCTTCATGCCCTCGATACCGAAGCAATTCGGGCTTCAGGAGAAGCCAATGGACACCTGGACCGAGGAGGAACGCACCAGCCTACACAACCTGCACCAGGAATGCTTCGACCGCCTCCAAGATCATGTCGCCGAGGCTGAGCGGGAAGGCCAGAAGCTGTTCGTCAAAGAGCACGTCATGATGCTCAACAGTCCCTGCTTCGAAGCCCAGCACGTATATGGCGTCACCGGAAACCTCCCAGGGGAGCCCAGGACGCTCGAGATGAGGGGCGTCCAACACCCAAGCCGCTCTCCCCTCAACCTCACGATTCTGCCGGACGAGTTTCTCAAGACCTGGAACCCGACGTTTCTCATTCGCCATCCCGCCATGGTGCTCCCGTCGCTCTTCCGTACTTGTCTCAGCGATGGTGAGATTGATGGGTTCAAGCGCGCCGAGAAGGAGCCGATGGCCACCGAAGTCACGATGAAATGGTTCCGAACGCTGTACGACTTCTACACCGTCCACTTCGAAGGGGACAGCTACTGGCCTATTGTTCTTGATGCCGACGACGTCATGACGAACCCTGCTCTCGTGTCCAAATACGCTGAGCTGGCTGGCCTTGACTCGAGCAAGGTCCGCTTCTCCTGGGAAAAGGCCGGCGAGGATAGGTTGAAGAAGCTCCAGGCCTTGGAGCAGAGGATGTTGAGCACAATCAACACGACGGACAAAGTTGATAACAGCAAGGTGGCTGGAAATATTAACATTGGCGAGGAGGCTGTCAAGTGGAGGAGTGAGTTTGGTGAGGAGGAAGGTAGGAAGCTCGAGCAGTGGGTGCGGAATGCGATGCCAGACTACCATTTTTTGTACACAAGGAGACTAAGGTTGGATTGAGAAGATGTATTGTGTAACACTTTGAGTTCTTGTTATCAAAGCTATGGTTATTCAGTCTTGGACATTCAGGCATTATTTCTGGCATGAACAATTTGAGACGATGATTATTGAGAAAGGCTACAGCAGCCGCCTAGGCACATTTTGTTCGCCAACTGTGAAGAATACTGAACTTTGCCACCGTAATAGTGAATCAACCCAGCTAAACATTGTCAAACCCTGGGTTAGTGCAGGAGAAAATGCGATCCAACACGCGCAATTCACCCTTGGGGCATCTTGAAAACCTCATTAGCAAATCGTTGGCTCAACACCGACGCTCTCAAGATACTTACCTCCACAAAACGAGGGTCACGATCAGCAAAGTCCTTCACACAGTACCGAGACCGATTTGGGTAGTAGCCCTTCATGCAACACCCAACCTGTCTGTTATCCTTGTTCCAAAGCGTCCAGCTTGCGTCAGCGCATCTCATGTGATTAGGAATGATTTCATCGTGACAGTCCACCCCTGTCGCAGTCAGCTACGCGCCCAAGGCCACGAAGACTCACAACTTACCTGGAGCGCAGCAAAGGCTGACTTCACTGGCAACTGCTTCGTCCAACTGCAGGCCATCAGGACAGCACCAAATTGCTATGCTAGACATGTGTGTTCCTTTGGGACAATATCCACCGCTTGTTTTCGGGTTGTAGAGCGGGTAGTGAATAAATCCGCTCCTTCCATGGCATTGCTTCTCACGGCTGCTCTTCACTGTAATTTTGACCTTGTCACTCTTGACATTTGCCGTCGAAGTAAACAGAACGATGTAAGTACTGGGTGTGTCCTTTTTGTTGCATGGGAGGTCAATTGGTTTTGCTGACCCCGCGTCACTCGACATCTTGGTCCATGCCTTGGCGTCGGGCTTTCGATAAGCCAGTCGCTGATGATGGTTAGCAGAGGAGTAGATTTTAGCTGTCTCCCCAGCCTTGATCTTTATTTCGAAGACGGAAATTGTGAATGGGGTCGTTTTGAGCGTCGCGGTTCCAGTAGTACCCGCGGCGTCCAGCTTGATGGCCACGGGGATGGGAGTAATGTCCGGTATGGTAGGGATGAGCACTCCGCTCGTGTCTTGGATATCCTGAAGCGAAAACTCCTTGGCGAACGTAAAGAAGTCATCAGGAAACCCTTCCAGCCCGGAAAGACGCTTCCTCTCCTCGGCTCCGTCGAGTCCAGGCTCAGACGACAAGACCCAGTCGTTGAGAGAGGTCAAGCTCCTTGAATTCCCCATCGATTGGAAGAATACGCTGGTCGCGTAAGCGGCTTTCCCACCATGTGCGTACAGGGGCGAAGCAGGATCGTAGTCGGCGCCGCTGTACTTCTTTCCGGGCCACTCTGCGTTGGAGTCTGGAAAGACGACGTTGCTGAAGTAATTTGCTGATCCATCTCGGATGTACTCGGGGTCGAGTGCGTTCCCAAACTTCAAGCCCTGTACGCAGTGGTACAGCTCGTGCGCCAGCGCTTGCAGGGCTCGAGGAATGTCTGTGGATGCTTCGGTAGTCCATCTTTGCATCATCTTCACCTGGAAAGGCGATCGCTTTTCGTACGGGTTGCTAGTCTCTGCCGTAGTAGCACCGTCGACTTCGGTGGTGAGGATGATGACTATTGTCTTTGGAAGCTTGGCAAAGGCGTCGTAGACCTTGAATGTCTCGGCGAGGGACTGTTCAAGCACTGGTTTGACCGCGTTCTTGGTCTTGCTTGATAACTGGCTCCATTTCCGTGTGTAGGTCACAATAACCGTTGTCTTGCCAAAGTCCTTCGGATAGCCCGAGAGGCCGTGGCAATCGGATTTGACTGTCCACTTGCTGCCGGGATCCTTGGAGGTCAGCTTAGGCCAGAATTGGTTACATTTTTTCCACTGGGCCTGTGCCACAGAGAAGAATGATAGGAGGGCGAGGAAATAGAGATGCAGATTCATCTTGGAAGAGAAACGGTTCGGAAATGCCAAGAGATACTTCTATCACTTGGCCAAAAGCCTTTAACTGACGAGTCACTTTGTTTTGGCGAGCAGGCAACGGACTCCGGCGGTAGAACACCTCACTATTTATTTCTCCCATGGTCACGCTCCCATCAAGCACTAGAATTGAGCGGCGCCGGCAGATGCCGCGACAATACAGAAGTGTGGCATTTTTTGGTGTTTTAGTAACGCCACAGCAAAGCCTTTTGTGTTTCTGTACCAGTAAAATGGCGTCTGTGACACAAGCTCGGCACTTGCCCTGCTCAGCCGTTAAATAGTCTGCTCGAAATCAGCCTTGGCGTTTTCCTGCCTCAACAAACGTGACCTCTTTAGATTACCTAGTTAGCCTAACTTAGTCCATGCCTCACCCATCCAGTTCAAGCAGTACGCTCCACTTCCAGCCTCTCCATTTGATCACTGCGACACGGCGCCCGGCATGTCCAACATGGGCAAGAAGAGAAGACTGGAGGATCAACGCCCTGAACGACGTAGTTAACTGTCAAGAACCAGAAACCGGCATCCGCCAGACATAAGAAGCACGTGCGAGATACGGCCCCAAGTGAGCAGCTCCTCGAAGTTCAGCTGTATGACGAATGGGTCCCTCTTTGCTGGTTTCTGTGGAAAGACGTCTCCAATGTGCGTTTCCCACACGCTAACGACTCTAGAAAACAAAGCTGGAAGCAAGCGGTTAGGGATCATGATCAAAAAAATCCAGACACGCAACTATTACTGCCCTTGCCTAGACAAAGAGTAGTGGAGGCCATTAGACTAATAGGTCAAACTTTGTCCCCGTCCTCATCACCACACCACAGTTAGAGCATTTTTTCGCCATGCATTGTGGCTAGGATTACGATCTCCAGACTAAAAATAACTCCCACCAAGCTTTATTTTGCGATTGGACTGGATTGGATCGTTTCCATGTGTAAGGCTGTCCGATGACTGCTTGGTGCAGCTATTATGGGCCAGCTGGAAACACGAATACCTGAATATGTATACCAATTGCCTGAACCTGTACCCTGTGAGTTACACTAAGAAAATACCACCTATTTCCTAACCTTGACTAACTGTAAGCTCCTATTTTCCATTACTCATTCTTATTTCTAATGCCTCAGAAACCGAGGCATTAAAGCCTTATTCTATGTAGAAGAGACCATAACTTCCTAATGTAATCTACAATAAGGTTATCACGTTTCTCATCCGTCCAATCATCCTCAGTGGACCTTTGCTGGTTGAGCAAATGTTTATATTGCATATAGCTTCCTTCTCAACTGGGAAACCTTTTCATTTTGCGACATTTGCTTCTTACCAAACTCTACTCTAGTATCATAAAGTCCACGTTAGCTCCGCCTTGGTGTTTTCCAGTGGAGCACTCAGAATCTCGTGTGCTTCTAGGAAGACTTCGCTAGCCTCTTTGAACGCACCGTCTTCTACATACAGTTGACTTAGGTTGTGATACGAAATGGCGGCATCATGAAAAGGTTCTGCTTGATCTTGAGCACCTTGGCGTGGACCTCCATGGCACAAGCATCTTTCTAAAGCTGTAGGCAGTTGACGATAGCGTAGAGGCTCCAGGGGCCGTAGGCGTTTTGTTCCTGGTGCAGACCGTTTCTTGCGCGTCGCCTTTGTAAAAGTGCTCGCGGCAATGATGCGAACGGTATGCAACAGATCACCCTGCCAAACGACTCGGTCACGCTTCGGCCCGTCGAGACAAGTGGGTTCATAGTTTGCTTGCACGCCATGCTCCTGAAGCACACCGTCTACTGGAGCATCGATGAGAGGATTCCGGTAAAGCTCTGTGCCGTTTCGTATATCGTAGGCAGCGACATTGCGGACATGACCAGCTTGATCCTGCCAACCTCCGAAGCTAAACGAGGAATGGCACCATCAGGCAGTTGATCGTCACCAACGTAGTAGTTCTTCAAGGCAACATTGAAGATTTCAACTGAACTCTGAATAGTATCTCAGTAGTTGGAACTGAAGATTCGTGTGTACAATGTTCACTACGTGAACGAAATCTCATTGACTTGTCTAGTACTAACTTGCTAAGTGAATAAGCCGCAAAGCCGAATGCTAGGCCTGTATGAGCCTCTCTTGAAATGAATCTGCCCCAGACGCCTAGACTTTGACATCATCGCCCTCGATGACATGTCCAACATGGCCCATCTTGTTCTGCTTGCGCCACTCCTCCGCATACCGGACACCGAATCCGTGCTCAAAGACAACTCTAATCTCCTCAAGGGTCATGCCTGAAGCCTCTGGGTAGCAGAAGAAGACGAAGATGTAGCCCAAGACGCACAGGGCCGCATAGAAGCCAAAGGTTCCAGATGGTGAGATGCCGCGCATCATGGACAGAAAGGTGGATGAGACGATGATGTTGGGCCCCCAGTTGAACATGTTGATCATCATGGTTCCCATGGCACGGACTTCCATCGGGAGGAACTCGTTTGCCTGCCAGGGCACACATCCGAGGCCGGCAGCATACGAGGCGACAAAGAGGATCATGGAGACTAGTACAACATATGCCGGCCATCCGATCTTGTCGTCGGTCAACTCTAGCGTGTCTTGGTCGATGGGGATTTGGGAGAAGACACCAGCGGCGATGGTCAGGAAGACGGGCATTCCCCACATGGTCCAGAGCAACAGTCTACGGCGTCCCACGCGGTCGATAAGGAAAATGGATAGGAAAGTGAAGATCCAGTTAGTGGCTGTGACGATGGTTCCGACGGCAATGGGGTTGTTGAAGCCCACGATCTGGAAGAGCGTGGCAGAGTAGTACATGAGCGTGTTGAAGCCGCAGAGTTGCTGGAAGGCCATCAGACCGCAAGCTACAATGGCTGCTCGGCGGTTGGGCGCAACTGTGGCGAGGCTCTTCAGGGCGGTGCGGACAGAGACCTCCTCGTTGAGAGCCTTAGACTGGGTGACGCCGTGTTGGATATGAGCAACCATATCTTGGATCTGCCGTTCGTTCGCGGTGGGATACATGCGGCGGATGACGCCTATGCACTCTTCGGTGCGGTTGTGGAAGAGCAGCTGACGGGGAGACTCTGGGCACCAGAAGAGCAAGACGCCCAACATGATGGAAGGAATGCCTCCGAGCCCAACCATGTACCTCCAGCCGTGTTCAACCTTGTAGAAGGCTGCATCAAAGCCGTAGGCGAGGAGGGAACCGGTTCCGAGGAAAACCATGTCGATGGAGATCATGCGGCCGCGGTACTTGGCAGGAGCTATTTCTGCAATGTAGAGAGGGATAATCTGCAAGGCGACGATTGTTAGTTGTGGGAGCAGCTTTGGTTGTTTTCATATATCACGTACCATGGAAGCAGAGCCGACACCAAGGCCAACGAGGACACGCCCAACGCACATTTGCGCAATGGAGAACGAGGTCGCCTGGACGAGCGCTCCGATAGTGAACAGGACAGAGGCGAACCAGATGGCGGGTTTTCTCCCGTACTTGTCGGCGGTGACTCCGGCGATGATGGCCCCGAGCAAGGCGCCACCAGCGCACAGCGACGTGATCAGCTCCTTTTCACCGTGCGACAGCTCCCGGCCGTCGAGGTCGGTACCGAGCACGACTAGGATACCGGAGATGACTCCCGTGTCGTAACCGAAGAGCATGCCGCCGATGGCGGTGGCCACGACGCAGAGGTTGAGGAACAGGCCCGGCGACGAGTCTTCGATGAAGGTGTCGCCGCCTTTGAGATCGTCATGGTCGTGCTCGTGCTCGACATGATGAGACTCTGAGCCGATGGCAAGGGTTTCTTGCTTAGGGACCATGGTGAATTCGAGATGATGAGGGGAAAGATGGGGAAGTCGTTGATCTGATTTCGCAAGTGCTACAAAGGAGAACACAACAGCTGGCATCCGAGGTTTTATATCCGTCAAGCTGCCTGAATGGAGAGGGTAGAGAACTAGAGGTGTGTAATGACTCGGGTCCGGTATCAGCTCATCCAACTTTCCAAGTCAGGTCAGTCTCGCGAGACTCTTGCCATCAATCAGCATGAAGCCCATTGCAAGGAAAGCCTTGATAGATTAGACTATCTCCTTGCAATTCCCAGGACACGCCCAATCGGAACGGCGATAAAACAGATGCTGCAACCTTGTCTCCCCACCAGATTCGTGATGACTCCGGGGTAGTTGGGTTGGGGAATGCGGGAGTAACCCCACTGCCTCCCCACGGGGTTGAGGGCTGCCCGCATCCGTCAGAGGGCGGACAGGGGGCTATCGTCTTCCGCGTGAGGCAGTTGTGTCCGCGCGTGAGGAAGTTCTATCCGTATTGCGCTAGGGGCGGCCGCGTGATGTGTTGAGCTGTGGAGTTGAGGGGTCGTGCTGAGACGAACTCCACCCCCGCGTCGGCTGTGGGTGAGCAAGTGAGGTAGGTGTTGGAGAGTTGGGGTAAGTCGTTCCCAGTGCCTGGAAGGTCTCTCCGACAATGAAGGTCTCTCCGACAAATGTGCCCGGTGCTTCCCTGTCAGTCTCCACCACCTACGCGCGTAGAGGCAACGAGGCGAAACGGGACCCTGGACAATGCGGAGACCGACTCTAACCCCGCATGGTGGCTTGCCGGCCGGCCGTGTGGGGATGTCGATCGGGCCCTGGACAGCGTGGGAAAGTCTTTCCGAGAACCAGGCAAGCTGACCCGGCCACCATCGTGGGCGCCGTCACCGAGCCTTCGCCGAACATGTCCGTTATGGCCAAAGGGACAACTTTGGCTGCCGACGTTCTGGGAGAGGCGGAGAGCGTGGATGGAGACTCATGTTCCATGGAGAGAAGAGGTCAAGAACTCCGACAGACATAAAAGAAGCATCTTCTCGCCGTCTGGTCCAGTTCCATCATCCTCGACATCCTTCCTCCTCATCGCCATCTTCCCGCAAAAGAAAAGACAAACAGACACCCACCCACCCGTCTCACCCTTCACAATGGCCCCCCCAAGAAGCTCCAGATTGCCGCCGCTGGTCTCGGCCGCATGGGAGCGCGCCATGCCATCAACTTCCTCAACCGCACCCCCCGCGCCGAGCTGGTGGCCGCCTTTACCCCGGACCCTGCGGAGATGGCATGGGCCAAGATCAACCTCGAGCCCCATGGCGTTACCTTGTACGACGACTACCAGAAGATGATTGCCCAGCCCGGCCTCAACGCCGTCGTCATTGGCACCGCTACTTCGGTCCACGCCGAGGAGGCCATCCAGGCCATGCAGAAGAACCTCCACGTCCTGGTTGAGAAGCCCCTTTCCACCGACCTCGACATTGTAAGTTGCTTGCTGCTACGACTCTCCTGACACTCACTGCTCCCTGCTTTACTCCCTGCCATCCTCCCTGCCCACTGCTCACTGTCTACTCCGCGTGACATCTCTTTTCCTCCTGAGAATGCCCACTCACACCACCATAGTGCCGCTCAGTCGTTGCCGAGGCCAAGAAGCACCCTCACCTCAAGGTCATGTGTGGATTCTCCCGCCGCTTCGATGACTCCTACCGGGATGCCCACGCCAAGATGGACCAGGGTCTGATTGGCCGTCCTGTCATCATCCGAAGCCAGACGTGCGACAAGCACGACCCCTCGGGCTTCTTCGTGGCCTACGCCGCCTGGTCTGGTGGCGTCTTCGTCGACATGGCCGTGCACGACATCGACCTGACGCTCTGGTTCTTCGGCGACGACATCGTCCCCAAGAGCATCTCCGCCCACGGCATCCGCGCCGTCCAGCCCGACCTCGCTCAGTACAACGACTACGACAACGCCGTCGGCATCGTCGAGTTCTGGGGCGGCCGCATCGCCCACTACTACTGCTCGCGCATGATGGCCCACGGCCAGGAGGACACCACCGAGATCATCGGCACCGAGGGCAAGCTGACCGTCAACGGCAACCCGCAGTCCAACCTGGTCAACCACTTCCACGCCGGCGGCATCACCCGCGAGGTGCCCGCCCACTATTACGGCCGCTTCGAGATGGCCTTTGTCCAGGAGGCCAACGACTTCGCCGAGGCCTGTCTAGACAACAAGCCGCTGGCACTGAAGCTTACCAACGCCGTCCGCGCCGTCGAGATTGGCGCCGCTCTGCAGGAGGCGCTCGTTAGCGGAAAGCAGATTCACTTTGACGAGATTGGCCGACGCATTGAGCAGACCAAGCTGTAAACGGACTTAGACGGGATATTGTGGACTAAACGTGGGCTTAGATGCTAAAAAGGATTGCAAGTTTGTTAATGTCATTACTCATAGAACTCAGAAATCAAGATGATTATGTTTTATTGCCATATCTACATCAGCCATTCGGCGCGTGATCTTGTGCCCATTGATCGCTCAGCGACGAGCGAAGGAGCATGGTGTTCCAGCCGGTTTTCTGTTGAACATAATCTAGAAAGTCCTGAACCATCGTCTGATCCTCTTTGTCTCCAAAGACACCACCCCCTAGACAAGGTGAGCTTCACTATTCACGACATGATTTACAGAAAATGACTTACAGACTGACAACGAATGTCTCGCAGTAAACAGGGTGTTTTCTCCTCTTGAGTTGGAGGTAGCAAGTGCGATCACCTGGATAAGGTGGTGTCGAACAATTTGCTGCGTTTCTCAGTATGACCATTCTGCACCCGGCTGAGCCGATTTAGTTCACTTACCTCCACCTTTTTGCCCATCCGAATGTGGTCATACACGGACGCCGCCAGGAACGGTGTGGACATGGCCAGGATAATCTTCGCAATGTGATAGTACTGCAACCCGACAGCTTGAGCGCGTCAGCTATGGCTCTGACATCGGGTTCAGAGTGCTCAACTTACCATGGAAAGGAGACAGAACCCAGATCTCGGGTAGCAATCGTCCATCGGGCCGACTTCTTCGTTCTTCGTGGATCGGATTAAACGCAGCAGGTTTTGACTCAAACCAGGCGTCCACTTCGGCGCCGATAGCCTTCAGGCTTTGTAACGAGCATGGCTCATCAGCAGCAAATGCACAGCCGAGTGCTTTCGCGAGCAAAAACACCATTCGGTTGGCATACGCAGCATCATCTCCCTTCCTGAATACATTTGATTGCAGGAACGTCCCCAGGTCGGTCTTTAACGGTCGCTGCTTGACCAGCGATATGTAGATGTCTTCTCTGAGACACAACCAAGCAGCAGCCTCGCCCAAGCCTCCGTTGAAGTCAAATACAGACATGGAATTCACGATTCGCGAGGTTCCAGTAAGGTGAAGCTCCTTATCATCGGCTGGATGCTAATTAGCTTGTAGATCGCGGGCTGCACTCGGTTGATCTCACCATCCATCTCTTCATATTGGCGCAAAATGGCAATCGCCGCAAGAACTTCTTCTTCCACTTGCCCGTCTTGCCCAGAAACGGCCTCGATCAAGAGCTGCAGGCATTTGTCGTAGTACTCCAGTGACTCCGTTGTTGTATCCGGCATACTTCGGTTGAGATGCCGAGAGGAGAAGGCGCAGACTGCATAACGAAGAACTGGAAAGCAGAGCGCTCGACGCGGGACTTCAATCTCAAAATGGCGCCTCATGTCAGTAGCATCCGCCTTTTTCATCAGTCAATGGTTCGACTCCGCGCCAGATTCATCTGAACATACCCATAAAGCCATGTTTTCGATAAAATTCCTCATCAAGACAGCCTCTTGGCGCGTGAAGGGAACTACTGGGGGCGCCGAAGATGGAGAAAGGCCCTGGTGGGTTGTGGAATGGCTCATTGATGAACCTTGAGAGGCCGGTCGTGCCCCCAAAATACTAGGGCTCCGTATCTCATATTCCCGGGACAACGGGCTGGGCTGTTCGGTGGGAAGTGCGGGAGGCGAGTGGAAACTTTCCGGCTGACTGGTATGGTCAGCAGGGGCAGCTAAATACTAGATCCTCGGTATGCATACCGAATCTGCAAGGAGGGACGGCGGGGACTAGACCTGTAAATTAGCAGGACGATCTTGGCTTAAGCGCTGAACGCTGTGTATCTGCAGCCCGGAGAACGCTGTGTATCTGCAGCCCGGAGCATGGACATGGACTTACTCTTCCACTTCACTCATCGTAGCTTCATATAGCTGGGAAAGCTGAGCCGTCTCATCACAGTACTCAACTAAGGATTGATGGTAAGACACCAGAATGGCAAGTCACGTTCAACGGGGTTGGCTCGTTTCACTCACGATTCTTCTCGTGCTGCACCCATGTCTGGGTCTCGGAAAACGAATAGTCTTCATCCACGGAGTCGAGTCCGTTGCGGAAGCGCACCTGAAGAGATCGGACACATCCAATGCCCGCCTTCAGACACGCCAGGCAAGATGGGAGGTTCTTGTCGCCTTGTTTTCATGTCAGTTGGGGATATAACTTGGGCACAGTGCTGCAAGGACCTACATCGAACATGACGGACTGTATGCAGGATTAGCCATGGCCGTCTCAATCGAGCGCTTGCAAGTACCTCGACACGCGTTACTGCGACGCGACCATCAGCTATCTTGTCCCAAATGTTTGGCCAAGTACTCACCATCCTATCGCCACGCGGCCGGCTCTCTTAGACCTTTCCTTGCCACTCATGGTCCGTCTGTTGCAGTATCAAGCACGGACAAGCAGTAGGCTGTAGGGACCTGGAATTGGAGCTTGTCGTCCAGTCAAGAAGCTTTGAGTAAGTAAATCACGTGCGCACATTAGATCGGACATGGTACCCCGCAAGGACTCCAAGAAGTGAGTGGGGTAAGAAATCCCCTTTTCAGTAGCTTCAGGACTACGAGCAACGGGCGTGCTAATTACGACTCTCCGTGTGGCCCATGTCGGGCGGCAACGTTCACAAATCACATTTGGAAATTTCAAAACGGGCTTGATCCAGAACGGCATAATTTACTGATGGTGGTAGTCTAGCGTCGGCAAGCCCGTTGAACCATGTGGCCCCCAGACTGCTCCTCGAGTCAAGCCTCAAGACGGACATTCCCATTTGTTCCAACGTGCCTCTTCAAAATGCGATATACCATCAAATGATATACCCTTCGGCCACTATCTCATCACAAGTCCACCCTCACCTGGTGGATCTTTAGTACATGGTAGCTGTTTCTCATGTCTGTTTGAAATTCCAACACATCCTCGGTCACGACACCCCAAGCTCACTCCAGCCTCGCCATTGCTGCACCCTTTCCAGTCCTACTCCCGATGAAGTGACGTGTTTTCACTGTCCTTTGGTTTCGGAACAAGCAACCAGCTGATTGTCGTTGCCGCTAAAAGTGCACACAGCATCGGCTGCAGAATCGCAACGCCCGCCTTGGCCGCAAGGAGACCCGTCACAATGGGGAAAAAACAGCCGCCTAGTTGTGCAAACACAAACACAAAAGCCAAAGCCGTGGAATAAATTCGAGGCGAAAATAGTTTGGAGCCGACCGAAATTCCCTGTGCAGTTTTTAGCATCCGAATAATGACCTATTTCGCAAAAGGCTTACTGTAGCAAAGTAAGGGCCCATGAAGAATCCCAAAAGACTGATTGAAATGGAAGCGGCGATAATGTTGGGTACCCTGACCTTAATTAGCCATATCTCTCGCGTCTCAAGGAAGCACTTACAGCCAGAATAACAGTTGAAGACCGATGCACAGAATGCTGAAGAAAAATATCATCTTTCGGACTCCAAATCGATGGGTGGGTTCCGCCAGAAGCAGCCTCCCGAGTAGTGAGCCTCCGTTGAAACCGGCCGGGATATAGCCCATTTGCGACAGGTCTCCATTACGAACAACGACCAGATACTCCACAACCCAGCCATTCGCGGTGAGTGTTGCCCCCAAAAAGCAAAAGAAAAAGAGACTCAGCAGCCAAACGCTCCGTGTTTTCAATGTCTCTTTAATGAGGCTGAACGCACTGTCGTCCTCAGAGGTGCTCTCTGGAGCAGAAGCCAACTCTGCATCCACAGTACTCGTGGCATCATTGTGAGGTTGCTTCCGTTTATATCCAACACTATCCCGAAAGGCAACAAACACAAGAGCCACGTTAACAAGGCCTATAGCCAAGGGAAAGAGGAAAAACAGATACCAGTGAGAGGTCTCCCCCGCAGAGGCCACTGCCGTCGCGACAAAGGGGCCGCAGAGACATCCAGCCATGTACATGGCGTGGATCACAGCAAGCCACCTGTGTGCCCCCTTAGTGCCGGCAACGAAAGTATTGCCGTGCGTGTCTTGGTAGGCTTGACCCAGACTCACCAGCCAGAAGGTGATGGTATACAGCACGAACGGGGGCCCCCATGCGCGCAGAGCATGCGCGACCACCTGTAGCACCGCGCCAAGCAGAAGCATAGCGCCGAGGTCGAACTTTTGGGAGAGGTGGGTGTTTGTCATGGCTCCCGACAGCCATCCCATGAAGTTGGCCCCATACCTGCGGAATTGTCCCCTTGTTAGTGGTTATGGATATTGTTTGGTGGGTTGCACTCATCACCCACACTGATGAGACTATAGCCGTGTTGATCCCGTAATCTCGGATGACATATGGGACCAAGGCTCCGACGCTGCCATCATTGACGCCTGCGACAAAGAATGAAAAGCCAGCGCTCGTGATCTTCAAAATGGTCGCTCGGTCAAGTTTTGAGTCGGCCGCGTTTGATGGTGGCTCTGGAGGTTCCTCTCCACCATCCAAGGCGTTGTTTGGGCGGCTACCAAGCTCGTACGTCTCAGAAACCAAGTTAGGTTCAAGCTCTGTGGTCGTCGCCATTGCGGGCTTCGAAATATTCGAAAGTGAAGTCGATAATGATAAGTCCAGGTCTCAATTCCAGATCTTGCTAGGCGGTGTAGGGTTGAAAAGGAAAGGAAGGATGAAGGATCCGCGTCATGAGGAACAGAGATGTCATGTCAGGTACTCTCAAGTGAACTGTGAATGGCTGCATCTCGCTCAACCAGCCCCACTCGGCATATCGGACCGCATGGCTAAGCATCGGGAATACGTCGGCCACGGTAAATCCCATCAGGCGAGCCTGACTTGGCGCAGTAACTTACTTGATCCGAGGTGCAAGTTAGTCGTGGAGAGAATATTTCATTAATTTGAATAATTGATTTGTGAAGATTATCCAACATTGAAGAAATCGCGCCGTTTTAGCGAGTGTATACGTAGATGGGTAAAATGTGCAGCTCCAATCTACAGTCTCGCTTGAGCACGCAGCCTACCCTAGACGCTCGGCCATCAACCCAAATCTCTTGACCGGGCTGACTTTGGCTCCTCAATAAGAAGTCTACTGGAAGTCTATGATCAGATGGATTGACTCTAGACGCCATAATCGGTTTGTGAGGTACCAAGTAGGTGGTTTTTAACCAGAGTTAAGTGATATATTGTCATCGTTGAGTAGTAACTGACTTTGTCTACTTAGCTTTCCATTCGTGTACTCCAGTCACAGTCAGCAAGGTCGTCAAATTAATGAACAGAAATAAAAGCAAAAGAACCTTTAAATTCTATAGATACACTCACAACATCTTTTTAATAGGCTACAAGAATTAGGCGACAGTGCATTCAGCTTCTAAGGACTCAAGAACAGTGAGACCGGAGAGGCGAACTTTATTTCCCTTGCATGCCTGGTCATATCACGAGAATAAGCCCGCTAGTCTAGGAGAAACGTTTGGAGGTCATTGACATGCGCGACGATAAGGAAGTAACTAAAGTAGTTAGCATTGCGACTTATCCTGATGTCTCTTTGTAGACTGACATGGTGCTTCGTTGGACGCGGTTACAACGTCTACTGCTTATTTACTCGACCGTCCACTAGTGTCAGCGGGACCAAAGTAGATGTCTTGGCTGATCACAATGCATGTGGACGACGGTGGCGTAAACGTCTTGTGGTCGGTGGGACTCCCTCACACAATCTCGCCGATTCACACAGATCCTAGCTCGTGCCACCCCAGGTACCCATAAGCTTATGAGCATATTCCAAAGCTAAAGAAGAAAGCCTATTAGGCCCAGCAATTGCGCTACCAATCTCCTGCGCAGGTTCTGGCCACCTTCCGCTTCGAGCAACAACCGGGGCATGATCGACCGGCCCAAGCCATTTCGCGAGCCCAGGGCTTGATGTCGACATCCCCTCACCACACCAAACGACCACACCCAACTACCGCAACTGGACTTTGCCAAGAGTCATTGCAGCGACTCTGAGAATCCGGTCCAAAGAAATAGGAAGGCCAAGCGTCAGCGCATGGGTGGCCCGGTCGATGTCCAATGGACAAAGGAATCTTGACGTTACATGCTCGGTTACATCGCCCGGCACGCACATGTAGCAGCACCCATACATCCTTGCTGAGGCGCAGATGCTGTACACACCTGCCCTTACTGTTGGATAGACCTTGTCGAGACGTGATCATGCTGGCCCGTCTCACGCCTAGCCACAGACACGTCAACGAGGAATGTGATGACGCGAGGCAATGGTGAAGGGCCCGAAAGCATTTAAGCATCATAGGTAGGCTCCTTCATCCACATTTATCTCCATCAAAGATCCATCGTTTCAACCTTCGAAATGGCAGAACACGCCAAGGATCCGCTGACTGCCGAAGTTGGCCAGAAGACGGTCGGGAGCGAGGATGAACCTCACACCGACAATGAAAGCACCATCGAGGCTCAGCAATACTCCTACACCGAGGACAGAAAAATCGGTATTACCGGTTCCGTTTTCTTGATTCTAAACAAGATGATCGGAACTGGAAGTAGGTTTGCCATCCCTCAACTATTGTGCCGCAACTGACCAGCCTCAGTCTTCTCAACCCCGTCTAGCATCTTTGCAGCGACCGGATCCGTTGGTATCAGTCTGATGCTGTGGGTTATTGGCGGCCTGCTCACATTTTTCGGACTCAGCGTTTTCATGGAATTCGGCCTTGCCATTCCTCGTTCCGGCGGCGAAAAGAACTACCTCGAACGTGTCTATCGTCGACCACGTTACCTAGCGACATGTGTTCTGGCCTCGCAGATGATTCTTCTTGGGTTTTCTTCAGGAAACTCTCTTGCTTTTGGCAGATACATTCTTTTCGCATCCGGTCGTGAGGTTCCAGACGGTTGGGAGGCTCGTGGTCTTGCCATCCTTTGCGTAACCATCGCCGTTGTCCTCCACAGCACGTTGCCGAAATGGGGAATCCGACTCTTCAACGTCCTCGGCGTTTTCAAAGTAGTCATCCTGCTTTTCATCGTCTTTGCCGGATTTGCCGCCCTTGCAGGCCACCGACTCGTCCCGAACCCACACAACTTCGATAATGCTTTCAGGATCGAGACTGGAGATGGATACGGAGGCGGAGGAGCATATGCCTACTCAAACGCCCTTCTCAACATCATCTACAGTTACAAAGGGTGGGAGAACGCCAACTACGTTCTGAGCGAGCTCAAACACCCCCGAAAGACACTGTCAATCGCGGCACCTCTGGCCATCGGCGGCGTCACAATCCTCTACGTGCTTGCCAACGTTGCCTACTTTGCCGCGATCCCCAAGTCGGACCTTGCCAAGTCTGAAGTCATTGTGGCTGGTCTGTTCTTCCGGAACATCTTTGGAAAGAGTGCCGCGGCTCGCAGCTTGCCGGCGTTTGTCGCACTGAGCAACTTGGGAAACGTCCTTGCTGTCTCTTTTGCACACGCTCGTTTGAACCAAGAATTGGCCAAGGAAGGGTTGCTGCCATTCAGCAGCTTCTGGGCATCAAACCGACCTTTCAACGCCCCAGCTGCATCCGTAAGTTTCCCTCCATGTTATTCAACTTATCCTAACCAGATGCAGCTTTTCATTCATTGGATCGTGACAGTAATTGTCCTCGTCGCTCCTCCCGCAGGTCCAGCGTACAACTTCATCGTCAACCTGTACGTCAACCCGCTCCCCGTACCCATTAACAATTAGCTAACAATAGATTCCTAGGTATACCTACCCGGGTGCTTGGATCAACGGCTTTGTCACTGCTGGTCTTATCTACCTTCAATGGACAAAGTCCGAGAACTGGACCTCACCTTGGCACACATATCTTCCTATCTCCATCCTGTACCTCCTCTCCAATATCTTCCTGGCGTTCGTGCCATTTATCCCACCCGAGGGTAGCTGGAACGCGGATGGATATCCTTACTACGTGTTCCCTGTTGTAGGAGTGGCCGTTTTGATTCTGGGTGGAGTTTACTGGGCCTTTTGGACCAAGGTGTTCCCTCGAATTGGTGGATACAAGATTGTTGCTGATCGGACTTTTGATGAGAGTGGCACGGAAGTCGTTAGGTACCGCAAGGTCGTTGTCAAGAAGGATTGAGTACATATCCTCCTAGTGGAGATTAATCACACAAGCTATCTGCATGGAGATAAACAGCACATTGAATTCACAGAGCAATTACTATATACCATGGCTCACTACTGATTTGCAAGCGGGTTTGAGGGCGCGGCTTGCTGCTCTTCCTTCTCGGTTGATATTGATTGCGTTAACCAGCTCTATCGTCAAGTCATCTGATATCGACGCCTCGGTGAAATTAGCGAAGTCCCTGATTTGCATTAACATCCCTGCTCAGAGCAAGTGAGAATGTGGAAATCGGTCCACAGTAGACGACTTCCCCGTGAATGGGCTCCATTCTGATAGAATATGGAAGGTTCTTTGGCCCAAATTCTTGAGCTTGCAACCGATAAGGGCTTAGAGTCTGAGTAGAACTGCTACGTATATTGTCGCACCTCCAAGCCATCACCTGTAACGATGTTGAGGTCGCGAGACAGGGGAATTTTGCCGATTTTGTATAACACCGTCAAATCACAGAACCTCTTACTATGACTGGGAGGGACCGTTCGCCCTTGTTCAGCAGGGCTATGTTTTGATTGCTCCAGAATACCAGGGGCAGGGTTCTGATACCCCCCCAGGGATTCATGTTCGAGGCTAGTGTATCGCATACCAACGACGTTAGCTATGCTGTCAAAGCGGCGGGGCAGGCCCCGGGCAAAAGGACCACCCATCAATGGGTAGCTGTTGGGCATTACGCATTCGCCAAAGCCACCGCATTTGTATCGCTGCGTTTGTCATTCTACCATGTGATCATTGGTGGTCCAGATGGGTCGAATCTTATAGACTACTTAGGCGTGGGGGCACCTCGAAGAGGATATGAACGACCATCCCGAATGGATTGCGATATTCTCAAGGTATACTGCTTGGGGTTCCTCCGTTTCGGCTCCCCGGTCATATCTAGGCTTTTAAACTAATCATATTCCTGAAATTGTGAAAGCACTGCTGGCCGAGGAGTTCTAGTCTTGACGTAATTCGACATCAAGATGTGCTTCTTTTGTTATCCTTTGGGCTTCGATCACACCGATATTCAGACTAGCTCTATGGGCGAACCACTGTAGCCAGTTCACGATCACGTTACGTAGTGCTCTCTGAATCGTGCTCTTATCCACGCAGACCAGTCTGTTGACTCTAGGTATTTGTCTGCCGGGTTGTCTCGAAGTTGGGAGGCTGCTTCGTTAGGTGTTGCTCCGTTGACGAAGATTTATGAGTGAGTTAAAGCCCAGAGTATCGCGCTTTCAACTCGATGTCAGCTCAGTGGGTAGATAGTCGTTACTGGTCAATTACTGGGTTCTATTTCCAGGTGGAAGATCAGTTGGGCAAGGTGGAGCGTAGCGAGGACATGATCTAATGAGTGGCTAGGATCCTTCGCTTCTTGAGAAACCCTCCATCCTGGTTGATTTTAACCGACTCTCCCAAGAAAAAAACCCTGTAAGTTAGGGAAGACCCTGAGCAGATCATTTTTGTCTCGGATTCTGAGCAACATCTGGAAGACTGGAAGCGAGGCTTCCCCGCACTTTCCATCTCAGGGCTCCCCTGTAACAACTGGGGAGACCTAAGAACTGCCGATGTGTAGCTCGATTGTCCCCCTCAGCACTATTGGTATGCCCAGACTCAAAGAGGCCAAGGGCGGAAAGGGGTAATATCCCCCACCAATCCGAGCGCAAATCTGCGTCTAGCAACAGTGAACTAGCTGCCAGAGCGGGAGGGGTAAGATCGAATATATTTGCCGACTAGGTATGCCTCGGGTCCATGGCCCCTAGCCCCAAATGCAGGCAGAATATAAAGGGGCAACACAGCTGAATGTGCAACTTGTGACAACATCAATGGACCTGGATCTGGAATGGACTGAAGCCATCCGCGAAAATGACTTCTGCCGACGACAAGCTCCCTGTCAGCAGGGATGAAGGACCTCCGCAGCCGCATCGCAAAGAACTTGCCGTCGTCCCTATCCAGCAGGCTGCTGTTGAGGATGCGTACCATGTCAAGCTCAGTTGGAGATCGTGGGTAAGCGAGCATCCCATCAACACGTCGGATAGGTTGTTGACCTAGCAATAAAAGATCGTAGTCTTCTGCACCTGCTTTGCGTACGTCTTCCTCGCCCCACGATGGCCGCTTCTTGGACCTAGCTAACCAGCCGTTCAGCATCATGTCTCAGGTGTTTGTTGTTGTTGCAGCCGGATCAGTCATCGCATTTATTGTCCGTGACCTTGGCGACGGCGCTGTCGCAGGATGGATTATCCAGGTACCGCTTCCTCTATCCCCCAGCTGGATTCTAGAGTTCTCACTGATGACTGGCGCAGGGTCCCTTGCTGATGCAAAGTGTGCTGTCGCCCGTTGTTGGGCGCCTGTCCGATGTCCTCGACCGGAAGTATCTTGCCTCAGTCCCGCCTCTGATTGCATTCGCTGGAGCTGTCATCTCGGCCAAAGCGACGTCTATGAGTATGCTCATTGGGGGCGGCATTCTGATCGGGACGACGCTGTCCACGATTGGCATTGTTCAGGCCATTCCCTCGGAAATCCTCCCTCTCAAGCATCGAGCCATTGCAAACGGGCTGGCCTTCATCGGCGGCTCTCTTGGTGGAGTGTGAGTTTTCTATTTAGGCGGACTCCTTTGCCGCAATGCTGACGAAATCCCTTGCAGCATTGGTTCTTTGGGTGCTGGAGCTGTCACCAATGCCAACGCATCCGGATGGAGGTATATCTTTTGGATGCAGGCCGCATTCCACCTTGTTACTTCTTTGGGTCTGTTCATTTTCTACTGGCCTCCGAAGCGAACAGAGCATCCCAAGATGTCCATCAAGGAGTGTCTCTGGGCATGCGACCCCATTGGGTCCGTCCTCTTCGTCAGCAGCGTATCACTCATGCTCCTGGCCCTGAATTGGTCGGGAGGGACCTATCCGTGGTCCGACATCCATGTGATTGTACCATTAGTTGTTGGGCTTGCCTTGCTTGCCTTGTTTGGCTTATACGGTAAGCGTTCTTTCCAGATACTAACATTCTGGGTTAATATTGACGTGTATCTAGAATGGAAAGGAAGGTCGGATGGCCTTGTGGCTCATGTCTTCTTCCGGCAAAACGCAAATTTCGCCCTCTCCGTGTTCGCCTTCGGTGTTGAGGGCTGGGTTTTCTACTCAGCTGTCAACTCCATTGTGCCACAGATAATTCTTCACTTGGGGTTCGAGACGGACCCATGGCGAATTTCTGTTCGCATTCTCGGCTTTACTCTAGTGAATCTGGGCCTTTCAGTCCCCATTATTCTATACTCCACCAAGTATAAGGATCTCAAGTCTCCTCTCATAGTGTCTTTCACCTTCTTCATCGTCGTGTAAGTTCTAGCCCCGTGTCTGTTCCTTCACGCACGCTAATCATGTCCACACAGATCAAGCTGCTATGCAGCGATTCGGCCATCGTGGAACACTGCCCAGCATGTTTTTAATGTCCTGATGGGAATCGGGCAGTCAGCACCTCTGACACTTCTGGTCGCCTACGTACAATTCACCGCTCCACATGCCTACCTATCCACGGCCACGGGACTCGCATTTTCCACTCGAGCAATCGGCGGGGCCTTCGGATCCGCTGTTCTGGATGCTATAATTAACGGGCGGCTAACTTCACATTATGCTCCTGCCGTAGCCAAGTCCGCCGTGGCTGCAGGGTTACCAGAAAAGAGTGTGCCGGCGTTGCTGCAGGCCCTGGCCACAGGCGAAATCGGGACCAGCGACATCGAAGGCGCCAACAGCACAATTTGGAATGCCGCCATATCAGAGAGCAGATGGCAATATGCATACGCCTATCGCTTGGCCTGGTCAAGCGTCATCCCATTTGCTGTCTTGGCCCTCGTTGCTGTTGTTAGCCTTACGGGTGTAAAGGAACTGATGACTGAGAAGGTAGAGGCTACAGTAGAACATATCGAACATGGTAGAACGGATGAGGATGAAAAGGGGGCGGCCTAGTATCAGACTATTTGTTCTTCCCTTCTTTTAATCCCTTTTCTTTAGCATGAGAAATCTCCATTTTAATCTCTTTTTTCGACTACGGCTGCTGGCTTCAGAAAATTGGTAGAAAGGCACGGAGCTAGTGAAAGTTTGGTGTTAATATAGCTAATCTACGTAGAATGTAATTTCCTCCGCCTCCTGGATTTCTTATCGAAATAAGCCGACATGAGTCTGAGGAATACGGGACGGAAACATGCTTAAGCCTGGCCACTAGCTTCCTGACTTCAGCTCTGAAACTCTCCCTTTGTCGGCTTTTCGCTCGAACGATGGCGATCTCTAGGGCAGTTCGGTTTGGCCAGGCGAAAGAGTACCGTTCTCAATCGCAGCAGTATGTCCTCTCGCCAGCATGCCGATGGCTGGGTTGTATAAGTCCAAGTAGGTGAATGCACCGATACCGGTTGGGGGCGTGCGCCAGTCGCGCATCAGTTCTCCAAAGATGGCTCCCAGAGAAACCAGGTGCACGCCAGCATCCTTCATTCCGTCGTTTGCTGCATCACGAACCATGTCACTGGAAGTTCCCGATGCCTCGATGTTGGCCCAGACAGAGTACCCAGCCTCTCTGAGGGAGAAGGCACAGAATGCAGTACCTATTGTGAGAATTAGCTATCTTGTTGTCTCAGGCAGCACCATGTCAAGAATATGGATGCTAAGAGTATGGACCGTCGACTCACAAACGTCTGTCAAGATACCGGCAATGATGATTTGCGTTCTGTTTGTCTGTGCAATGGCTTCTCGTACGTCTGCATTATCCATTGCATTGACCTGGCCCGGACGTTGAATAAGAGGTGCATCGGGAAACATTTCGAGAATCTCCCCTGGTAGGGGCCCATTGGGTCCTGATCATCTTGATTAGCACGGTTTTCATACGAGGAAACTGCGCTGGGGATGCTTACCCGTTTGGGCAGAGGTGCTCATCACGACCGGCAAGTCGAAGGCCTTCGCGATTGCCGCATGCGCGAGGATGTTTTGCTTGAAGTATATAGGCTCCAGATCTCGCACGAGGTTGAAAAGGCCGACTTGTTCGTCGAGAATAAGGACCATCTAACAGACGATTAGGCTATGTGATAATAGGCTTAACTTTCTTCAACTAACAGATTTATTCCGATCCAGCCTCTCGTACGTAAATGCCGAAGCACTTGCGAGGAAGACTGTAGTAACAGCCAAAAGCTTGCTGAAAGAC
The DNA here is from genome assembly GCA_003934905.1 of Neonectria sp. DH2. Classification (NCBI taxonomy): domain Eukaryota; kingdom Fungi; phylum Ascomycota; class Sordariomycetes; order Hypocreales; family Nectriaceae; genus Neonectria; species Neonectria sp. DH2. Next base: position 703,627 of record RQWH01000019.1, on the reverse strand, counting down.
ATGGCTGGTTGCTGGTGAATGCGCTGGGTCAGATGAATCGTAGACTAATAGAGTAGTCGATGATTGATCCTGATGAGATTGAGCTGGACGAATTTGGGACTCTCACTTGAAAGAACAGCAAGTTTATAACTATATATACCGTGCGCTTGGCCTTCGCGGCGGTTCATCCAATTTCCATATCCCAAAGGTAGAACTTGATTATTCATATCGCTACTTCGAAGAGAAGGTGCTAGTGAAGATTACCAAGGACAGGTAGCCCTCTGCATCTATATCGGCCATTATTGATACAATGTAAGCAACAGGACATACCTTAAAGTCATGCATCTGCTTATTTGAGTTGTGGATCCGACCGCGCGGTTACCTGCTTCGGCGTACCGCGCGCGCGGGTGGACCACGGAGTTATGCCGGCCGGAGACTGTCGGATACCACCCAGTCGGGGACATAATCATTGCCGGGAAATCCATTTCGTAAAGGGCCTGGGATTATAACGTTAAGATGGCGGGGAAAGCCGTAGTGGTCGATTATGCGTCTTCTCCAGCGGAAGCCTGTTTTTACCCAGCAGGCTCTGTACGCACATACGGAGGCGATGCCGGCGTTGCATTGTTGCTTACAGGACGGTTGATGGCTACTTGGTCCAGTAGGTGAGGAGCTGAAAGATTTGGGCCGTTGGAGGAAACGTCACCTCGCAGTAGGGGAAAGACAATGCTGTCCATGACGAGAGGCTTACTTATCAATATCTTTTCATTATAAAGCCTATGTAATCCGTGAGAGTCCCAACGTCGCCAAGACGCGAGTATTCGTGGTAAGAGACGTTCCACACTGAAACAAGAAGCAATACAAAGTACATTCAGCGACCAAGACTTCAAAATCGTAGCATTACATCGTTAGCGTGGTAGTATTCTCCGTTTGTGATTACGTTGGCCGAGATTTGGAAGGTCGTTACTGCATTAATGCGACATTCTTGGCGTGATTCTAGCTTTCTGTATCTATCCCCTGGGCATGGCTATAGACTTAGGGCTTTACCATTGTTAGAGTGTGCACGCCTGCATATGTCAGCTGTCGTGTGTCTAATCTACTGAGAAAGCACGCACCTCCAGCCAACCTCTCAACATAGATCAACCAGTCTTATCTTGCAAAACATCTATTCTTTAGAATCGTGACACATTGCTCATCTTTTTTCTCGTCAACCTCATCATCATTGCCTCTGCAGTCCCAGCGGCCCTCATCCCAAGTGACCAAGGAAATGCTCCCGGGTTCGCCCTCCACGATGGTGAAGTTGTCGCAATTGTCAACCGCTCCCCTGAATCGAAGAACAGCCCTCGTTCTGAGAACATCATCGTGACCAGGGCGATCTATAATGGTACCTTCGGTTCAGATCCAGAAGCCAGGCACCCAGTACCGAATCATCGTCGATCAGGCTTAGGCAATACGTTGTCATATATTGTTCCATAGTTACATACCTAACGTCAGCCATGTTCATGTCTCTATAAACCCAGTACCTTATATAAAGAATATTACATTAGTGATTTCTAATGTCTAAAGTATGTCTTAAGATGACTTGCTAACTTTTAGAAACTCCACTCATATCACGCGTCGCAAGGCAATCACGCCCACTATTCAACCGGAAACCCAAAGTCCAATTCATAGCATATAACAGTATGTGAACATATACGTATACTCCTGGAGGGGATCAATCACACTAACTCTCTTATGTGGGATTTAATGACACATTAAATTCAGAGAGTAATTACCATATACCATGGCCGAGTACGGGTTCTTAAGTGGGTTCAAGGACGCGTCTTTGTTGTGGGTTCCTGCTCCTCTTCCTTCGTGGCTAAATATTAATTCCTTAACCAGCTGTGTCGTCAAGTCATCTGATGTTAGCCCCTCAGTGAAATTAGTCAAGTCCCCAATTATTGCAACAGTGGTATACTCTACCTAACGCACTGACTACTCGGCACCATGCTGTGTTCTTTAAGTCTCCTAGTTCGTGCATTTCGGATGGGTAGTCTTAAATAAATCGAACAACGACAGATTCTCTTTTAAATGCAAAATGATGGCTTGCAAGAAGACTCTCACGCCTACGTATTTGTTTTGTTTTCCTACATGGTGATGTCAGAGTAATTGGAGGAGGGCAGAAGGATGAAACAGTGTGCCTGTGAAACCACTAACATCACGCCCGGGCCGATTACCAGGATGTGCTCCTGCCGTCCCCCGAAGGAATCGTAGGGGTAGCAAATAAATTGCAAAAGGGGATATATATCTGCCAGCGGAGGAACTCCATGTACTCGGTTCCTTACCCACATTCTCGCAGACTTACATCTCAACAACATGTATCGAAGTGTGTCTATCTGGACTTGGATTGGCCTTGGAGCTGGCGCGCTGGCTGGCTTCGTTTCTAAGGCTGCAGCAGATAAACCGGTGTAAGAGACCATGTGAAGTCCCAAGTAGTATTCGGTCGCTGACATGCGTAGTTTTGCTCACTACATGGTTTGTTATGGAATCTTAGAAACGCACTCGAGTCCTAACGGGTTTAGATTGGCAACATCGACGACGAACATTGCCGCAAGGACATTCTTGACGCCCAGAATCTTGGGATTGACGCTTTCGCCATAAATTTTGGTATGTTAGCGACGCGTACGAAGAGATAGACTCGCACTGACTGGCATCAGATCAATATGCATGGTGGTCAAACTCGACCGTGGACCGCCTGTTTGACAATGCAGACGAGCTGGGTTTCAAGATATTCTTCTCATTTGATATGTCAGGCAGCTACTTCTCCAGCCCTGGCCAATATGCTGAGTATCTCGACTATCATCTGTCACGAGAATCTTACTACACGTACAACGGTAAGACATGATTTCGCCAACGCAAGACAACAGCTCATATTTGTTTAGATGTACCACTCGTTAGCACCTTTGGGGTAGGTTGAGTCTTTCGAGAACATGCAGAAGCTAACAAGGTGGCCAGGGCGAGTCTGTGACTAGCGATCAGTGGAAGGATCTGAGAAACACCGTTGGCAACATTCTGATAGTCCCATCTTTTTACCTGAGCACTCCTTCTTCAACCTTTTTCGACAATTACCCTGAGCTTGTGCGTATCCTAACCTTTTATTCTTGTTACCAACGCTAACTCCGTCAGGATGGCATGTTCAACTGGAACTCTTGGCCCCAAATCGCAGAGGGCAAGGTTGTTGTGTCGACGGATGACGACAAAACATTTCAGCAAGCTGCTAAAAACTCTGGAAAGCTGTTCATGATGGGACTGTCGCCGCTGCAATTCAAGCACTTTGACTCCAGCAACAACTGGTATCGCAGGGGGAAGAGAACCTCGAGTATCGTTTCGGACAGGTGTTGGAGGTTCAGCCAGACATGCTCGAGATCCAGACATGGAACGATGCTGGAGAGAGCCATTACATGGGAAACATATGGCCAGAAGCCATGGATGGAGATGCGATTCCGGCATACACCGATGGATACAACCACACTGGCTATTGGGAGGTTCTTCCTTCCTTTATCCAGGCTTGGAAGCGGGGAGACACGAGTACCGAGAAGATGGTACCAACCAACAACGCTGCAGCCCAGGGTGTCTTTTGGCATCACACATTGTTGACGACTTCGGATTGTTCTTCGGACGGACTTGACAAACCCGACGGCATTGATAATGCCAACAATGTGGTAACAGTACGTGAACATGTGCTCTTCTCTTCCGATTGGTGCTAACCCAGCTTGTTAGGGCGTTATTCTCGTGGCAGAAGGCCAGACAAGTCTTACTGTCTCTGCCTCAAGCGGATCAACTCAGCTGGGGACAAAGGACCTTGTTGCGGGATTCAACAGATTTACGTTCACCGACATGACAACTGGAACTGTTAGCGTCCGGGTTCTGAACGGAGATGACGTGGTGATTGAAGGGTCTGGGCCTCTGCAGGTAAGTCGATCCAAAGCCATGGCTTGGCAGGTGTTGACAGATATCAGGTACTGGGATCCAGCTCCGTGTGCAACTATAACTACCAGGTCGTTGGCCTTTCGGCTTGAGGTGGAACTCTCAGAGCTGAATCCCCTGCAACCGGAGATGAGATTCTCTCATACTAGTAGCAGACTATCTCATCCGAGAGAATGCAACCTGGTGGAACGACTCAGAGAGAAAAAGGGCGTGTCTGCCACAATAGCGAAAGGGAATATATGCGTGTCAATTATAGTAATATTCCCTCGTCCAGCTATCAAAGCTGCCCATCAATTGTAACCTCCCCAAGAGATACACCACGTCCCGCTTAATCGTACTCCCATGAATATGTATTGAACCATTTTAGGTGCAATTTTCTTCCCAGAGTGCCTTGACGTGCGACATGAATGCCTTTTCTGACCAAGTAAATTGCTTCAAGATTTCAAGCAATTCTGACCATGATCCGTACAAGTCTCCGAACCTGGTGGCTTTGTTCGAGCGCAGCAGTGCTACATAACCGGAGCGTACAATTCCTTTTGGAGCGAATGCCCCGCCGATGTACAGGAGCCAAATTAGCAATTCAGGGTGATCATCCCATGTAGGATCGTTGTTCGACTGTTGTAGTTCGCGGAGTAATTGTGAGGACACATGGGGCTGTGAAATCTAGAGTCAGCACATTCATGAATCAGACTAGCAAACAATTCTGGCATCTCGTCAAGTCCATCTGCGCCAGGGCTTTCTTGATGGGAGCAAAACCAGCGAGAGATAGAGAACGCAATGACTGGGGTTCACCTACGGGAATTACTAAAGCGCACCAAACTGTGCAGCATAGCATAACCGAGCATACATATGCCGCAAGATGACAGCACTCTAGGGCAGGAGAGAGATTTGGCAAGCCCACAAGCCTAGATTGGATAGATGCTGTGTGATTATTGATGCGCGCCATCAGCATTGCATCGCTACTTGTGGAACCGGGAACGTCTCTAATCTCTCGAATGCATTGCAATGCATGTATGTCTTCAAGCACTTCAATGAACTCTTTGCCGAGTAAGTGGGACCGCGTCTGGAATCCTGGCGGCAGCCGAAAGAAGTTTGGGGAGAACGAATCTCTTGTCCATTGAAGCTCGGCGAAAGTCGTGTGGTCAACTATGCGACTAGACCCTGTTAAAATGGAAGAATTCAGGTCCTGCCTGTAGGTCAGTGTAAGAGTAAGTCACAAAAAGACTGCATCCTTGCTTACCAAAATATGGCCCGTTTGATTCCGCCAGTGAGATATATACCCTTCGTTTGACAGATTTTAAGCAGCAGCTGCACTGCCCCCATGTGAAGTTGAACCTGAGACGTCATCCCAAGGCAAGCCTGGATAATCAAATATCAGCTTAACACAGGTCGAGACACAGGGGGAAATCCAAAGAGCAGGTGTGCAGACCTCTACGCCAGCTAGCAGCAAAATGGCTCCAATAGTTGATTCCGAAGTAGCCTCATCCAGAGAACTCATCCTCTCACGGATATAACCGATTGCCTGACCCTGGTATCCGAGGCACTCTCGGTCAATGCTGCCCCCAGTTACCGCGAATGCGAATGAGAGCATAACGGCGTTTAGAAGAGCGGGATCCACTAAACCAGTTCGGAAAACTGAGCGAAAGTTCTGGAATGCGAGCTCTTCCGCAACACTAAAGACTGGCTCGGGAGCCTGCCTAGCTTTGTCTGAATCATTCATTGTAAGCTTGGCCGAGGCAGTTTTCAGCGGGGGAGCTTACAGTTGCCAAGCAGTGTCTGCAATCTCGACGAATCCACCGCAAGGGTCTGGAACGGATCGAGCACGCCTGCAGACAGGGAAAAGAGCGGCGCTGCTAGAGTTCCGGTACACGTTCTCTTCCTCACCAACCTCTTGGGTTTCTCTTTCGAAGTTGTTACAAGAAAATTGTCCCTCGACTCTTGCTGAAGTTTTCGTTTGTTTGCGAGTGCTTGCTTTACAGCATGTGACCGGGCTAGACGCCTGGTGATCTTATCCTTGGCGTCATCTGGACCCTGGATCGAGATGAACTGAAATCGTCCAGCTGACAAGGGTGAGTAGCACGCCAATAAGTGACTGCGCTGGATCTGATTCACCTACCTGCGATAGGTCCACTTTCGGCTTCTGCGGAAGCATGATTCGTTGACAACATTGTGCAAGACTACTGATGCAAAGACTGGCAGTGGGATTATGACGTTTGCTTCTAATGAATTATCTCCAAGATGCTCAGCTGTTCTTGATGTAGCGGATTAACAAAACGGCGTGTTTCCTACGGATATCTGACAGCGGGGTCACCTTCGTTTCTTGCTTATAAATCAGAGTTAAGAGTCGCCCGCCTTTCTCTGTCTGCCTAACCCCTTTGTAGAAGCAGCTCCTTTCCCTAATCGGAAGTACCTTATTTCCTTATTCGGAATATGTGCTTACCATAAGCAGAAAATAGACTTGCTGTATGTTTCATAGCTGGAAACATCTCTGTTCCTGAATAGGAAGTATCTCTGTTCCTAGATAGGAAGTATCTCGGTTCCTGGATAGGAAGTATCTCAGTTCCTTGATAGGCAGTATCTCTGTTTCTTGAGTAGAATTATCTTTGTCGCCCAATATTCAATTGGTAAGCTCTTCTTACCGCTATGTTGCTTTACCATGGCGACTTTGTCATCGAACGACGAGTTCAAGGAGTATATAAACTCCAAAGCCCAGGCCGTTGAGAGCTCTATCTCAGACGTCAAAGCTACTAGCAGATAGCACCTCACTACTTTGAATACTGCAAAATCACATCATACTACGCGCAAATATCTTTCCTCATGGCTGAATCACACCTTTTCAAGCCGTTGAAAATCGGCAACGTGGAAGTGAAGCATCGGATCGGCATGGCGCCACTCACTCGATTTCGAGCGGATGCCGACCGCGTGCCGACGCCTCTGATGAAGGAACACTACAGCCAACGAGCCGCTGTGCCTGGCACTTTGATTATTTCCGAGGGCACCTTCATATCGGCATCGGCCTGCGGCGGGTTCGCCAACGCGCCTGGGATCTGGAGCAAAGAACAGGTGGTCGCCTGGAGAACAATCACCGACGAAGTCCACCGCAAGGGCTGCTTCATATTCTGTCAGATATTTGCAATGGGCCGTGCTGGGAATGTTGAAGTGGCTGAAAGGGAGGGACTCACCATCGAAGGGCCTAGCGCTATTCCAATCGAAGAAGGCAGCCCGATACCAAGGGTCATGACCATCAAAGACATCAAGCAAACGGTCCAAGACTTCGCGATCGCCGCGCAGAATGCAATCGACGCAGGGTTTGACGGTGTCGAGTGCCACGGCGCAAACGGCTATCTCGTCGACCAATTCAATCAAGACGTCAGTAACCAGCGTGATGACGAGTACGGCGGTAGCGTGGAAAACAGGTCTCGCCTTATCAACGAGATCATGAAGGCTGTCGTCGACGCTGTCGGCCCAGAACGCGTCGGGGTTCGTCTCAGTCCGTGGAGTCTGTTCCAAGGCATGAAGATGGAGAATCCAATCCCGCAGTTTGCGGACATCATCGAAAAAGCCAGTCAGTTGGATCTGGCGTACCTTCACTTGGTCGAGTCGCGGGTGTCTGGCAGCGACGACTACGAAGGCAGCGAGCGGCTCGATTTTGCGTACAAACTCTGGAACGGGCCTATTCTTGTTGCCGGCGGGTATCAGCTGGCGGACGCGCAGAAACTTATCGATGAAGAGTATCCGGACAAGGACATTGTCATCATGTTTGGGAGATACTTCATTGCAAACCCAGATCTAGTGTATAGGATCAAGGAGGGTGTGGAGCTTGGTGCGGCCGAACGCAAGACGTTCTATGTTAACAACTCGCCTGTGGGCTACGTGGATTATCCGTTCAGCGCGGAATATCTAGCGAGCCAGAATGTTTATTAGTTTGGTTCGGCTTAGTATATAGACATTAGACAGAGTTTATAAAGTATGTAAATCTTGTTGAATCACCAGGTACATTTATGCTCGTGTCGAATCGGCGGAGACCAATTCCGTCCTCAATGTACTTCGTACCTACAAGTAGCCGCACTCGCATTCAGCCCTGGCAGGCAAAAGCGCCAGTCCGAGCAGCAGGGAGCAGGGTGGCATGTCTTCGCCGCCTCGGGTGCGTCATGTGTGTAAGCACTAGTCAAGGGGCTTGGGAATAGCGGCAAGCGACATGGCTAGTCTAGAACCCAGACAATTTCTGGCAGCTCGTGTCCTGTGCAGGTAGAAAACGGCTGTTGTGGACGGAGTACGGGAATAAATCGAAGAGAGCTTTCAATTCAATTACGGGGCAATGGGTTCTCGTTGTAGAACTGTCTCGTTGGAACCGTGCCGTCCCTAGAACTATGAAGCATAAACGCTGAGAGAGACACGCTATGGATCGCTACTCACTTGGGATGGTTCGCTGAATCCTAAATGGAGACCAACCACTAAGACACAGTTGGCTAACCCGGAAATGGGAATAGGGCGAGCCCAGAGACGTCCCGATCCTAGCTCTCTCCAAGGCTCCATCCATTCCAAAGGATTCGGGGGCTGTGAATTCCCCGCAGAAACAGGCTTGTTGGTTGTTGCGCTGTGCCAATCCATACATAGAACCAAGACAACGCTTCTCAGGCTCCAGATGAAGACAGGCCGTGTGTCCAAACGAGGTGGAGATTTGGCCGGGCCAGACAGCAGCAGACCGATGAAACGTTAGCGGAGCAAAAGCCTTTCGGGGCGCTTGCAAGGATCCCCTGGTCTGCAAACTTGGCTGACGATCCTGCGCATTTCCAGGGGCGTCATCAGGATTCAATCCCAATTTCCCCAAAGCCGTCGCCACTAACCGCGAAAAACATGGCCTAGATCTTTTTTATTCTCGTAATTGTCTCGCAGGACTGTACAGTCATTCTTAAGCTGATTAGACTTGGCCTCGTCGAATTCCACATCGCTCTCGCCTTGCTTCAAACACGCCCGCCCGCCCGCAACTATGTCGGTCCCGTCGCCAAACTCGCAGCTCGCAGAGCCCGCATCCCACATGGCCGTCTCGCCGCCCTCGTACACGTCGACACCAGTGCCAGTGGCGCCTCCCACCGACGAGAAAACCGTCCATCGACAGCCGGTGGTAGCTGAGGAAGGCCTAGAAGCCGCCATGTTCGTGGACTGGAAACTTGCATGTGTGTTCTACAATCAGCTGACTCGCGATTCACAGACCAATCGACGATGAGAACCTCCCCGAAGTCGTCCCCGCGGGCTATCACGAGGCGTCCAGGAAGCCCATCGAACTGGCCAACATCTCACCGATGACTCCCGCCGGCTACCAGAATGGGGGATATACACCGCAGCAACAACAGCAGCAGCAGCAGCATCGGCCGCAGCAGCCTCCTAGACCTCCCGTTCAACAGCAACAGCAACAGCAGATGAGCGGAGGCTACAACGGACAGATGTCCATGGCGATCCCGGCAACCGTCACACCTCTGCATCTGCTTGACAAGCAAAGCGACGCCATCGACTGTCCGTTCTGCCAGCAACGATCGCTGACAGCCGTCAAGAAGTCCCCCTCATGGGTGACCCAGTAAGGACAATCCACACCGTTCATTCTCCTTTCTCCATCTGACCTTTCTCCTTAGTCTTCTCGCCGCGGCCCTATTCTTCTGCACCTTCTGCGGCGCCCTCGCTCCTTACCTCTGCTACTGGGGGTCCAACATCAGCCACTACTGCGAAACCTGCGGCCGCAAGGTCGCTTTTCGAGGAGTTGGGCAAAGTGGCATGAAGGCGCTGGGAACCCCGGGCCACTTGAGGGAGCAGTCACAATTCCCGGTGGGAACGGCCCCTGTGCAGAATGGCCAACAGGTTTAGGCACATCATGTCTACTAGGGCAGCAGAGAGAGATGAGATATCGGGTGCATATGAGGTTTAGCGATTGAGTACGGTGGTTTTGCTTGTAAATACGTCGTATAATTTTGACATTTGAAGTAGTACAGCGCCTCGCCACGACCGACGGAGACTGTTGCACAGCAGAGGCAGGCGTAAACTCGGCAACAAGCGATTATTTAAGTCTAGTTATTATCAAGTCAGAGACAGCAGTTGTCAAGCTGCATGTCCGTTCAAATGCACGTGAAAAGGCTCTATTGCTGTTGTACCTGATACCAGGACTATGTTCATCTATAATATTGCATCTCTTGATTCCACAGTGCAAGTTCATCATCGACGCAACAATGTGTTCTCACTATCGGCGGCAGCATCTATCGGCTCCTCGCGACCAGAAGTCTCGGAGAGCCCTGCAGCATTCTCGGGGGTCGCCAGAAGTGGCTCTCTCTCGGCACTCTGCTTCTTTCCGCGTCCTGCCCTCATTCCGTACGAGCCTACGGTCCAGATTCCGATAACGCCCATCGCTGAGCTGACGAGAAGAGCCACAATGCCTTGGAACGTGAATCTATCGTCATGTCAGCCTTCAAAGTTCACGACGTTGGGTGGGGAATGCTGGATACATACCCTGCTGGTAGGGGCGGAGGCGGCGAGTTCTCCCCAGAAAGGTCCAGGAGATCATCGGTGTGGCCTGCGGCGTTGCCCTCGAAGGGAATGTTCCCGGACTTGCAGGCGTCCAAGTGGCCCTGGGGAAGCTCAAGGGTAGCCTGGAGTTCTAACGGAGCCTCGATAAACGTTGCGATTAGGCCCGAGGTGACGTGCCACTCAATGTGGCAGTGGAACAACCAGACGCCTATACACTATCAGCTTTGGACTTAGGGTGCAGTGCACGAGACTTCACATACCTGGGTTGTCCGCCTTGAACCGGAGCACGACGTATCCATTGCCGTAGACAACAATGGTATCTCGCCTCATCGGGGTACTGGGAAACTCGACATCGGCTCCTGGGTATAGGCCTTCATCTTCGTCGCTGCGGTACAATGCCTGGAAGTCATGGCCGTGAAGATGGAATGGGTGTCGTCCATCGTCGAGATTGTTCAGAACAATCTGGACAATCTCGCCCTTTTCGAGCACGAAGCTGTTGGTATATGATCCGTAAACGCGAGGGTTGGTGGCCTTGTCGCCACTGGTCAGGGCGGTGTAGAGAGTAGGAACCTTTGGCGGCTGGTAGGTGATGTTGTTGAAGAAGGCGTAGTTAGCGCCGTCGTGCAGGTTGTCCATGACGACATTGAGCTCAACAACTTGGTTCGGCTCGGGTAGAATCTCCATTTCGTCGACGGGAACGAGGTCCATATCGTTGTAGGGTTCAAACTCGTCGACGAAGGCGGGTTTTGGCAGGGCTTTTGCTTCGTCGTAAACCAGCCATCCAGTCACGTTCCAATCAAGATCATCTGGCATCACGTCAAACAGGGTCTGTAGAGCCACGTTAATATCGACACGATCAATTGCGCGTGTGCCTCAAGCTTACCGTATCCATACTGGCGACGATGGGGAAGTTCGCCTCGTCGCTGGCCTTGGTGGTGAGGAGGAAGCTGCACCGCTGGGCTGCCGACAGATAGATCATCTCGGCCTCGGCGGGCTTTGTGTAGACGCCGTCGACCTCGACGATGGACATGTTGTGGCCCTCGATCCAGAAGTACTGGCCGGCAAAGGCGCCGATGTTGATCAGCCGAACGAGATAGGTCTTGCTCGTCTCGATGGGGACTTTGAGGTTCTGCGTCTCGTTCATCAGGGCGGCCTGGGGGACTGGCTCGGCGCCAGTGGGGTTTCCCTTGCGCAGGAACTGGGGGATCAAGACGCGCATCTCATCGTGGTACCAATCCGAGAGGGACACGACGAGCTCCTCGTCATACTGCCCCTTGAAGGGAGACTCGGGGTCATGGATGACGAGCGGCGCCCTGAGACCGTCGGGATACTGGCCCTCGAAGTGTGAGTGGTACCAGTATGTGCCTGGCTGGGTGATCTGCAGAATAGTTAGCCATATGAGGCTCTCATGTAAGACACGCGGGGGAGGAGGGACATGCCGTGAAGTTGTACAGGAACGAGTCCCCGGGTTGAATGGGACACTGCGTGACCTGTGCGGGACCGTCCATGTGGTTTGTGCCGTTCATAAACAGGCCGTGGAAGTGCAGCGCGGTGGACTGATTCCCAAGCCCGTTATGGGCGTTAATCAAGATGGTATCGCCGACATTGGCCTCGATGGTCTATGGATGGTTGTGAGCTTAACACAGCATGACGGAAGGCCGCAGCTACACGGACCTTGATGGGCCATTCGCCGTTGATGCCGATGGTAGGGCGCTCAAAAGCACCATCTGGGTTCGCCCGCACCCACTCGATATTGAAGTCATAAGACACCGTCGCCGCCAAAACCGGCGAGAGGAGGGTCAAGGCCGACAGCAGGCCGAGACGTTGTGAAGCTCGCCCCATCTTCGTGGAGGCTCTCCTGGGTGGAAAGCGGCCCTGAAAATGAGCTAGAAACACGGCGATGGAGGATGGAACTGGCGTGGACGATGTTCCCGGACGCCTGGGAATACACGTCGAGGGTGGACTTGCGGCGCTTGGAGGTTGGGGTTTTGGCGTGAGAATGATGAAGGCTCGCAGCTCCGACGACGAGTTTACCGCGCTAGAGCAGGCATGTGTGGTGGTTCCCGTACCGTATGCTGCGTACTGTACGGCGGTTCGCGTTGACAAATCTTATCAATCTGATAATGCCGACTTCGGACCAGGTACCGAAGCAAGCGCGGGAAGATCCTAGCAGCAAAGCCAGAATATGCAACGGGCAGATCAGGGCGTTGGAGGCTCTTCCGGTTGAAGGCTGTGAGGCTCTTTCGGCTGACGATTGAAACCACGTGTCGGCCTTTCGTCTCGATCTTGTCTCAGCCTGGATAGTCACACGCGTTCCCACAGTCAACTCAAACGGCTGAGGGGTTATTTACAGACAGGAGTTATTTTTTTCTCCTCCGCAGCTCATCCTTGATACCCTTGAACCCGTCCAACAGCGCTATTAATGCTCCGTCCCGCGGCATCAGCTCACGAGCCCTGCTCTAGCCCAACCAAATGGGCTTGATGGCCCTGTTAGCAGCCAGCGCCCAGCCACTCTTGGCCAAAGACGGGTCCAAGACCGAGGCAAATTTTCGAGCACGCGGACGCCTTTGTAGCTTGGAACTCTGCTGGAAGTGCACCCGTGACGCTCGCACAGTACGGAGTAGTCTACGGCTTCGCGGGCTGTCTCGGTTTCAGCCCCCCGTCGGAGTATCTCGGCGCCTCGCACATTATCTATCCTATCTGATCTGATCTGTTGCGGGTAGATGCCGCAGTTAGTTCATGGTCTGTCTGCACCACCGAGCTTCTTTCTTCTGACGTCGTCGCCGCATCTCATCCAACCGCGAGGCTTCCATCCCCGTGCCACTCAGTCTCAACGCAGTCAAAATGGGGCTCGAGCTGTTTTCCGTCCCCGTCTTCGTCGTCGTCTTCCGCGAGACGCTCGAGACGGCCATCATCGTCTCCGTGTTGCTGGCCTTTCTCAAGCAGACGCTCGACGGCTCGCAGCGTGATCCCAAGCTGTACCAGACGTTGCGCACCCAGGTACCATTCCCAAGCAAAACTCCATACCTTTTTGCACACTTTGGTGCTAACATCCGCTAGGTCTGGTTGGGCACGGCGCTCGGGTTCCTCCTCTGCCTCATCGGCTCCGGTGTCATCATCGGCATCTTCTACCTCCTCGGCACCGACGCCTGGGCGGACCATGAGTACTACTACGAGGCCGTCTTCTCCATCATCTCCTCCGTCATCATCACCATCATGGGCGGCGCCCTCCTCCGCATCGGCAACATGCAGGAGAAGTGGCAGGCCAAGCTGGCCAAGGCCATCGAGGAGCCCGTCCAGACCCGCGCCGGCAACCGGGCCTGGCTCGTCAACGTCTTTGAGAAGTACGCCATGTTCGTCCTGCCCTTCATCACCGTGCTGCGTGAGGGCATCGAGGGCATTGTCTTCGTAGCAGGCGTGTCTTTCTCTGCCCCGGTGACGGCCGTCCCGCTGCCCGTCATCTTCGGGCTGCTTTTCGGAGCCCTCGTTGGCTACGGCCTTTACAAGTGAGTGCCATTCTCTGCTATAAACGTATTCCCGTTGCAGCATCAACTGACCTCGATCCCAGGGGTGGTTCAATGGCAAGACTCCAGCCTTTCCTCGTTGCCTCCACCTGCCTCCTGTATCTGGTGGCCGCAGGTCTCTTCTCCCGAGCCATCTGGCTCATCGAGCAGCAGCAGTGGAACAAGGTCGTTGGCGGCGATGCAGCCGAGCTCGGCGATGGCCCTGGCTCGTACGACATCGACCGAAGCATTTGGCACGTCAACGTGAGTTATCCCAATATTCCCCCAATGGATCCTTCCAAAGCTAACATATGCAGTGCTGCAACCCTCAGTTGAACGGCGGAGGGCCCTGGGCCATTCTCAATGCCGTCGTCGGCTGGAACAACTCGGCGACGTATGGCTCCGTCATTTCCTACAACGCCTACTGGCTTCTCGTCATTGCGCAGTTCAGTCTCATGCGGTTCCGCGAGGATCACGGCCGCTGGCCTCTCCAGAAAGCGAAGCCCGAGAAGGATGACGAGCAAAGCCTCGTCCGAGACGACTGACGAAACAGACTGTTTAGAACCTATCCACAACCCCGAGGCGCCCCAGGGGACCATATGCCGATGGCGTATCTCAAGCAGGGCATACCAGATCTCGGGGACTGGGGTTATGAATATCCCATGCATCCCAACTAAGATGCGACGACCGCAAGGAACAACGCATCGTCCCTGTTCGGCCTGTGGGCCAAGACCATGAATGACATGCGCCTCAGCTGAACGCTCTGGTCTTTATATAGACGTAGGAATCATGAGAACCCTCTAAGTTGGAAAAGATATATTGAAATAGACAAAACAAAACTGCAAAAAATCATGTCGTGTATCCGCGGTATTTGCTTCCATCATCTACATTCTCCAGCATAACTGGAACAGTTAGAGGTGTTACAAGTTGTGGTCAACGCAACAAAGGACTCAACCCCAAGGTCTACCACAGCTTCCGTTAATCCCCCATCCCAATTTCCTCCCCATGTGGAACACCCAATGGTCGCCAACGTTCACCCCGGTTACACACTTTCGCACCCAAACAACTCGTGATCCACATACATACATCTCATGGCATACAACCATGGCCAGGCCTATCTCAACCCACATCAGCAAGTTCCCAGATTAGAAACGCGTCGTGAAATGGTCAACCAAACTCCCCAATCCTCAACTAGGCAGTCTGCATCCCAGACACCTTAGTCCGCAGAGACCTTGGGCTTCTTTCTGGGACGACCCGGACCACGGCCGCCCACGCGCTTCTGAGGCGGGGCATCCGAAGCAGCTCCATTCTTGGCCTCAAACTTGATCAGCTCGTCCGGCGCAATCTCCTTGATCTTGCTCTCGTGCTCCCACGTGGCGTCGGTGCGTCGGTAGCCAACCCACTGGACCTGGTACATGTAACGATTCTTCTTGGCCTTGGGGGGCGTGGCGCGCTTGAGGATTCGGAACACGTGATAGATGTCCAAGCCCGTGGCGGCCTCGCGCCCGTCGAGCTTGTCCCAGTACTTGAAGACGAGCGTCGGCACCTGGTGCTGGAGGCTCCATTCGGACTCCCAGGTCTTCTCGCCGCCAACCCACTGGACCAGTATATCGACAGTCGCTTGCGATTCGTCGACGCGATGCGTCTCGAAGCTCTCCACCTCAAGTTCGCTGGGCTCCGCGTTCGCCGCGGTACTGCTCTTGCCCGCGGGAGCCTCCTCAGCGTCGGGGTCAGCTTCGTCGGCCTTCTTCTTGGGGCTTTTCTTCTCGCTCGTGTCGACCTTGGGGGAATTGACGAAACCGTTCGCGGGATCCTTCTTCTTGGGAGTGGTGTCGACAGGCGTCACGCCAGCGTCCTTGTTGCGATCGCCATCGCGGGCCAGGGCTGACCGGCTGCTCTCGGAGGGAGAATCGACGACATCCTTCTTATCCTTATCCTTGGCCCTTACCGGCGACGCGGGCACATCGTAGGGGTCTAGAGGCGTCACATCAAAGTCAGCAGATGTTGCTTCGGACGCAACGGGTGCGATTGCCCGTCGCAAGACAGCTACCAGGGGAAGCTTGGGGAGCTATACCGGTGGGAGGACGCGTTGGCGGAAGCATGGCAGCATGTGACGACGAGCTCGCAAACGAAAAACGACTTCCTTTCTGGCACGGGCAACGACGACGACAGATGTCCCTGCGGATTCGAATTGCGTCACTGGCGATGGTGAGGATGGCGAAACGCGTTCTGTTGGCCGTGCAACGCGTTGCTTAATTGCACCACGGTGCACCGCCACACCAGGCTGCGACGCCAAGCCTCAGCCACCGTCCGCATTGGGAGGAGCTAGCAGGTGGACGCGATGCGGCGCATTTCATGTTGATTGTTGACGGCCAACATGCACCAGGGAGCTTAATGAATAATTAGAATTAAAAATAAAAGTATTAAAAATGAGGTAGTATTTCTAAGAGGTACCATCTCTCAACCAGATCCTTGGGTTTCCCCCCATCTAGTCGGTGTGACTCCACGTCCCAGGATGGCCTGGAACCACATTCGACTTACATGAAATCAGCAAATGAAATCCGTATTAATCAAGGATACGCCGTGATATTACGGGTACCAGAGGAAACGCCGGAGCTGAAGGCCTAGAAGCTCTTACGTACAAGAACCTACCCGGCGTGAAAACGGTCACAGGAATCGAGATGATGACGGACTTTTGAGACGGCGTTATTCACATGTCTTTCCAACAGCACGCCGAGGAGAGAAAACAATAGCTCTAAGACATGTTTAAGGCTAAACGGCGTATCTCCTTCCTGAATAGGTGAATTCGGCTGTGTCGCATCGACAGCGTATTTAAAATAGTTGGGATTGTCAAGGGTCTGGACCTTGGCCTTCGCACGCCATACCCGCCAACACCAACAACCGTTAGTCTCAGCCGGAGAAGAACCAATAGCTTTCTATATACCTGAAAGGCCAAGCAAACACCGGACAAGAACTTTTGCAACTGGTGGTCTCACATCTTGCAGGCGTAGGACGTCGAATCGGTAAAACTGGTGGTTGCCTCGATGTGACGTGTTCAACATGCCGATGGCACAACACCTGTGAGTTCGTATTGGACGCGCCGGTCTGATATGATTCCGCGTGGCGAAGGCCGTCTCTCGTCAGAACACCGATGGCATGTACAGGCATGCAAGGATGCACTCTGGATGTGCGGAAACCCCAGCTCTTGGTGGCAGTGGTCCTACATACGGGGGGGCCGCCGAGCCCCGGGGGTCCGGGACTTTACTCACTCCACTCGCGTGGTGCCGACGGGGACGTCGATCCCGGCGACGCCGTCACGGACGAACGACAAACCACCCATCTGAGCAGTGGTCGTCCGTGGTCTAGACGCTTCGAGTCCTGCATTGCAAAAATTTCCGTGGCCAGGTTCGCCTGCGGGATTTGAGGTCTTCTCCGCGATCACATCATCGTTTCGGTACGGGTCCGTGGCACTGGGAACGTGTTGATGCGGTGACAGTCTACGTATTAGGGCAAATGCGTGGGATGGCAAGTGTCAGCTTTCGACCGACCCAGGCGACTGGATGCCTTCTCAGGAACCCGGCTAGTGCAGTACCGCAGTAGAGGAGCCCGGCTTCAATGCGGGAACCGGGAGGTCAACCGCTTGCCGGGAGACTGAGACAGATGCGGAAGGTGAGCAATCCATTAGCAAGTTTAAACAAGGTCTTGCGAGGCAGCAAAAGGTCACGTCCAAGGCCTGATCCTGTAGCATGGCAGATGAAGTCCCAAGGTGGAGAGAATTTGCACCGGCGCCGCGTGTGATTGGGTCCGCAACTGGGGCGGGTGCGATCACATCAGATTGCGCCATCGACCTGGTCGTCCCAAAGAGCAAAACCATGACACATTGGCTGCCCACGCCCACAACAAGCCCGCGTCTCAAGGAGAGAAAGGCCTTTCAGGGACTCGTCAAAGCCTTTCCAAACCTCTCCAAGCCGCTGGTTCCCGGGATCGACCCCCCATCGCCAAGCGTGCGGTTCCTATTCGGCGCTTCTCAGCTCTCCATGTTGTCGCGAACCGCCCCAACAATGGCACGATTTGCCGTCGTCTCGCCGCCAAATGCTAGCTTCTAGCTTGTTTCTAGACTCCCGCGCTGCCAAGGAGGCTCTGCTCCATGCTGCTCCGCGCCCCATGCTCCAGCCTCCAGGGGGGTTTTCCCTTGAGTGGGTTGCCACCTTAATGGGGGTCCTTGCGCTTCCTGGGTCTGTCTTGGGTGCCACTCTCCGCGAGTATTCATAAGGCCATCAAGTCCCGTCCTCTGTAGTTGGCCACTTCACTCTTCATTGACTTCTCCTGTCTTTTGCTGTCTCTCCTTCACCCTCACTCACCTTCGCCTTCACCTTCACCTCGGTCCACTTGGCCAACCCACCCTTCACCATGAGCCACGAAGGCCCCAAGGAGCCCGTGGTCTTCGACTCCACCAATAAAGACCACGATGCCATTGACCTCTCCCACTCTGGATCTGACACCGAGTCTGGTGCGTCAACTAATCCCAAGGAAAAACAAGCAAGAAGAACTTCACTAACCCCAGAGTCTAGGTCGTCTGAGACATGCCAGAGATGCCAAGCGCCAGATCGGCGTTCTCAGCGCCTCTATGCTGATCTTCAACCGTATCATCGGTACTGGAATCTTCGCCACGCCCTCGTCCATTCTCGCCCTCTGTGGTAGCCCGGGTCTTTCGCTCTTCATGTGGGTTGCCGGCGCCCTCATCGCCGGCGCGGGCACTGCTGTCTATCTCGAGTTCGGTACCGGTATCCCCAAGAACGGCGGCGAGAAGAACTACCTCGAGTACGTCTACCGCAAGCCCAAGTTCCTCGTCACCGGTCTGTACGCTGGCTATGTTATTCTTCTGGGCTGGGCGTCTGGTAACTCGGTCATCTTTGGCGAGTATATCCTCCACGCTGCCAACGTTGAGGTCGACCGCTGGAACCAGCGTGCTATCGGCTTGGCCTGCATCACCGTTGCCTTCATTATCCACGGCACAGCTCTGAAGTGGGGACTCCGACTCCAAAACGTCCTCGGCATAATCAAGCTCACCATCGTCGTCATCATCATCCTGGGCGGTTTCATCGCCCTTGGCGGCCACCTCAAGATCGACAAGAAGCCCGACAACTTCACCAATGCTTTCGAGGGAACAACCGGCAGCGCCTACGGTGTCGTCACTGCTCTATACAACGTCATCTGGAGCTTCATCGGCTACAGCAACGCCAACTACGCCCTCAGCGAGACCAAGAACCCCACGCGCACCCTCAAGATCGCCGCTCCCGTCGCCATCATCAGCGTCTCGATTCTCTACATGCTCGTCAACATTGCATACTTCGCCGCCGTTCCCAAGGAGGAGATCCTGGCCTCCAAGCGTCTCGTCGCCGCCTCGCTGTTCCGCAATGTCTTTGGCGGCACCGCCGAGCGTGCTCTCTGCGTCTTCGTCGCCCTGTCTGCCTTCGGCAACGTTCTCAGTGTCATCTTCTCCCAGGGCCGTCTTGTACAGGAGCTTGGTCGCGAGGGTATTCTCCCTTTCGCCCGCTTCTTCGCTAGCAACCGACCTTTCAACGCACCTCTTGCCGGTCTGTTTGAGCACTGGCTCATCTGCATTATTGTCATCCTTGCCCCTCCCCCCGGTGATGCTTACAATTTCATTCTCAAGTAAGTCCCCCCGCTCAGTTACCTCCAGTGCAATTCTAACCTGTGTAGCCTCATCTCCTATCCCCTTGCTATCGTCAACACCTTTGTCGCTGGTGCTCTCGTCCACCTTTATCTGCACCGCGCCGCTTGGAAGTGGAACCCTCCGATCAGCGCCACTCTTCCCGTCACCGTCTTCTTCATGCTCAGCAACATCTATCTTGTCATTGCTCCTTTCGTGCCCCCGGAGGACGGCCAGAACGTCTACGAGAGCCTGCCCTACTGGATTCACTGTGTTGTCGGCTTCGCTATCATCGCTGCCGGTGGGCTCTACTGGGTGGTTTGGGCTAAGATCCTGCCCAAGGTTGGAAACTATGAGCTGGTTCGGGAGACCACGGTGGATGAGATTGACGGTTGGGAGACGAATGTGTTTGTCAAGAAGCCTCTGCATCATTCGGACTAGACTTTTTTTCTCATGCATGCGCATTCTAGCACAAATAATTTTTAAGAAGTAGATTAGGTTTAATGCATTGCCTCTTCAAAGACGCAATTTGGACACACAATCACCCCATAGATATGTTAGAGTAGAAAACTGTTCTGGCGTAAAAGTTTGAAAGGTAATTACCGACATAATTCGAATTCTTTTTCCCCAAACCTACATCTCAAATCTCGTATCTTTCTCTCGCCAAGGTTTGCTTGGGTAACGGGCACCGTCACTTCAACCTCCGCCAAAGGGGGCAATATTGCTTCTCCACGAGTGCAGTTGTTTACTCTTCATCCAGAAAGGAGATTTGTTCTCAAACAAACGGAGAACGTGCGTCAGAACAGAAGGACCTTGACCCAATCGTCGAGTTGCGCACATCGTACCAACTAACTTTCAACCTGATTTTTGACTCGAGAGAAGCTGAGCACGGCTCTAGATAATAGACTAGGAACTTGGAGAGACGGAAGATGGAAGGAATGTCCATTGGAATCTAGGCTTAGTTGAGATAAAGAGGTGTTTACTCTGTACTATTAATCAGCCAGTTAAAGATTACATTCTAGGTTCATCCAGGCACCCAATACCCCAAGGCAGCTAATTTGTACTATCAAAAGCTTATTGGCCTTGTTCGTGTACTTCCATCTGCCCCAAGCCGGTGAAGTCTACGGACAGGTGCTAGTTGCGCTAGCAAACAAACCTCAGCCTCCAAACCAGCTAATGGACCTTCCATTCACCCAATAGAAGAAATCGATGCAACCCAAAGCGTCTTCCCCGGATTTCAGCTGCGGGGAAGTGACGGCATGCAGCAAGGTGCGCGTCCGGGGCTATTATTTCACTCCGAATTCAAGATGGTCTGTCGGTGCTAGTTTTACGCCCGATCGCCCCTGGTCTTGTCGGAACCAGATATAACACCGAAAACCCTCCCACATCATAAGGATGCCGTTCTCCGATCAATCTTGGAAACTATTCTGCAAACACAATAAGGCAAAATGTCGAGACCAATGCTCATGACGGTTCGCATCCGGTCACGTCTCGCGTCGGGGCCGTTGACATGGACTTGCAGCTTCAGCGTGTGCGAAGCGCAACGCGGATACCGCAGTTTCTCGTCAACGAGGGCGGTACTCTCAGCCAATACGAAAACGAAACTCTTTCGCGATGCGGATGCTGCTGTTGCAGATATTAAAAGCGGATCGACTATTCTGAGCTCGGGATTCGGTCTATGTGGTGTTGCGGGTATGCCAAACTGTCCTCCCTTCATGTGGGATTGCTAATGGCTGAGATTCCAGATTCTCTCATTGCCGCACTCCATCGCAGAGGACCCAAGTCCCTTCATTCTCTCACTGCCGTCTCGAATAATGCTGGACAAGAAGGAAAGGGAGGCTTATCCGTCCTCACGAGCGGAGGCCAGGTCGACCGACTAATTCTATCATATCTCGGCAACAATAAGGTGTTGGAAAAGAAATACTTGACGGGAGAGCTCGCCATAGAACTGTGTCCTCAGGGAACTCTGGCGGAGCGTATCCGAGCTGGTGGTGCTGGCATTGCGGCCTTCTTTACACCTACAGCGGCCCGTAAGAGCATATGCGCCTAATTGCCGGAAACATTGCTAACCATGGTAGATACCCTCCTCCAAAGCGGAGATATCCCCGTGCGGTTAGATAAATCTGGCGCCGTCGTCGAAAAAGGACAGAAGAGAGAGACCCGCGAGTTCAATGGCAGAACCTTTCTCATGGAGACCTCGTTGACTGGAGACGTCGCGATTTTGAGGGCGTGGAAGGCCGATACGGAAGGAAACTGCGTTTTCAGGTAAGTTCAGGGTCTTTGGTCGCTACATATATGCTCTTAACTGACCTGACGCGTACTAGATATACTACCAAAGCCTTCGGACCGATCATGGCCAAAGCCGCCAAGTTAACCATCGTCGAAGCCGAGAATATCGTCGAGGTCGGCTCGATCGACCCCAACGACGTTAGTTTGCCTGGGATCTTCGTCGACCGCATTGTCCAGTCAACAGAGGAGAAGCAGATTGAGGTGTTAAAGTTAAGAGACGACGGTGCTCCCAAGGCTTCCGGCTCGTCCAAACCCGCAAGCGAGGCTCAAGAAAGGCGAATTCGCATTGCGAAGCGAGCTGCCAAGGAGCTGAAGCAAGGATATTATGTTAATCTGGGCGTTGGTACGGCATCTTTTTCCTTGATATGGATTGGATCTAACACTCGTCAGGCATTCCAACACTGGCTGCTTCTTTGCTTCCGTCGGATCGAAAGGTTTGGATCCAGTCTGAAAATGGCATTCTGGGCATGGGCCCGTATCCCACAATTGACGAGGTTGATCCGTGAGTTCCTTTTCCTCTGGACTTGGCTCCCCGCTCTAACTCGCGCCAGGGATATTGTGAACGCCGGTAAAGAAACTGTTACCCTTGTGCCTGGAGCCTCGTGCTTTGATTCTACCGAGTCATTTGGCATGATCCGCGGTGGACACGTGGACGTATCGATTCTCGGAGTGAGTGACACCTTACATTCCTTCACGTATACGCGACTAACGAGTCTATTTTCAGGCCCTTCAAGTCAGCGCTACCGGCGATCTTGCAAACTATATGATCCCTGGCAAGGTGTTCAAAGGCATGGGCGGTGCCATGGACCTTGTCGCGAACCCTGACAGCACCAAGATTGTCGTAGCCACCGAACACGTCGCCAAGGATGGCTCGTCAAAGATCCTGCAGCAATGCACGCTACCTTTGACAGGAGCCAAGGTTGTGAGCACCATTATTACCGACTTGGTAAGTGGATGCCTTGAATCTAGTTGGTTTCGTGGCTAACAGTGCATGGCAGTGTGTGTTTGAAGTAAACAGACAGGAGGGAACTCTGGCCTTGACAGAGCTTGCGCCTGGTGTCACTGTCGAAGAGGTGCGGAGCAAGACGGAGGCTACGTTTACTATGGATTTGGATGAAAGCCGATGTTACGATTAGATGCGTGTTCATATAGGATCGAAGACAGAGGTCGGGAGTATAAAGCAGCCACACAGAATAAGTGGAAGAGCATTGAATTTGAAGTGACGAAGAATTTGAATAAGCGATGCATTAGGAGGAAGTCATAGATAGTTGATCCGCGAATACCAAAAGCAACTCTTGCCATCTTATTTGTGTCCGCTCACTTGAAATTCCGTCAAGCTAATCTGTTAGCTGCTTCAGCTCTTTGGTCAAGTTCAACCATCTAGGTTCTGATAGTCACGCTTCATAGCTTTACAGGCCGTATTTGTATCTAGAAGTGATAAATTGCAAGTATATCGCTGATGCTCAACATGATGCTCAAAGGCCAAGTATGCTACACTTTACTACAACTTTGTCTCTCTTCCAGCCGGGGCAAAGGTCGAACCACCCATCACCTCGACGATCTTGTCAATGGTGTTCAGAATCCACTCGCTACCCTCGTCACTGGCCAGCCACCTCACAGATTCCTCGCTCTCGCCGTCCCGGTCGGAAAGGAACGTCCCATCCTCGACGCCCTTCCTCAGGCCGAAAACATGTGACAGCACCTGAGGTCCAACTCCCGTCTGGGCTCTCAAACACGAAATGGCCGCCATGGATGTGTAGATTCGACCGACGCTCGCCAGCGCGCCTCGCTCTGATGCGGGAGGATCGCTTAGTAGGCCAGCGTAATGATGGCTCAAGATATATGTTGGTAGGTCGGGGTGGGAGAGGGCAAGCTTTGCGTAGAGCTTATCTTCGAAAGGTCGGTATACCGAGTCCCAGAGACCTCGGCCGCGCGCCAAACCCGCCTCGAGATTCTGCGCCGTGGGCAGTCGGCTGGGCACTGTGCTGAGCTGCGATGTGATATCTTTGGGGAGCGACGCATAGAATGCATTCAGGCAATTGATTGATCGCGGGATTCCGTTGAAGCTGATGCACTTGAGGCCGACTTCCCTCATGAACTCGGCGGTCTGAACCCCGGCCCCGTTTTGCTCAGCCGAGGCAACGCGGTGGAGGACAGGGAGCGAGTCGGGCGAATTGAGGGTAAAGACCGTAGCAGTCTATTCACAACTGTCAGTCCAATTTCTTCTCCTCATAGTAAAGAGCCTGCATACGGAGATTGCCAGCCACGAGTTGACGCCGAGGTTGCGCCTGGAGGCATCCTTGGCAATGGACTGGAACACGTCTTGCACCTGGCGCGGCGCCGGCAGAGGCCCCGGGCGCGCAAAGGGCGCGTTGACGAGGGCCTTGAGAGATGCAGACAGCTTCGACATCTTGCGTGATGGTTGCGGTTGCGACATCGGGACTCTTGCACAACGGCGGGAACGAGGCTGTTTTGAGTCGTTGGGAGATGGCAGATGGAGCTTCAACCCGCGTCGGCCGGACTTCAGACTTGGGACCGAGGCATCAACCCCACATTCCGAATATCCGGCGGAGGCCCGGTTGGTACTTTTGGGGCCCGATGCAGAGCCATGAACAGGCAATAAAACAAACAGGCCACCTATTATCAGGCTCGATACGTTTAGGAGTTCCCGAGATTTCGAAGGCGACATTATACAGTACACAGAGTGGAGAAATGGCTTCAAACCGCAAGACCAAGGAGCCGTTGTGGCTGGGGTAAGAAACCATCAACCATCAACCATCAACCCGTGACTTGTCTAACATTTTTACTTCAAGAGGCGCTGCAGCTTGCATGGCAGTTTGCTTCAGTAGGTTCGCCAGAATAGAAGTCATTGCGGATGTTAATTCCGAGTAGCGCATCCTTTGGACCAAACGAAATAGTCAGTACCACCATACATCGTCGTATACTTGGGTTTGCTGACACAAGCCAACAGTAGGATGCAGGTCCTCAAGTCAAAGACCTCCATGATAAACGTTCTATACCGCTTTGCCGCTCGAGACGGTACGTCCGCACCCAAACCATCTTAAGCCCAACTAACTGTATACCAGGGATCCCGTCCCTCTGGACTGGACTCTCCGCCTCCATCCTACGCCAGGGAACATATTCAACTGCCCGCTTCGGAATTCACGGTTTCCTCTCTGAAAAGGTTTTAACCTTCACGGGCGAGAGCAAGCTGCCTATCTCGTGGAATATTGCCTGTGCCGGCGTCGCGGGGAGCATCGCCGGCTGTATAGGTAATCCAGCAGAAGTAGTCCTCGTGCGGATGTGCGCCGACGGTGCAAAGTCGCAATCACAGAGATTTGGCTATTCGAACCCTATCGAGGCGTTGTATAGAGTGGTCAGTGAGGAGGGTCTGCAGACGTTGGGGAAGGGAATCACTGCAAACATCGCGAGAAGCGTGTTGATGAGTATGTCTAAGATGACTCCCGCGAGGAACACTGCTAATTGCTCCTAGACGTATCGCAAATTGCCACGTAGGTAATCCAGGATCCTCTATGGTGCAAAAACTCATAACTTCTTTCAGATACTCCTCAGCCAAACAGTACCTCATGGGCTCTGCGGGATTGGGAGACGACATCAAAACACATGCCGTCGCCTCGTTAATGGCAGGCACCATGGCAACAACACTCTGTGCCCCAGCCGACGTCCTGAAGAGCCGTCTGCAATCAAGTGCAGGAAAAGACGTACGTTTCTTCCATCCCTACTTGAACTCAACTCACGCGTAACAGGGACTCGTGACCGTCCTTCGGTCTGGCCTTCGGGAGGAAGGAGTTCGATTTCTCATGCGAGGGTGGACGCCCGCGTGGTTGAGGTTGACGTGAGTATACAAGCCCAGCTCGAGATCTTTTGCTGACTTTCTTTACAGGCCGCATACTGTTTTGACATTTGTGTTTATGGAGAAGTTACGAGAACTGACATCATTTGGGATCCCATGGCTCCAGGCCGACGTGGTCCAGCCTCAGAAGGCAGAATTCCGTTAGAAGCATCCTTCATTTAGAATTGACTATAATTTTCATCACCACGAGGCCTAGATACCGACTTCGGGCCAGTAGAGCCAGTCGAAGTTGGTCATGTCGTCCCAAGACAGTCCTCCGAAAGAGGGCTCGAAATTATTGCCCGGTTGATTTAGAACCTGGGCAATTTGATTGTCTGACATTGTCGAGAACTGCAATGTCTCCGACCATAGAGCCTGATGGTCCAGAAAGCTGGTCGGAGTTGCCAGCAGCGCGTTTTCTGTGATTGGCGCCGTCGAGGAGATGTTCGTCTTTGCCGCGGCCGCCCCAGAAGTGTCTTCGGTGGCCGCGCGCTTCACAATCTGCTTCAGATATTTCCCGTACAGGACCGAAAGCCCGTTCCGATGCTTGGTCACACTCCCGATCCTCTCGAGGACAGTAGCGGTCTCGTTGATGAGGTTTCGAATGCTGGGCGCGAGAGCTGAGCCGCCCGCTGCGTAGGCACTCAAGGTCAGGGCGAAACACGCCGCAAACGAGATCATGATTGCTGTGTTGTTGGGCATCGACTGCAGCTGAGACTCGCCCTGGATTGCAGCTCGCATGACGTTGAGCGCCGATGACAGCCCGGCTGTGTGGAAGAATCGGCGGACTTCCAACGGGGCGGTGGGGTGGTTTATTACGCCGCCGTAGATGGACAGGCGAGTGTGAGTAACGAGGATTTCGACATAGGGGGGGAGTCGACGGTCTAGAGAGTCAGCCAACATGACCAGTCCCACGATCCAGGTTGCGTACCTATTCCAGTGCCTATTGAGACACCCCACTCGGTATACCACTGGTCAAAAAACCTTTCTATTGAGCCTTCGATCCTAACGGCTGTCAGTTCACATCAATATTGTCAGCAAGAGACGACTTGCGATTGAGCAATCAATGATCCGTCGCTTGTAACATGCTGAGATCCGTCGCAAAGGGCACGAACTGTGGCAAAGAGCCCGTCCTGTTCCCGTTAGCACAATATCTCTGGACGCTTCATCCTCCATGACATACCAGATCCCTTCTTAGAACTGCCATGGAGACAAGGTGGCCGTCAAGAGGGTCCGCTAGGTCAGATCTGTGCCATATATCGCAGTCTTTCAAAGACCGAGTCATCGGAACTGAAAACGGTCGGCCTCGAGCCAACGACATTCTATATCTTCGATCAGCAACCGCTCACCCATGATATCGGGGACCTTACCCTCTCTCTAGCACGAACAGCGAGATCCAGCATCGCTCTCGGTTGCGAAGAAGCAGTCTTCCTCGATCAGTCCACGGATCCAGGTCTGGGTACCCATCCATTGCTAAAGCAGCCCGAGGATCGAGACAATCACCCCGAGCAAGGCCGATCCCCGAGCCTGGGTCGAGCATTTCAGTAGAAACCAAAGACTTGTGCAAAGACAAGTCTGTGGCAATGGTGTTAGCTATTGAGATGTAGGCACACGTCTCGTCATCGGTGCTCTGTTCACCGGGGAACATCCACGGGATGTTGACCATAAACGCGAGAACAATCTCGACAGATTTGTAGCGATGAATCATGACGCGGTGGGCCAGCTTCTTTGCGTGGTTGGATAGTCGTTTAGATAAAGCT
Organism: Neonectria sp. DH2; assembly: GCA_003934905.1. Classification (NCBI taxonomy): domain Eukaryota; kingdom Fungi; phylum Ascomycota; class Sordariomycetes; order Hypocreales; family Nectriaceae; genus Neonectria; species Neonectria sp. DH2. The sequence goes on along the minus strand of RQWH01000019.1, from coordinate 676,093 downwards.
GCGGCCGACGGCATGAAGAGAGCCGACATGGCCATGATGGAAGTGTAGAGGAACGCTGACCGGGAGCGAGTGAACTCGACAGTGTACAGCCTCGGATCAAGACCCCATCTTGTATGGGCAAGATTCCGATGGAAACTATCATAGACATAAGCTCACGACACTGAGACGAGGGCGGAGGCTTACAATGAGAATAGTGATTCGGCCTCCTCATCAGAGACAAGGCCCAGCGACACGGGGTCGACATCCTCACCGACGTCGAGATGCACGCTGGCCGGCGCAAAGAAGGCCTGGATCTCATCCTCGGACTGCTGTTGCGGGCTGGCCACGGCCATGAGCGGCACCTGGGGCGAGCTGCCGTGGCGTGAGTCTGGCGAGGGCTGGATATATGACGCACGGGCTAGCAGCTGCAGCGGGTTCTCCGCATCGTCGATGGCCAGGCTCTCCTCGGTGCGCTGGATAAAGTCCTTCATTGCCACGGGATCCTGGTCGTCGTGGTCGTCGTCTTCCTCGTCGCCGGAGAAGGCGTCGTCGTCGGCATCGGTGCCGAGCGACCCGGAGTAGACGTCCTGGGCCGTGGACGCCTCGTCGGCGTCAGCTCCACTCAGCAGGCCGTGTAGATGGGCCAGCACCCGGTTGTCGTCCGGGTGCTTCTCCGCCGCTGAGCGGGCTCTCTTGACGGCCTGGTCGATTTGGTAGAGGGCCTTGTCCAGCCCCGTACGCTTGCTTGGGAACAGTCAGTGAGACGTCGGGGGACAGGAACACTGTATGTATGCTTGCTTTTTAATGCCCTTCTGTCGGCCGGGGTGATAGGCCGGGCGGACGCACTCGCAGTCGAGCTGGATGCATCGTCTGCACCGTTCTTGATTTGGCCGCCAGTCGCATTTAATCTTGCTGCGGCGACACACGAGACACGCGGCTTGTCTAGGACGCGGCGAGCCGTCCATGGTTGAAAGCGGGGAGAAGAGCAGCAGGGGACAAGACGGAGACGCTGGCAACCCCAAAGACCTGCGGCGAGATCCCCAAGGCGGCCGGAAGCAGATTAACGAGTCGATGAGTGAGCGACGGTCTCACTCTCTCGCGGACGGTCTCGTGATGGATTGGAGGCTTTGGGGAGAGGACGGTCGGGACTCGGCGACGGAGCACGCGAAATGCCGGCTTGACTCGGAGGCTTGATTGGCGCTATTTGCCGCCCGCCGGCCGCCGCTTTATCGGTTCGCGAGACGTGGTTGGTCAGTTTGTGACGGCATTCCCTAATGAAGGGTACAATACCGCGAGACCCGTACAAGTCAGGAGATTGAAAGAATGTGAATGCAGCATCATCTTATTCGTTTGGGATTTACTCTCAATTACGGGAAGCCCGATATGTCTATGCTGTGAAGGGCATTAGCTCGCTGAAAGCCCAACATACAACCAACCTCATCTTAAGCAAAGCCCTCTTCAGCTTATCAGCAACCCTCTGATAGGTGATCTCTAGCACAACCAAATTGCCGGGTCCATCCTAGCGTCTCAATGCAATCAATTAGAGTTCAATAGAGGCACTCTGCACTCGTTTAGCCTTCGTCCCGTCTCTGTCATATCACAGGCGTTGATATCGGTCTCTCAGCGGGAAATGAACTACCCTAGACCTTGCGACATCTTTGACTGCCCGATGCATCGTCTATCATGTACGTTGATAACTTTGACAGAACAGTTTGGTGGCACGTTGATCGAGTGCCCCCCCTCATCTACTAGAAACATCAGAGCACACCATCATCAGATGTTGCAGAGGCCAACCCGACAGCCCACACTGAACCAACCACAGGTATGAGCTCATTCTTTTCGTTTGGATTCATTAATTATCTACAGCGATACCTCGCTCGTACTGGCGCCACTCGTACCACCAGCTCCTCCATGCCCATTCTTGCCCAATCGACCTCTACCAACAAGCCTTGTTTCATCCCCTTCGCTGTACTGCACGTCAAATGTTCGCTTCATTTCGATCCCTCCGTGCTCCGGCTCCGCGGGCGAGTCTCCCCGCGACGGCAGCTCAACGAGGGCGTGACTCCGATTTATGATCCTCGATCTTCGTCCGTAGGTGTCTCCGTAGTTCTGGTATTTGCTCGCGTCGTATGACGAGCCTCCGAGCACTGGGAAGAGGCGCACCAGTAGGATCCGCAGCGACGGCATGGACGCGCAGATGATGCCGATGTTGATCTCGACCGTAGACCAAATCGAAACGTCGATTTGGTCGTAAGTTGGGTTATGGGAAGAACCCAGGCCTACCAACGTTTGTAGGCGAATTATGCTGACAACTGTAACACTAAAGACCAGTCAGTTTCGAGCGTCGTTGGTGTGACTGCGCTACTCACAAAGTGCCGACAACAAACATGGCCGCAACGCCAATCTTCTTCTTCCAATGCAGCTTCAAGCTATGCAAGCGCCACAGTGGAATCGCCAACATCCACAAGTCCAACGCAATGCTCACAGCCGAGTTGGCCCAGCCAATGCCGTTCGTGTTGAGACTGGCGACAGGTTAGCTCAAGTTGGGAGTGGGGAGCGCGCCAGTAGCTGAGACGCACCATTTCCCTTCATGTTCCCCGTCCCAATTAGTCCAGAAGTAGCTGACGGGCGTGCACTGGAAAGCCGCTAGAAAGATAAAGGCGAACCCATAAGCGGCATTGAAGGCCACCGTCCCCCACAGCAGCTTTTGCGCCGGCCCCGGGAAGATCCTCAGGTAGAAGAAGAGCAGCGACATCTTCAGCAGCGAGACCTGCGCGAAGTACATGAGCTCGAGGATGTAAAAGAAGAGCCCGAACTGGGTGATGTCGTGCGGCTGGAGCGTCCAGATGTCTCGTCCTTCTCCGTGCGCCGCCGTGCCGTGGATGTTCATCGCGCTCGACGGGATGCCGCATACGAGGGTGAGGACGATGAAGAGGTCGTCGAGGCCGAAGTCGGAGTTGGTGATGAAGACTTTCGATGCAAGGCGGAGGAAGGTGATGACGCCGGAAAGCACGCCGAGGACGATGGTTACGTTGATGAAGATGTCTGACTTGTCTCGGATCGGTACGCCGCAGTAATTGTTGGTCGCATTTTGTGTAACTGCGAAGGGTCAGTAACCACGCAGTGGTGATCGGATGGGCGACAAACAGAGCGTTTCTGTGACCGAGCAGCCTTCGGACACACACAGGGTACCATCCGTCAAGGCCGTACTGTCTAAGCAGAGACACGTAGTATTGGTCGATTCGCAGCTGGACTTGGAAATAGAATCGTCAAGGCACGTCCGCTACCTGCAACGTTAGCCATGGGCGAAAGATAAGCGAGCAGAGAAACAACGGAGGCATACCGCACACTTGGACAAGCCGGACAGTAGCTCTTGGGTCGAGATTCCGGTCGTCGCGCACCAGCAACACGGCAACAAGGCCAACAGCACAAAGGCCCACTTCATGGCGATGCTTTGCCTTTTTGGAGTTTTCAAGATCGTCAAAAGGCCAAGGACGAGGTGCGAGCGCGCGTCGGACAAGAATAAGGTAGTTATACCATCTACGCATGCAAACCCCTGCCGACGACAAACTGAGCCTGCAGCAGAAAGTCCCACTCTCATTAATCCTTCTCGAATCTAGAGCTGCAAGCGAAGTACCAGGATTTCAGCTCATCCCCGAGATGCCTAATCCTTGATACAGTACTCCACAACCCGATGCAGTTCCACGCGGAAATCCGTGCTGGAGGACAAGGGCAATCCGTGACGGGGATAGGCCATCGGTCCGGGATGAAGTGTTACGCAGGGTAACCGAGTCTCGCCACTAGTCAATCCTCAGCTTAGCCCCCGAGATGCTGCGACAGCTGAATCGTCAAACTAAGCTGTTGCAGGAGAGGCGACCGGTGGCGTGCCGTGTGCCGACACAGGGGAAAAAGCAAGCCATCGATGAACTAGGCCATGATCGGATCGACGAAAAAGCACCGTTCGTGCAGATAATTCTCGAAGGTTTGACGGGATCAGGGTGACGGGATCAGGGTGACAGGATGACAGGTCGGCCACTCCCACATGGTTGACCGAATAGCTGCCTGGATAACCCATGATCCATCTGCAGATTGTGTTTCGTGCGGGACTCGGCGAGGCCAGGGTGTTGAAACGTCAGGCTATCTTCCGGCTCGTCCGTCTCGTGCTGGAGAGATGACGCTCTATGAGACACCCTGTACTATGTACGTAAAGGAGACAAGCTGCAGCATGCCTCACCATAGGGGCCACTGACCCTGACTAATATGCCTCCCTCGTGTTCCCCCGCTGAATAACGAGGACAACGATTCAGGAAAACTGGGCTCCGGGGTTTTGGCTGGAGTCGCGGAGTGCGGAGCCGGTGGAGTTGGCCCACTCGCATCTATACGAACCCCTGCTGCCCCTTGAGAATGCATCAGCCCTAACTTCATCCTGGAATCACATCTTTCGATGCGAAGCCCGCTGATGCGCCGAGTTGGCTGTGCTAATAAGCCAATTTCTCCTCAAGGAGCACGTTCAGTGCTACGAGTTGTCACTCTTCGCCACCTTTGGATGTTGGAGGTGTCCACTAGTCGTAATAAGTGCCCTTAGCTCATCACTACACCCTTCCATGAATCGAGTCTTGCAAGGGGTACGAATGTCTTTTGCTAATCGCACCAATCAAATACATGGCCTGATTGATACATGATATGATGTAGAGTTACTAAAGTTTTCAGTCTTAGGTATGTATTCGTTCAGCAACAGTTGTTCATGTCCCGCAGCGCTCCCTGCATCCGTGAGCCATCTCCATTCTTTGTCAACCATGGATGGGCACTAAGCACCGAGCCGTGAGCCGGATCAGCATGGTCAGTTGCTACAAGAAGGTAATGAAAAACCTCGAAAAGAATTGTACATCGGAGCCTCACTTGCTAATTAAAGTATCGCCAACCTCTACTTCAATCCGGTAAGCCGAGACCGAGATCTTTCCATCATGTTTTCCGTTCCGCTTGGAGACTAGCCACGAATAATCCAATTCGAATACTTGTCGTCTGGATTGAAGTACGTAGTTCTCTCTCATGGTCTACCGGGTATTGCACAAACACTCATACTAGATTTAATCCTAGCACGTTGACTCGCTTAAACACAGACTTCGAAGTACGGAAGACATTGCCATTTCTGGCCACGTGCTGTGGCTTGACAGCTTAACTTCCGCTTAAGCGGGAACGATCCTAGTAGTTGACGACAAGTAAGAACCAGGGCCTGCTATTATTTTAGACACTGAACATGAGCTTGAAACGCTTCATGGGTCAGAATGCCTCGGATGCTGGAAGGAAATTCCCAATACAAATTTCCAAGCATACACTGTTACACGTGGTTTCAGAACTGAAAAGGCTACCTAATCCACTTGATAACAGTTTAAGGGGCCACATTGTAAATATCTATCAAATCAGAAGTATTTTCTAAAGCGTACGTATGATGCTATGCAACAGCCGCATTTAGTATCAGTGATAAGAGGATTCTACTTTAACGTGATTCACAACTCGCACCGCTATGCCAGAGTGTAAGCTACCTTAGGGCGTGGTCCTCTGTGGTCCACTGAAGTACATCCAAATTTGAGTGGCGTAGGAATAAAGCATGAGAGTGCACACGATATACTGCCAAACCAAACACTCGCCGTAGATCTTGCACGTTCTTCCGCTGGGATCATCAACTGTTAAACCCCATATCTTCTGTTTGTGTGCATACTTTATATTGAGATACCGAGAAATCTTATGCTTATTCTGAGGTCAGAAGTACACGACCAAAGGGACTGGAAGGGCTTGCGGAATTCACTTGGCTTAGAGTAAAAGTTGATGCATTCTACTTTGTTGTCGAAAATCCGGACCTGTCCCGTGACATACCACCACTTTTAACCTCAAAACCTTCAGGGAGACGGCTAAATCCTTTGATGTTGGCTCTTTGACACTACCTACTGTAATGAACTAGGATATACCCTAGTATTTTAGATCGGGTGGCGTCTGGCACTCGGGATAGCATTCTTAACAGTGTAAACATGGTGATGCATTGAGACAGTCTCCTGCGGCAGAAACCGAACTATCTGCTCCTCTATAGCCCTAATTTCCAACATCAACCTCTTAAAACGTCACCGATCAAATACTTCCAAAATGCGTTCGGCCCAAGTAGCGTACTTCGGCGCCTTGGTGACGTCGAAGGCACCCCAAAGCAGCTTCTTGTGTGTACCGAATTTGTTCTTCAATGCTTTGGCTGCGTCAGACATGGGGTGTCTGTTGACCTGCAAGTTCCAAGTCTTGAAGTTCGGACGACCATGTAACGTTGATCCGGCATCAATTCGAAAATCTTGATTCTTCCAAATTGTGCCTTGAGAGTCTGGTGTAAGCCTCTTCAGCTTCCTATGCATAGCTCTTCCGTAGGTGTTGAGTAGATCCTCAATGATAGATTTGGGGATGAAGATAGGTTTCTTCAGCCGGGGGTGGTGTTTGTCCGAATCGTCGTCCGACAATTGGTTCCCATCATCGTCTGGACCTCTGCTAGGGCCTGCAGGGCTTGGAATTGCAGGTTCACTTGGTTGAGACTGGGACTGGGTCGTAGGGCTGAGATTTGCAGCCATGCCCGGTTTAGCAGTGGCGCCAGCTGCTTGAGATACCTTCACGAGAACATTTAGCACTCCGCCATGCGCAGCAATGGTTTTGGCGACTTACAATAACATAGCCCGCCCCGAAAAGAGCAACCACCGCCGCTACCGGAGCGAGTGCCACTCCGCCTGCCGTTGCTGCTGCTGCAGTTCCTACTGTGACCACTCCCGCTCCTGTAGCTGCTCCTGTTCCTGCGGTGACAGCAACTGCTCCTGCTCCTGCTCCTGCTCCTGCGATGCTGGCTGCCCCTGACGCAGCTCCTACTAATCCTGCTGCCACCTCAATACTCGCTGCTACTCCCAGAAACTCTGCTACTCCTAACGCTGCTGTCCCGGTCATTGCCACTATCTCCCCTAACCCTATGAATGGCAGTGCCATAGCAAGTGCCATGACTGGAGAGCGAACTAGGCAAGATAGATCGGGTGCTTAGGGGAAAAGTTCGAAATGAGCTGCGTGGGAAAGATTGATTGATGACAGAGGAATGATCACTGATGGTTGGAATCTGAATAATGCAAGGGGATTTATAGAATCAATGTACCACGACGGCCAAGAACGAGAGAGGGCCAACATCACAGCATTGAGTATGCATTCATACGGGTTGGCGTAACGTTGCAAATGCACCATGGTTTGTAAACAGGAATCATGAGCGATCACTGAGTGCGTTATGCACCATGCTGCATAAGCTAGACGCCAATATTACTGAAATCACAATATCAAGACGTATCAAATTTAGCCACAAACCGGACTATTTAGAAGTGTGCCACCCATGACTACTCGGTTTGGAAACTAGGGCACGTGTGACTAGCGGATTGGCCTTGGAGCCTGGAAACAATTGAAAGTGAGGCTGTCCCGGCATCCTTGGACCATTTGGAAGTCACTCATGTCGCTTATTTGCAGTCTTGATTCTAATTGATGCACTTTGGGGGGGCGTTGCAGTGCAGCCGGTGAGTGGTGCAACATGTCGGGTCGCCCTCAAAGAAAAGTCTTTCGCCTTAGGTGCGTCCTCCGTGGGAAAGTGGCATGCAAAGGGCCGTCTTCATGGTATGCTTACCCGCGCTCGTTGTAGCTCATGCGTTGGAGAGCTTGGAGGAACTCTTAGGTCCGTGGGATAGTTGGGCATCTGGTCTGCGCAGATTGCAGGAGATCAACACCTGCACCTTGTGCTGAGGCCCTTGGAGAGAAACAAGAAGTATTCACCTATTGCCCGTACTTGAAACCAACGAGGGGTAGCAGTGTAGGCCCCGGTGCTGTTCTCTTCAACCCCGCCTTGGTGTTCTCCATCCACGGATCTGCATGTAAGTCACGGCCATCGACTGTGTCTGAACTTTAAAGCAGGGTCCCATAAAGCTCTAGTTCGACTTGGAAGACCTTGGCTAATAGATAAATGTATAAAGTACTTAGTGTACTTAGCCCAGGGCTAATGACATAATTGCCTTTTCTTAGGATTAAACTTTTGAAATGCTCCTCTGTATAGCGCTTTGGATATGCTGATGAAGAGTGGGTGAGCCTTGCGTCACCTCGACCAAGAGCAACGTCGTCGACGCTATCGTGCGCGGCTAAATAACCTTACCTAAAGAAATCTTACGCCTAAGAAATGTACTGGAAGAAAACCCTTTCCAGCTGACAAAGGTTCCTCGTCTTGCTAATCCCACGGCGGTATCGCTCACATCATGATTAACATGAGTCTCGAGATCTTCACAACAAGCGGTGGATTCAATGGGGAGGTAAGCAGGAGCAATGCGAGATGTACAAGACCCGGAGGTCACAAGGAAGTTCGGCATCTTTTGGATTGGGTCTTAGGGACGTCAACAACATGTGGCAGAAGTATACGCGCTGAGCGCTGTATTTTGGTGAAGGCGGGGCTGTTGACAACAGTGGCTCAGGCTGCTGTGCTCTGTAGGGATCTTGACTTTACGCCATAGCTTAATTCGAAGTCGATGGATGCTATGGAGGGGGCAATTGAAATATTGGAGGGCTAGCTATAATGTACTAAGGGTGGGGGTGGGAGGTCGGAGAGTCAAGTCTCGAGACCTCTTGAATTAGGTTACGGGAGACGGTAGCGTATTTATCGCTGAATAAATATAGTATTAATAATGGCTTCATCCCTAGCGATAGATGCTTTACTATTGACACTGAAATTTGGTATGCTTGAGCCAGTCTTTACGTCCAGCCAGCGTTGATGCTCCCAAGACCCAAATCGGTTCGCGATCACAGCGTCGACAGGTGCGCAATTCACCATCGACCCAAGCATTAGTGTATTAATCCGTCGCCCTTCATCGACCATCCATGCCTGTTCCCACAGGCTATTTGGTGGCGGCGGATGACTCGCTCGGCTTCTCCCAGGCCGTGCCAGCAACCCATGTCGCTTTCACTCCCCAAGCGGTCGCGAGGGTGACAGGGTCCAAGAAAGACTTCGATGCAGAACAGCGAAGTAATCAGATCGAGGTTTGCCTCGGTGCGTGGGGTTGTATGATCGAGCCATGGTGCAGTTGGAGCGCACATCCAAGATATCTCGTCGCCGCGGATTGGGATGACGGGCCGTGGGGCGGCGCAGGCGTTGGGTATGATATTATGATCAAAGATGACAGGCTTCTTGGCATCGTGATTGTATAGCCAAGCCTCGGGAAGCTAGCAAGCCGCTACCATCAAGGCATGCGCAGTTTGCGACGATGGCTCTATCCACGTCTTGCGTGAGATTAACAAGTGCCAGACATGTCGGAAGCGATCAGGGAGTCTAATCCGATCTCACATCGGTGGACCAAACACATCGTCCGCATTCTCCAACTTGACTCTCTTTGTTTCTCGTCCAAGCTCTTCGCCAAAGATCCCGCCGTCGTCAGGCTTGGCTGGCTTCTTCTCCTTTTTGATTGCTTGTTCTCGTCTCGCCCGTTGGAGGTTGACCAGGTTCGCTCGATCGGGGTCTCGGCATTTCTGGAGCTTTTTGCGTAGAGGCTTCATGGCTTTGACGATTTCGGGCTATTGAATATTAGCGATTAAGGGAATGCGACAATCGAGTGTTCCAGTAGCATACCGTGCCCCAGTAGTCTGTCATCCGCTCTGGGGGTTCCTCCTCAAGCATCTTCCGGCAGCTTGCAATGGTGGCCATAATCTTTTCTCGCATCCCGGCGTGTGTATTTCCCTGGCCAAGGTCACCGTTGTGGATTGGCCCCGGCACCAACACATCAACCAAATCCGCGTCGACAATGGACAGGGCGGCCATCATGATCTGACTCGGGGTGTAGTGGAAGTACGCATCCGTCACCAAGGGACTGAACTTGAGAATCTCCCGAGCCCGGCCATGCGCCCTATTCACCCTCGACCCTTCATCCGGGAGCTTCCGTCGAAGCTCCAAAATGGCCCCTTCTAACGCACGGAAGGGGTGTCGCACATCAAAGGCAAAGCGGATGCCCTGACACAGGAGAAACTCGCCCGCGAGGATCTGCTCGCCCGTGGTGTTGGGGAACTTCTCCGAGAAATGGGAGAGCTTATAGTAGTGCCCCTCGGCCTTGCACCCGAAGAACAGCGACGTCTTGAGCAGGTCGGGAGCTGGGTATGTCATGACCGAGTTGGTGACGTAGAAGCGTCGCAGGAAGATGGCCGCCGTGGTCCGCACCTCGGTGGGCAGCTCGCAGAACTGCGCGGCTCGGATGAGCTCGACGGTGAAGAACTTGACGAGGCGGGTCTCTTCGTCCGGGGTCAGGAACTCGGGGGCCGCATCGGCGGAGAGGCGAGGCGCAATCTGCTCCTTGGCGAGGGAGTTGGTCTTGGATCGAAGGTCGCGCAGGCTGGACGGGGTGAAGGACCAGAGGCGAAACTGGCTGGACTGCCGGTAGCGCTGGTCCTCGGTGGCCATGGTGGGCAAAACTCGGGCGTAGGTGGGAGGTAGACTGGCGCGGGGGGACTTGTGAAGACGCGAGGTGCGGTTGGTTGACGGTGGAAGTTCGAGCAGCTTGTGAGGCTATCCCGTCTCACGCGAGATCACGTGACACTGCTGCAGCGCAGGCTGCAGCTCCTAATTCTGTCATGGAAAGAGGCAATGTACTCGCCACGATCATGATTAAGGTAGTTACATCAATCCACGATCAATCATTAGTCGAAAATTCAAGAAAAAGCGTCGATTAAATAAAGTCCATTTCAGACAAGGCAACCTATATTGGCCGCGTTCAACGTGACCCAAGCCATTCCCAGTGTCCCAGTGTATCCGTACAAGCACAGCCGACCCGAAACACCATATACCCAAGACCGAAAGCTCACAACGGTGAGACATGTTGCGCAAGACAAATCTTCCCCCCAATCAGTACCCCAAGTTCTCTCTCCTCGCAGGAGGAGGAGGCGGCGGCTTCTTGGCACGGTTTACAGGCGGCGGCGGCGGCTTCTTGCCCAGGGCACTCGTACTCCTGCTCATGCTCCCGTAGCTGGTCGCAGGGCTGGAGCTGCGGGCTCCTCCCCACGTGTCCGGACTGGCGCTGCGGCTGGGCGTCGAGATGTCGTCGGAGAAGACATCGTCGCCGCCCCTGCCGTACGGCGTGGCGCTGTCGGTGGCGACCCGGGAAAGCGGTGCTCCCACGGGCCGGAGGCTGGCAAGCGGCGTGGCCGATCGGCCCTCAAAGGTCGAGGCTCTCGCGATGGAGGGGCGAGGTGGCTGAGGCGGAGGCGGTGCGAGGCGGCGGCTGCTGGGAGAACGGGTCGGGATGCGAATGGCCTCCTGCACGTGCTCCGGCTCCGGCTCCTCGTAGACGGCACGCTGGCGAGGCTCCTGCCACGATCGAGCCGTGTTGGACCGGCTTCGATTGCCGTTGGGTCGTGCTGAGTATGTGGGCGTCGTAGAAGCAACTCCAGCCCACGACTGTCGGACCCGGCGCAGCTCATCGGCGCAACGCTCATGGTAGTCGAGCTCGGCATCGAGGAACTGCGTCAGGGACGAGATGCTCTCGACCTCGGACTCCTTGATGTCCTGCATCCGGCGGATGACGTCTTCGCTGGATTCCTCAAACTTGGCCTTGTTCATCCGGACCTCCTCCTCGATTCGGAAGTCGTCTCGTCGCGCCTTGCCCAGCTTGGCGCTGCTGGCGTCGTAGGCCAGGCGTCGGCTCTCGAGCTTCTTGCGGGAAGCCTACAGCTAACGCATCAGTAAAGGAAGCTGGCAGGGGTCAGATTCGCGAGTGGACATACCTGGTACTCCTTCATCATGGCCAAGCTTCGCTCGAGGCTGTCCAGCCACGTCGCGTTGGCACTGTCGACATACGTCTCCTGGATGCCGGCGATGCGCTCGTTGGCGCGGCCCAGGGAGAGCAGGCAGTTTCCGAACTCCGAGTCTTGCTCAAAGTCCTCGCCGTGGGTGGCCATGGTGCGGCCGAGGTGGGCCACGGGGGAGCCACGCTCCTTGTCGTTTGTGATTTCGCTGCGGCGCGAGATCCATTTGACGTAGCCGCCCATTGAAACCTGGAGACGCTCCATGCCTGCGGGGAATGAAGTTAGCTACCTGTGCTGCTTGTCGAGGGCAAGCTATTCACGAACCGTCATGTCGCAGCGCCATCTCAGTCTCGAGCATCTTAAACTCGTCTGAGTGGGCTGTCCGGGAGTTCCCGCCCACTCTCTCTCCTGCCCATTGAACGGCGCGATCGATCTTCTTTGTGAAATGCATATTTGCAGCTTTATCGGGCTCGTCGGCCTCGGATGCAAGCTTGTCTTGTTATCTCGTCTCGGGGGTCGGATCCAGTCCGTTGTGGAGGAGCTGGGCTGGTATGGAAGTGGTCGCAGACCGGGAGGTATTGGCGTTGGATGGAAGGGGAAGCAATAATCAGAAACAGACCATCAAGCGTAGCCAACGTAACAGCAATAGCAAGCAGGAGGATGAGACGAGAACAGCTCTGGAGCAGCGAGCGACGGATAAATGAACCAAAATCCCAGCAAAACAGGGGGGCAGGAAAAGGATGTCGGGGGTCCCTTTGTGGCAAAAGACTTGGTTGGGGGTAGAACATCCCGGGATGCGACATTGGGGAGAAGGGAGCAAGCGGGAGGAGTAGCTCCATTAGGGAGTGTCGTTATGACAGCTACTGACACAAGGAGCATTAAGACAAGGAAGCGTACCGTACTTTACTAATTAGCACCCAAGCACCCACACTCTCTCTGGCTTCGTCCCTGACAATCCCTACATTCTCCATTCCCGCCCGGTGGCAAGTAATTCGCAGGCGGGACGCTCCAGTGGCTGGGCTTTATTACCTACTCAATTCGTCGATAGCATCAGGGCCTTCATCCACTCTTCGGCCACCCACTCTTTGGCCACCCACTCTTCTGTCACCCACACACACATAAGCACCCAGAGCAGAGGCCCGCCAGAGTCTCTCATGCACTCCCAATACCGACCTGCCTACAGCAACTAGACGTGCAGTAGCGCACAGCGCCTCCCTATCTTATCGCGGTGCAGCAGCCACTTTCCACTCCGTACCTTACGCATAGTTACCTTGTACGCTTCTTTTGGCGCTGTCCGGACGGTCTGGGTGGGCCCAGAAATGTGGCGATCGATCCCAGAGAATGATGAGAAGAAGCTCGTGTGTGTGCATGAAACAGAAGACTAAACCCGAACATTGGCTGCACACCGCACAGCCCAGCCTGCTTCTTTTTAGAATTTGCCTCTTGCGTTTTCTGTATTCTTTTGTGTTGCTTTTTCTTTTTCTTTTCTTTCGAGATGCCATCATGACGATACTCTAAAAAAGCACATAGACAAAGACCACTTCTTTCTCTACGAATAGCCCCAGTCTGATGTCAGTCTGCTAAAATAAACCAAGTGTGGTCTCGATCTGAGGTCAGTCTGGTAAAGGGCCTCGTTTGGGGTCTGCGGCTTAGTAGAGGTCAGCCATTCTCCCTCTCGCATTCAGCGCGCGGCTACTCAACGCTGGCGACAACAGACAACAAACCTTCTCACGACCAGACCAGACTCGTATCGATCCCACAGTCGCTGCTTGTCTCGTCTCGCCTCGTGGCGCAGATGCATGATGATCCTGACTCCTGACACGCGGCGGCTATCCAGAATCCAATCCGCTATTCGCACTACCCCATTCCATACGGGCCATCGCGCCCGTGTATAGCATTACGAGTACTCGACAGAAGAGCTGCTTGCTTGAACCTACTACTACTTACGTCGCCCCCCCTCGATACGAGTACGCAGGCAGGCAGGGTGTCTCCATCTCACCACGGTCCACCCTTTTGAACCATCAGATCAGGACGCAGAAACCCCCTGAGACATCGGCGCCAATAAATCACCACCCCAAGCCCACCAAACCCACCAAGCCCACGGCGGGTTACCGCTTCAAGCCGCTTCACTAGGAACGGGAGCGGTCTCCGACAGTGACAATCACCAGAAAAGCCAAGTTTCTCCAGAGTCCATGAACCCGGCCCTCTCACCCTTTCCAGCCAACCATGCCACCCCACCCTTTCCTCCCCATCCCTCCCCCATGGTCTCAGCGTTCCAACTGGCTCCTGGGTGCCCGCCGATGAGCTTGTCTCGCCCTGGCGCGGCGGTTCTCCAGGGGACTCTCCACATTCTGCCAGGCTTCCAATGGCTCTGGAGCGCTCTGGATGGGCTCTCCATGGCACCATCCCAGCCCACCCAACCCTCCCTATCCACCGCGACCGCCCCCAACCAACCCCTTGGAGAAGTCTGGGAAGGGAGAGTGAGGCAAAGACTCCAGAGAGCCAGAGAGCCAGAGGCTGCTTGCACCGGATATCGTGCTCCTTGAAGCCAAGGGACTAGTCTCCAACCATGGGATGATCTATCGGGCTACCATCCCCGCACCCAACTGGAAGGTCTTGTTCTTCAAAGCATGACTGGCCCATTATTACATAGTAATTACCTAGACAACTGATGCTACCACCACCCGTGAAGCACCTCATCGTTTTGAGCAATCCACCATCTCGCTCGCGTAAGACGACAAACCACCATCACAACGCCCTTCTCTCTTCCCGCCGTGTGGGCGCACACCCTCTGCTGATGACCGGCCTAGAGCGAGGCTTTCTCGGCCCGTCCGAACCGCAGCCAAAATCCCCAACGGCAAAACTCGCAAAACTCTCGTGTCTCTTCAGATCTACACACCGAAAGACACCACACACACAAACAACCATGCCCTTCCCTTCGGGCCCTTTATAAGCGGGGGTTTATGTTGGGGGAGGCGTAAAGGCAAGCCTCCTCGTGCCAAACATGTTAACCCTGTTGGGCCTGGCGAGGACGCCCCAGAATGCTAAAATCGGTGGGCTGGTCTCGTCTGTCACGCTCGTTCCGCTCCACTGGGACCCAGACCGTTCCTCCACCGTTGACGGGGGAGGTACCTACCTGGCTTGCGTAATGCCTCGTCACCGTGCAGGGAACTGAGAGAGCGCGGGCTTGGACTGGCGATGGATCAAAGACAGTCTCTGTGGTACTACGTATTCGTACGAAGATATCCAGAGTTCGGCATCCTTCCGGCTGATCGAGCGGCTGTGGTTTCAGCCTCGCAAAGACATCGCCAATCGCTCGCGGCGCAGAGAGACGAAAACCCCTGTATGCAGCCATGACGGTTCGATCTTCAACATGGCATGTCCGCGACTCGTGCGTGTGCTCCTTTCGAGACCACGAACAGGCGCTGCCGCTAGGAATAAAAGAGCCCACCGGTTGCCAGTAAATTGACCCGGTCCAGTTTTCCATCTTTCCCACACTCGCACGCTTGCACTGCCTCCCCGGAACCAGAGCGATCTGCATCGGTTTGACAGTCCCTGTTCCCCTCTCATCATAACGATCCGCACTTCGTGAAACAAGCTCTCGTGCGTGTCCACTGCCGAGTTGCACCGCTCGGTGCCCGATTCAGGTCATTGCGCGGCACACAAGCTTCCAGGGAGAGAGACAAGCTTTTCAATTAGCAGGTTCTACTACGGAGTAATGTATCCATAAACTAGGCATATTGTTGCGCACAACCTCCGTCACCACCGTATCATTCTCCACTATAGTAGGTATCGGCATCTTTAGCACACGAAACACAGAGTAGAGGAAGGCCAATTTGCGCGTCAGCGTGGTGTTCAGTGTCACAATTGCATTGCCATCTTTGCTTTAAACGCCTCATATCGTTTATCTAAGACCACGGTGTGCCTTATGCGACCTCTTCATGTTGGTAACATGTGTTCATATCGCTAGAGACTTGCAGATAATCCTGTTTAGAACAAACTATCAACACACGACATCCATTCACAATCCATCAACAAACAGTCCAGTCGCACAACTCTCCATCAATAGCGGCAATGTCCACAGTAACCGCACTCCTGGTCACAGGCCGTGTAATCCTTAAGCTCATCACTGTCGGAAAAGTCGCTTAAAGTGTCATGGTACCCTTCGTCATCTACGTCATATCGGATTTCCGGACTGACCCATCTCGCACTCGGACTGGAGACGGTTGATGCCGCCTCTCCCAGCCATTCCGCCCACTCCGCCCGGACGGACGCCGAAAGCGCATCACCCGCACCAGGCCCCTGTCTTCGGATCTCGAGTGTATCTCCACGAGAGCAAAAGATTTCGAGTTTTCCATTGGTGGCCTTTCGCGCGCGGTCAACGATAAGGTGGAGCAGCGCAGCCAGACGCTTCAGCGTTGGCTGGTTGAGCTCCTCCCACTCTTCGACCTTGCCATCGACCCTCTTTACCTGAATGTCGTTGAAAACGCCTTTCTCGTGGTATGCCAGGATGAATTGTTCAATCTGAGATACCCAGAGGCGGTGTAGTTGACCTCCAAGCGTGTCGTAATTGCGAGCCCATACTGATCGTGTCTTGAGGTCGAATACTGCGTCCTGTGGTACAAGCTGGCCCCCATCAACTACCGTGAGCTTGGGCTCCCCTGTACTGGGAATTGGGAGTGGCATAGTCATCCCCAGAGCCGAAAGATCCGGTAGGGCGTTGTCATCCCCAGTGGAGCTTGACACGGCCGGTCCCTTGCGCTGCCGAATGCCGGGAGGTTGAATGAACCCATCTCCCTCAAACCGGACCATCATATCGAGGTCGCCGAGTCGGTATGTCAGGATCCGCTAATGCGACGCGGATCGTCTCGTTTCGCCGTCCCAAGTGGTATAGGCCTCGGGAAACGTGTGCCCGAAGCCTTTGACGTCTGGGATTAACTCCTTGGGCGACTTCTCCCTGCGAATAAAGTGGACGGTGTCGCCAATGACCTCAACGAGCATTCGGAATGATCTGTCTTCCTCTGGGCCTCTAGAAAACCGCAAGAGGTTTCCAATTGTGCTCCCGCAAGCAACGATGTTCACTGGTATCGGCTTGGGATTCATCTTCATGATTGAGACGATCGCTGGCTCCAATGGATGGCCGGGGTATGATGCAGCATTGACGTCGCGATAGTAGTCGCCAGCATCCCATTTCAGCTTTGGAGGCTGGGAAAGAGGCGTCCATCTCGGGGGTTTGCCTATCGACGTTAGAAGAGCTCAAGAGGTATACCGGAGACATACCTGGAACCATGATTTTGGGCGCCTTGTCCGTAATCCAGTTGTAGGATGCAATGAGTCTCGTGTCAGAGATACCAACACGGCCGACTTGATAGGACTTGTCCAAGCTATCTCTAGCAATGGTCTCGACGAGGTCCCCGAGAGAGAGTTCTGGCGATGCCGTTACCACCGGCGACCGTGGGACGCGCCCGTAGGGTTGCGATCGTTTGAAGGACATATCTGCGCAGATTTCCACGGAACAGCTTCAGGATGAGGGGGGATGCCACGGATGAGATGTCAATTGCAGTACAAGTGAGGTCTACCGCATCTTTTATGCTTCATTATCCAATCGCAAAGGCGTCAGTCAGCCTGATAAGAGCCTGGGAGGCCTACCACATGCATCGACTTCCATGCCACTGATGTTTATACACTTTCTGATACAAGTTGCCGTCACATGCTGCTCATTCTGCAGTCTGCACCAACACGTCGTCGAGCTTGATTGGATTGGCCTGATGGAGGCCGACCATCGCTATCGCAGCCTGATCGTGGAGCGAATAGACGGCGACTGTTGGTTGCATCCAAGGCGTTTTCGGCTGGGGCCCGCGTCGCTGAATTGAACGGGCCTCGAGAACGGCCTCTGCGGGCAATGCCGTGGCTTATATCGCAATTGCGCATCGGCCAACAGCTTCAATCAGGCTCGAGCTGTCCACAAGGCGTGGCAGCTACAAAAGGGCGTGAAATGACTTCCCTTTACTTGCCTTCAGGACTATTCATCAATACCAAATCTCTTCCAACATATCCAGTACTTACAGCCCATCATGACTCTCAACTCCCCATCTGCCTCTCGTGCCTCCAAGTTGACCTCACTGTTCTGGGCTTTCGTCAAAGGCCGGCAGGTCAACAACCCCAGCGATGCCAGGCAGTTCATCGACTCCTGCGGCGTTATCTGCAACCAGCAGACACCGATGAAATGCGTCGAGGTCATCATCTCAAGCCAGAACGGACTCAAAGCTCTTGAGGCTGCCGTTCGTGTACAGTTGGACCCAGCCTTCATCAGCTCGACGGTCCTACCCTTCCTCTGCCACCTTTCGGATCCTGGAGTCGAAACATTGAATAACGGGATGTTTCTACAGCAGCTTCTCATGGCTATTCTCGAGCCAAAGTCATTTTGGGCTGCGTTGCTAGATGCCTATCACAACGACAAGCTCAAAGACGTCGGCCTGGAATCGTTCGCGTGGCTTTGTGTTCAGATTGTGACGATCCAGGAGCCTAAATTGGATGAACATGCTCTCGATGTCAGGACTTTGATGAAGGACAAGTCTCTCATCAAGTCTCAGTCACATGGAGTTAGGAAAATCGCCTACCGGATCGAAAAGCTTATCAAGATCTTCGCTCCGGTCACAGTCGCTGGCAATGCATCTAGCCCTGGAGGGAGACATGACAATGACTTTGAGAACTTTCGGAACGTGTCGATCTATCCCACAACCGATGAGCTTCTATCCTCCGAGGAGCCATTCCTGGAACGTCTTGACGACGTCTTTGACATGCCCATGGAAACACGCTCTCAGGTGTATCGCGACTGGCTATATCGGCTGCTGAGAGAAGACATGCTTTCTGAACTACGAGAAGACCTCCAAATCGCCATGGGTCAGAAGCAAGGAAAACGGAAGCCGATGGCTCTGGGCCAGCTGAGCCTTGTCGGCGTTGACTCTGGATTCAATCAGAGGGCATTCACCCTGGAGATGGCGTGCGGCAGTGGCCTTTTCTCACCCAAGATGCCATCCCCAGCCGCTAAGAAGAAGTACTTGGAGAAACCGAAGTCCTTTTCACAGCGCGATCGAATGGGTGCGCTTTGCTGTGGCTCGGACATTGTCGCCTTTGGGTCCCTTGCCGGGGATCCGATCATGGTATCGGGGATGCCGCCAGTGGTTCGGATCAAATTCAAGGATGCCGATGGGGTCAAAAGGGCTCTGACAGCACTTCTGGGCCCTAAAAGAGGGGACTTGAAGTTCTACGTGGTCGACACGGCGATGTTTGCGTATGAACCGATCTTGCAACGCCTGAAGGACATGGGCGAGATCCCACTCGAGACCGAGATCATCAACCCAAAACAGCCCTCGAAGGAGTCTACGATCCCAAAACAACTTGATGTTTTTCTTCGAGACTGCATCACTGCCTTTGAAGAGGGAAGGGAAGTACAGCTTTCCGCCAGCATATGTCCGAAGAAAGACATCCAGCTTCGAGGCGCACAACTCGAATCATTCATCAACGGCCTCCAGCAGGGTCTAGGGCTGATTCAAGGGCCTCCAGGTACAGGAAAATCCTTCATCGGGGCTCTCGTGGTTTTGGTGCTCCTCCACTATACCAGTTACCGAGTGCTGCTTCTGACCTACACAAACCATGCGACGGACCAGTTCCTGGAAGACTTGATGGATATCGGCGTCAAATCCGATTCCATGGTTCGTCTGGGGTCCAAATTCACGCCAGCAACCGAGCCAATCCTTCTCAAAAACTACTTCAAACGCGGTGAATTTCGATTAACCATCGAAGAGAAATGCATTATCGGCGACCGGAAGAGGGAGGCCGCTAGGAATAATCAACAACTGCAAGACATCGGGGCCAAGCTTTCCAAGAGCAAACTCAACTTCACCGACATCCTTGAGTATCTGGAGTATGCCCAAGAAGATTCCTTCTTCTGGGACGCGTTCCAGGTTCCCGAGTCGCGCGATGGGTTCCAGGTGCTCGGTGCCAACAACAAGATCCTTCGGCCCGAGGATGTGCTCATGCACTGGCTTCGCGGTCTTCCCCCAAACCGCCTTGGTGGCTTCGTTCAACCCCCGGGCCCTGCAGATGCTTATATCTGGCACATTCCAATGAAAGTTAGGGAAGATCTCTTTACCAAGTGGTCGCAGCAGATTCGGGAAGAGCAAGTCGAGGAATTTGCTGGACTGAGTGAGCGCGCGAACGAGCTCCAGGTTGAGATAAGCAGCATCTTTTCCGAGCAAAGCCGTCGAATTCTCAAAAGCAAGAGGATCATTGCGTGTACTACGACAGCGGCAGCGATGTATCAATCCATCATCAACACCGCTAATTGTGAGGTTGTCCTGGTAGAAGAGGCAGGAGAAGTGGTAGAAGCTCACATCATCGCGGCTTTGAGCCCTTCTGTCAAGCAGCTCCTTCTTATTGGAGACCACAAACAGCTTCGGCCAAAGGTCAACAACTACAATCTTACCAAGGAGAAAGGGAATGGCTATGACCTCAATGTCTCTCTGTTTGAGAGGCTAGTCTTGCAAGGTCATCACTTTACCACTCTTCAAGAGCAACATCGCAGTCACCCCGAAATCTCTTGCTACGCGCGCATGCTGGCGTATGAAGAGCTTGAGGATGCTCCGAAAACATACGATCGGGAGATGATCAGAGGTCTCACGAACCGCGTCACCTTCGTGAACCACGAGCACCACGAAGAAGAGATGACTGGAGTCGGCGAACGGTGGGACGCAAGTACCAAAGCCAGCAAGCGGAACCAACATGAGGCACAGATGGTGTTGAAACTTGTCAGATACCTAGGGCAACAAGGTTACAAGTCTGAAAACATAGTCGTGTTGACACCTTACCTTGGTCAGCTGTTTTTACTCAAAGAGACGCTTCGTGAGGAGAACGACCCATACCTCAACGATATGGACTCCCATGATCTTATTCGTGCGGGTTTGCTTCCCGAGGCAGCAGCTAAAGTCAACAAGAAGGCTCTACATCTGTCCACTATTGGTGAGCTTACTTGAATGAAGATTGCCCGGAATTTGAAGCTAATTAGTGTAGATAACTACCAAGGAGAGGAATGCGACATTGTCATTGTTTCGCTGGCACGGAGCAATGCATCTGGCGACATTGGCTTCCTGTACGCCCGCGAGCGATTGGTCGTTCTCATGTCGAGAGCCAAAAATGGCATGGTTCTATTTGGCAACATGAGTACTTTCATGAAGAGCAAGAAAGGAGGCGCGATGTGGACGCAGCACTTCGACGCCTTGAAGGAGAGAGGTTGCCTATTTGATGGTGTTCCAGTTCGCTGCGAGAGACATCCAGACAAAGCAATGCTTTTGGCAAAACCCGAGGACTTCGACCAGTATTGTCCAGATGGAGGATGCGCAGAACCCTGGTACGTGCTTGAACCTGCATTACCTGCACTTGGCTAACTCATTCATCCAGTGGCGTGCTGTTAAGCTGCGGCCAACACTCTTGCAGCCGCCATTGTCACCGCCTGGCAGACCACTCGAAAATTGTCTGCAAAGAGCGCTTGAGTAAGACTTGTCAGCGTGGGCATAAAAGCAAGGTTATGTGCGGAAACACCACCGCTGCCTGCCACAGCTGTGTGAAGGAGGATGAAGAGACCCGCCGTAGAGTGCGGCGAGACCTTGAGCTCGAGAAGAAGAGGTGTGAGACGCAGGATAAGTATCGCCAAGAACTCCAAGGGCTTGAAGACGAGATTGATCGCCAACAACGGGCGATGAAATACGAGGACGAGGAAAAGGATCAGGCCAAAACGCTCCAGGCGAAGAAGGAGCATCTCAAGAATCTGCAGGAAACAAAAGCCAGGATCGACAAGGCCAAGGCAAAGCAAAAAAACAACGCATCCAGCCAGAAGTCAGCATCATCAAGCAACACCGCCGGCACATCCTCGGGTCCTAAAGCCTCGAACCCGCATACCAGCAAAGCGCGGGATGAGTGGGAGTCTATGAAGAAGGTGGAAGGGTCCTGCAATGATGCTCTGGATACGCTGATGGGCATGGTCGGTCTCGAGTCTGTCAAGAACCGGTTTCTTTCAATCAAGAGCAGCGTGGATACGAGGATTCGCCAAGGTTTATCCCTGGAAGACGAGAGGTTCAGCTGCTCTCTACTTGGGAATCCAGGAACGGGTAAGTTTTATCCCGAAATGTGCTTACAGATCTAACGGAGTAAAGGGAAAACAACTGTCGCTCGCATCTGGGCCAAGTTCCTCACCACGGTGGGAGCTATCGCAGGAAACGCCTTCAAAGAGACGACAGGATCGAATTTGGCCAGCAAGGGTGTCGCAGGTTGCGAGAAGCTGCTAGAGGAGATCAAAGATGCAGGTGGCGGCGTTCTCTTCATCGACGAAGCATACCAACTATCCTCTGGAAATAACCCAGGGGGAGCGGCCGTGCTGGACTTTATTCTTGCAGAGGTCGAGAACCTTCGAGGAAAGGTCATCTTCGTTCTTGCAGGGTACAGCAAGCAGATGGAGTCCTTCTTCGCTCACAATCCCGGATTTCCCAGCCGTTTCCCCATCGAGATGAAGTTCGATGACTACACAGACGACGAACTTCTCAGCATACTTCAACTCCGGATTGAACGCAAATACAGCGGAAGGATGAAGATCGAGGATGGGCCTCGTGGGCTCTATTTCCGCATCGCATCTCGCCGTGTTGGCTACAGCCGCGGAAAAGAAGGATTTGGCAATGCTCGCGCTGTCGAAAACTACGAGCAGACGATGCTAGAAAGACAGGCCAACCGGCTGAGGGTACAAAGGCGTACTGGTGCGGAACCAGACGATCTGCAGTTGACTCGAGAGGACATCATCGGGCCCGAGCCTTCGAGCTCTTTGAAGAAGAGCAAGGCGTACCAGGAGCTTAACAGCTTGATCGGTCTAAAGGAGGTCAAAGAAAACGTGAAAGTCCTCCTCGACACGGTGAAGACAAACTACGAGAGGGAGTTAAGCGAAGAAACTCTTGTCTCATTTTCGCTGAACAGAGTTTTCTTGGGGTCTCCCGGAACAGGCAAAACGACAGTCGCCAAGCTTTTTGGTCGAGTCCTTGTTGATCTTGGCCTTCTGTCTAACGGGGAGGTGGTGGTCAAAAACCCGGCCGATTTTGTCGGTGCAGTCCTTGGACAATCCGAGTCCCAGACGAAAGGAATCTTGGCGGCCACTGTTGGCAAGGTCCTTGTTATCGATGAAGCCTATGGTCTTTGTGGCGGTGGATCAACCACTGCGAACTCCGACCCGTACAAGACGGCAGTCATCGACACAATTGTGGCCGAAGTCCAAAGCGTGCCAGGTGAAGATCGTTGCGTCCTGCTCCTTGGCTATACGGACCAGATGGAAACCATGTTCCAGAACGTCAACCCTGGCCTCAGCCGTCGTTTCCCTCTGAGCTCTGCATTCGTGTTCGAGGACTTCGACGACCAGGCTTTGGCTCAGATTCTGGACTTGAAGCTTGGAAAGTCGGGCTTTCGCGCTACAGATGAAGCAAAACGAGTTGCTCTGGAAGTCCTCCGCCGAGCTCGGAGCCGTCCAAACTTTGGAAACGCAGGAGAAATCGATATCCTCCTTGGAAAAGCAAAGGAGAGCCACCAGAAGCGGTCCTCGGCAGGGCAAGTCAAGAGGCGAAGCACCTTGGAGGCGTGTGATTTCGATGCGGACTTTGATCGAGCGGAAAAGGGTACAGACGTCCAGAAGCTGTTTGAAGGCGAGGTTGGGCGAGAAAAGCTTGTTGGCTTGCTGGAAGGGTACCAGAAGCGCGTCAAGAATGCCAAAATTCTCGACATGGACCCGGAGATTCCCTTCAACTTCCTATTCCGCGGGCCGCCAGGAACCGGCAAAACGACAACGGCGAGGAAGATGGGAAAGGTATACTACGACATGGGATTCCTTGCTGGCACGGATGTCCACGAATGCTCAGCCACGGACCTCATTGGCTCTTACGTCGGCCAGACGGGGCCAAAGGTCCAGGCCCTTCTTGACAAAGCTTTGGGAAGGATACTCTTCATCGACGAGGCGTATCGGCTTTCAGAGGGACCATTTGCCAAAGAGGCCATAGATGAGATCGTCGACTGTGTAACAAAGCCCAAGTATCACAACAAGCTCATCATCATCTTGGCCGGCTATGAAAAGGACATCAACACACTCTTGTCAATTAATCCAGGAATGTCGAGTCGATTTCCCGAAACCGTCGAATTCACTCCGCTGAGGCCCAGGGATTGCATCGGATTACTGACAAGCCAACTCAAACAGAGGAAGAAGAAAGTCGAAGCCAAGAAGAAGGCCTTTGACATGTCATGTCTGGAATCTTCACACACGCCTTTCATTCAGGAGCTAGAGACGAAGTTCCGGGCCTTGTCGACTCAAAACGGATGGGCCAACGCGAGAGACGTCATTGGTCTAGCCAGGGACATGTTCAGCAGTCTTGATCTCTCATGCGAGCCAGTGGAGCTATCAGAAGAGGTCGTAAACAAGGCAATCCACCGCATGTTCAGTGAACGAAGGGGTAGAATGACAAACACGAATGAACCAACGAGGTATGATCTACCGATGA
This sequence comes from Neonectria sp. DH2, assembly GCA_003934905.1. NCBI lineage: Eukaryota > Fungi > Ascomycota > Sordariomycetes > Hypocreales > Nectriaceae > Neonectria > Neonectria sp. DH2. Next base: position 651,713 of record RQWH01000019.1, on the reverse strand, counting down.
GGCTTGCCGATAACGTTTCCACTCCACCTACGATTCAGACGAGTACATCGACAGATACCCAGCAGGCCAACGACAACGAGGACGAGCCTCCAGAGGACCCCAAAGACGATGGGCCAACCCCCAACCGTCTCGTGGTCCGCGACGCCGGGGTAAGCGACGCAGTCTGGAATCAGCTCCAGGCGGACAAAGAGAAGGAGCAGCGCGAAGAGGCCGAGTATCGCGAACTGTTAAAGGCGCAAAAGACGGCCCGTGACGCCGATCGCGAGAGGATCGTGCGGGAGATTCTCGCTGAGGAGGAGCGACGGAAGCAAATGGAGGCCCAAAAGGCAAAATTGGCAAAGGCAGGTCGTTGCCCTGTTGGATATGCTTGGACAAAACAGGATGGTGGCTATCGGTGCGAAGGAGGATCGCATTGGGTTCCAGACAGCGAGGTTGACAAGCTGTAGTTCGATTGCTTCGGTACTAGTTCGGTTGGGCGCCTTTCTAGAATACTTGTTTGGCGGCGGCAGCTTGTTGTTAATCCCGAAGTTCGACTTTTCCCCTGCATAATGCCGTTGAATGTGACGTGCATCGGGTTGAACGCCCGAGCTAACACGCATCAGGGCCGGCGTTCGGCAAAATGTATCGTTCGCCGAGGGCATTAATCGTGATGGTGTTGAAACAATGACTCTCAAACGATGGCCCTACTCCTTCCTATAGGGGAATACAGTTCAGAGATTTCCCCTCAACGGACCGATCAATTCGGCTTCTTCTCTATATGCATTCTTTTCAAGTCGGCGACTAGATGTAAAACGGCAGAAACTATCCAATGCCGAGACTTCTACTTCTATTTAAACAGAGCCGGTCCAAGTCCACTACTTCGTTAGGATCTATAGCAAGCATCACTCCTTCCTCTCTTGTTGACAGCATTAATCCAGTTCCTCGAGAATGGCTGTTGAAAACACCATCAACGCCCAAGGGGCACCTCCAGCTTCGGCAATCGACAATGTCGCAGCAAATGGTGCACCTTATTACACGCCCGCGCAAGAACCAGCATCAGGCACTGCAAGAAGAATGAAAAACGGAGGTGACCTGCCGAAATTGTTCACGCCGATCACCGTTCGAGGCCTAACGTTCCAAAACCGACTCTTCCTGGCCCCTCTCTGCCAATACTCTGCCAAGGATGGTTACGCTACGGATTGGCACCTCACACATCTCGGTGGAATCATTCAAAGGGGCCCTGGCCTTGCTCTCATGGAGTCGACTGCTGTTCAGAAAGAAGGCCGCATCACTCCCCAGGACATTGGCCTATGGGAAGATGGCCAGATTGAGCCTCTCAGGAGGATCGTTGACTTCGCCCACAGCCAAAACCAGAAGATCGGAATCCAGCTGAGCCATGCCGGAAGAAAATCAAGCACTGTTGCACCGTTTCTACACATGAACGCAACTGCAACCGAGGAGGTTGGTGGCTGGCCGAACAACGTCTACGCGCCTTCCGCTATTCCCTTCAACAATGTGTATCCGCAACCCAAGGAGATGACAATTGAGAACATCGACGAGTTCAAGATTGCATTTGTTGAAGCAGCCAAAAGGGCAGTCACCGCTGGGTTTGACGTGGTAGAAATCCACGCGGCTCACGGCTATCTCATCCACCAGTTCCTCAGTCCCCTCAGTAACCAGCGGAAGGACAAGTACGGCGGAAGCTGGGAAAACCGTACGCGGTTAGTCCTCGAGGTTACGGATCTTGTCAGAGCAGCAATTCCCGAGGATATGCCCTTGTTTCTGAGGATCAGCGCGACGGATTGGTTTGACAACCTCAAGGACGAGTTCCCCGAGAGCTGGACGGTCAAGGACTCCTGCAAATTGGCGCCTCTCCTTGCCGAACGTGGTGTTGACTTCCTCGACGTCAGCTCCGGTGGTATCCATCCCAAGCAGTCGACCAGTATCAAGTCGGGTCCTGGCTACCAGGCGCCTTTTGCACTCGAGATCCTTGAGGCGGTCCAGGGCAAGATGGTTGTTTCGGCTGTCGGAGGCATCAGCACCGGGAAGCTGGCGGAGGATCTGCTCCAGAAGGGCTTGGATGCGGTTATGTGCGGCCGTTGGTTCCAGAAAAACCCAGGCCTCGTGTATGCATATGCAGATGAACTCGGGGTGGACGTCAAGATGGCTAACCAAATTGGATGGGGCTTTGGAGGCCGAGGACGAAAAATCTGACAAACAGTCTTGAAGAGTGGAATCAGAGTGGTCTTGTGTTTCTTGTTGCAAACTTATGATCCTATCAGCAGCAAGTAGCTGGTTCTTCTGGATTACCTACTCCAGCCCGCCATACGAAAGGGACTTTCACTTACAGCTCGTATCTCTGTTGAGTACCGTACCTGTGTAAGTGGATATGAAGAAATAAGCAAAGAGAAAATTCTCTCTTAGACCTGGTCTTGTCCAGTGAGACAGCTATCAGCGAGACATACATGCACTAGCCTACCTAATTTATCACATGACCAACACATATTTACCTAATGATGCGTTGATCTGTGACGAGTCGACAAAGCTTACTCTGCACGAATTCGACACGACACGTGCAGTTCCGGCGGTCGGGGAAAAAGCAATATCGTCTGACATGCCTTCAGCTGCAATATCAAATATCAGAAGTGGAGAGATGACGGTTGGTCCACGTGTGCATGGTTAAAGTGCGCACCAAAGTCCGAGTGCCGTGCTGTAATTCTTCGGCATGTCTATTTTCAACGCCCCACAACCATCATTCCACAACTCAAACTCTGACAATTCCGGCTCGTGATTCCATATGACCGTGACAATTAGGCGGATCATCTCGGGCTACAAATGGTGGGGATATGCAATGTCACGCAAATCAGGCACAAACTTACGTCCAATTTGGGACGTCGGTCGGGGCGTCGGAACGTCGGTGCTGCAACTAGTGACGGCTATGATCTGCCTCGGGGCAATTACCCGCCTGCTTACTCCATACGCTGACATTAGTTAGACTTCTATCAGAGCACGAACAGCCCGTCTTGGTCTTAATTGGTAGCTTCTGGGTTTGCCTTTGAGACCCTTGACCAAGTTGATTGGCAGGTCGCGGCCTGTCTTGGTGCTCAGACGCGGATAAACTTCCAATACGAGGTCATGAAGGAGGCTGTTCGAGCACATGTCTTAGAAGCGGGATGACTGGAATGGTTGACAGCTGAGACAAAGACTGCCGAGTGTCAAGTATAAAAGCCCTCTACTCTTGACCTGTTCTGGCTGAGTGTCCGGTCTACACACCTCAAATCATCCTCATCCTCGTCCTCTGTTCAAAATGCTTCTCACCAACTTCATCACAGCAGCTACGCTTGGCCTTGCCGGCCTTGCCACAGCTAAACCAGCCCCCGTCGGCAGCAACACCGGACAGCCCTGCGGCTTGAAGATCGCCCCTTGCCCCGAAGACTCCCGCTGCATCCCCGACTCTAGCGACTGCAAGGACCTCAACCGGTGCCGTGGCACATGCCACTTCAAGAACTACTACCAGCCGTGCGGCGGCTTCCGACCCGGCCCCTCGCCGCCGTGCCCCGCCTACACCAAGTGCCAAGACGACCCGCGATTCCCGGACAGCTGCGGCATGGCCTGCGACGCGCCGGGCATTTGCATTCGCTCCCCTCTGCCCCCGTGCGGCGGCTTCGCCGGCTTCCAGTGCCCGGCGGGACTTTACTGCTACGACGCGCCGAACGATGGGTGTGATCCCAACGACGGCGGCGCGGACTGCATCGGCGTGTGTCTGTAGTGGGACTAAGACATATATCATTCCGATCAAAGCGGTGGGATTGGGACTTGTTTCGAGTGGTGGAGCTCAGTTTCAACACATCTCTATGCAAAGGCCAAAACAGTTCAGCCTCTTTTCTCTTGCAAACCCTCAAACCCTCCTAGGAATTGTATTCTCTCTACAGTATGGTACTCAACTTGAGAGAACCATCTTGAAGCCACAATTTTGGCGAAAAGTGTGCAAAGTTACAGACTAAAAAAATATAAAACTTTCCAGTGCGGCTTTGCCAATCAAGTGCCGTAAACATGTCAAGCTGCCGACCATGACGTGAGACAATCTGAATCATCTTGGTCCCTCCATGTGACCTTTTTATCTGTCAAAGCCGTACCACAGGAATGCGTCTTGGGGGCTGTCCTGAGACCTGTCACATACGTCACAGTTTCAATAGCAGTAATACCTTGAGACCATTCTGAGCAACCTCGTAAGGCACTACAACAAAGGTAGCCTATGGGGCGTCGTATGCTTGTTTGGTTTAAGCGAGCGTCCGTGATTGTGAGACTTTAACATCCGGCCTTTTCCACTCTTGCTATATGTGCAATGTGACTTTATGCTCATATGCATATCAACGGTGACATTAGGAATAGGCTATAACCTAATATGCTTATAATAGTAGCTTAAGCATTAGACTTACTTCCAAAGCTTAAATAGTATAAACTATATTATAAGGTTGTAGAAGGGCGATCTATTGTAGAAATAGATGTTGCTTATAGATCTGGGGGAGACCTCAGCAATGTGACCAGCTTTTGTGAGTCATTTCCAGAAGCGATTTAAATGGCTCTCTCATGAATTTCTTGGCGACGCACCAAGATCAAACAAAACCTCAAGGTGCTTCCTGGGATAAAGAGTAAATCTTGCAGCAAAACACTCTGAAGATGATGATATATGCAATTGTCTACAGTCAGGGCGCTGCGTAATGCTCACGCCATATTGTCAAGATTATCGTGGCTCAAATACACACTTTGAATTCTTTGTCATCGCCGCCTAATACAAGAAACTTTATCGTTGCCCCCGTGTTTTGCGACTCGGCTCACAAAAAGGACTGTTTCACAGGAACATCATGTCCCCATGTCGTTAATACAAGTCTCTTTGAACCTAGTTATCATTGACGTCCGAGATCGTCGATATTAGGCCTAAATTCCAAAGTAGATTGCCCTGAAAACGGGAATTAGTACTTCTCTCTCTATCAAAGGTTTCATGATCCCCCATAGGAAAGGATACGGCCTTGGGCTCAGGAAGGGCGGGCTTACATGGGTACAAAACAGACCGACAACCTTTGAACCTGCGGGCTGCACAACAGTCCACTTTTTGTCTACTGTGTAAGGACATTGGGGAGATGTGGCTTCCCGGCCAAAGCTCGTGCGGGTCTATATGGTGTGGCATCAGCACCGAGCAACAAGTGTAGGATCCTTGATATACCTTTAGCCCGACAAGAAATCCACTATTCTCCTGTACCTCGATACTTCTCAGCTCCTCGCCTCCGGAGCCGTCAATCGACATGGGAATGCGACGGCCTTCGGAGTTGTCAAACGCCGTTGCTGCAGGATGATCATTACCGAATGGGCCCGTGTGACCTAGATGCCTATTTCGTGAAATATCGGCGTAGAGAAATTCTATGCCAGCAATATGGCATATGTCGAAAGTCCAAACGACAATTTCGACCAGGCTTGACAAATGTCGACCGTCTGATCCACCGAAGAAGAGAGTTGTGATCGGAAGATTGAAATTATCGGGTGGTTGGTCACCGTTACTTCCGTTGAAGAGTATTCGCTCCGGTGGTACGTTAGGATACCAAAGACAGCTGTTCCGCCATTGATTTTCCCCTAAAGTCCCACGCGAACTATTACGACTCAGTGAAACAAGTTTCGAAGCCTGAGAAGAGTCAGCTCACATTCTCAGTTTTTGAGGGCCCAATGGGATGGAGGAATGAGGAAACAGAAACCAACATCGAACTCTGCCTTGACTGCAGAAATACCTTCGGCCTCAGCCAAGTGCCATCTTGGGTAATCTCCTGGTTCGCCTGCCCAGGGGGACCTTGTGCCGTCCTCGGTAATAATTGCGATTGCTCTGATCCCTGACATATCGAAAGCCAGCTCCCATCCTTGGATACGGTGGGTGGAAACCCGGATGAGAACACTTTGGTTATGGTGAATGTATCCGAGAGCATGAGATTGACCGCCTTTGTCAACAAGTAGTAGACCAGAAACAAATAGGCCGCCTCCGGTGTGAACAAAAGATACAGACATATACTGTATTTCAAGAGGCTGTGAGAAGTGAAGAGCCCGAGCCCGCAAAACTTGAGAGCCATGCCCGTGATTCTTCCGTAGATTATTGATGCCACGTGCAGCTGTGCGCCAAGAAGGTTTCCCTTCGCTTTCGCGAGGCTCACTTAACATGGAAGGCTCAAACCAAGTCTTCAAGGGGGACCCATCACAAGGAACACCTTCCATCTGATTGAGCGTTGTTCGGAGGCACTTCACGAGCCCCCAGATACGTTTCCGATTGGCTATATGTGGATTATCGGAAGCCCATATGTGAAGTGATAGATACAGCGCCCCCCAGGACTCTGGAGGGTGGTGTAGAACCTCAAATATATCATCAAACTCGTTGCCCTGCTGAAAGCGTGATGCCCAAAATTTCTCCGGCAGGCTCAGCGTGGCGAAGGCTGGGGAAGCAAGACGTAGAGAGCGGACATCGTGAGTTGTAAGGAGGGTGATGATGAGTTGAAGAAGCTCCGGAGATAAACGGGAGAATTCATCTCCCTCGAGATTGAGTCTATCGGGGCTGAGATGGGACTGAAATGCATCAATCTGGAGGCGAGCAGAGTGTTTAACAGCCTTCACAAGACTGGGAACATCAAAAGGATCTGACTGCAGGTCCTTCGGTATATATGTCAAGTCTGAGAAGCAACTACCCAGAATAGGGATTTCAAGAGTCCTCCGGAGGGCTGCTGCTCCTCCATAGTTGTGTCCCCAATCCATAATGTTGTCCTTACCGATGGGCATGGAGAGACAGGCCTCGAAAAAAAGGCGCAGGTTCGGTGTGAAGCCTGTTTTGAAAAGGTTCCAACAGGACGAATGGAATCCGACGCCCCAAAACGGTTCTGACCAAGTCCGGACAGTCTCGGGATGCACGACAAACTTCAGACTCACTGTCGACAACGCCACGTCAATCATGGAGCCTGGACCAAGAGGGTCACTGTAGCGCTTGCAGGGATCAGTTGGAACGGTTCCGGTGACGACGTCGTCGTATTCATCACACATGCCCACTCCAGACAACCTGACGTCGGCCCAATTGTCGTTCTCGATCCACACTAGGCATGAGGGTCAGCTCTCTCTCGGGCCTGGTTGAGTTGTAGTGACAAACTTACGAGCTCGAAATTCTTTGAGCCATGGCTCATGGAGTCGCCGTGTGATGGGGACTCCGCACAGAATACAGTACCTCATGGTTGAAGAAAGAGCTTGAGTGCTGTAATAATCACGGTTGGTTATCCTGGTAGATATTGTTCTACCTGAGAGGGCGAGTGGGGTAAGGCGGCAGAGACATTTTTGTGCGCTGATCCACGCCTCAATTATCAGGCTAATAACGCCTTAATTATCAGGCAAAATGTGTCTCAGTATCGTTCTGGTCTTTGTTGTCAATTTTTGCGTTCAGCTTTATGTTATATACGTCATATCTATCTCTATTCGCCTGTATATAATTATCGAGAAGTGTGTCAGTTAGCTATTTACAGTCGACCCTTCGCTGGACTGCATATAACCCGAATGGTGTGGCACAAGAGAAAAGTGGTAGACTATTGTATTTATTCCGGTTGGCTTCAGGTTGGCTGATGTGGCAGGGGCGAAGGACTAAGTGGGCCAGCTGGTTGCTGGCAGGGATGTAATTGGGTGTGGAAAAGGGGGTTGCCACAAGGGAGGATAAGAAGGGAAGGGAGGGAGGAGTGTTTTTTTCAGGAGGCATCAACTTCAGAGATAAGAGACTTGAGAGATTCTTACTGCAGAGAGACGAGAGATATGAGCTCATTGAGCTCAAAGCTCTAGAATTTGCCTTTGTTCTCTAGGAGTTTATTCTGTATTTTACATTCGAAATCACCACTCAATTCCAGGTCGAACCTCTGTCTTCTACAACGCCAATTGCCAAGCCGACTGTAGGCCTTTTCGATGCCTTGCCAACATTCTTTCCTGCTTTCGACTTGACAATCTACCTCATGAGATGCTTTCCTATTAGGAGGTACTAAACACTAGACTGCCTGACCACATACGCGCTGTCTGGTGCAGCTTCGGGCTGACCAACTGAGACGCCTGTGCGACGCATTTCTGTGTGCCTCTCTAAGGGACTGTCATCCATTTGGGGTGTTGTTTCTTGTCCCTTTCCGCCGCCAAACTGACAGCTTATAGAACCAAAGCTCCGACGTATTTACGTATTTCAAGAACAGTGATGCTTTTTTTTTATTGCACGTCATCAGACAAAGGCATGAATACGAGCGAGACTTCAGCTCCCTTTGCTGCTTCATGTGTGCTCGTCGGCTATATTGCACAATCCATTGGCCTTGGCGGTCTCGAAACTTGCATTGCATCACTCAATTGAGTATCACCGCTGTCATGAGTATTCTGCGTGGGATCCTTCGCATGCAGCGCAGCCGCAAACAGGTCTCAGAACAATCCCTCTAACAGATCGGCGGCCAATATGAAAGACCCTATTCATTGAAAGCGAGGACCAGGTGGAAGAATTTGACAATAATAAGAAACATGACCGCCTGTGTGAGTGAGTTGGAGAGGAAGGGTGCCAAGAGCTCTCGGCGGGCTCAGTGTGGATGATAGAGGGTTCAGTTTTGAGGATTTCGCTAGGGCCCATCAGCCAGGACAAGGGCAAGGACCAGGTCCATGTGAGGATACGGTGTGGATGAGACCAAGGTAATCCTAGCTCAGTTACCCACGTCCGCTCGGAGGTTGGGTGTAACTGATTGATTAGGCGAACATAACTAATTACTACGCAGTAATTATTGTTTTTCACGGTCAAAGCAAGAAAACAACTTTATAAGGAGCAGCCTGAATATTGTGTATTAATCCCAAAGGCGTCAAAATGATATTAAATCTACCGGCCAGAACATTCATAACCGCGAAGTGCCTATTATAGCCTTACAGAAGTGTTCATTAAATCTCAAGAGAAATGGCTCGAAGAAAAGAATTGTACATGCTGCATGAGGAGCCTCATGTCTCGTCTAATCGTTGAAAGCGATCGATCGCTTAGAGAAGGAAGGCAGCAGCGGCCACACCGGCGGCGGCGAGGAAGCCAGAGACAGCGACAGCGTTGGCCTATATAGCGTGTCAGCGACATGAATCAGGGAGTCGGATTGTAGAAGAACTTACACCGCTGACGATGACAGTGGAGGGGGTCGTGGTAGAGTCATCAGGGGTCGTGCCATTGGGCTTGGCAGAGCCGCTCTGGAAATCGTTGTTAGTATTCTCGGTCTTCTACAGTAGTACAGATTCACTTACGCCAGTGGGAGTGGCAACAGCAGTCTCGACGGAAGAGGTATTAGCGGCAGAGGTCTCGGCAACCCCGGTGGTCTCTTCAGCAACAGAAGATTCGGTGACAGCGGGAACAGACTCCTCAGCGGAAGTTTCGACAGCGGAAGTCTCGGCAGCGGAGGTCTCAGCGGCCTTAGTGGTCTCCTCGGCAGCCTCAGTAGTATCCTCAGCGGCCTCGGTGGTCTCTTCAGCAGCAGCCTTGGAGGTTGTGACGGCAACGGCGGTGGTCTCCTTAACCTCAGCCTTGGTGGTAGTGGGGGCCTAAGCAGCTTGTTAGCATCAGGCCGACCTGTTGCAGGAACGGATATTGCTTACAGACTCGGGGGGAACCACAACGGTGTAGCCAAGACCTAGATACATATTAGCCTTCATCGGGTTTCAAATCATTCAAGTAAACCGTACCGTCGCAAAGGTCAACACCGAAGGCGATTGCTTCCTTGGAGTCGGCGGAGCTCTTGCAGTCGGAGCGAGCGCACTCGATGAAGTAACCCTGGAGCGAGGGCATGGCGCAGAAGCACAGGTACATGGTGTCGAGCTTGCAGTCCATGGGAGGGTGGTCGGTGATGACGCCCTGGAAGCAGTCGATCTATTGGAGAGTGCCAGGTCAGTATTCGGTCTCTGCGTGGTGTTCGTCCCTGCTTCTCTGGTTCGTCCGAGCACATCAACGGCTTGATGGTTCGGAGATGAGAGAAAACAAGGGAAGGGTCTGTCTTGGGTGACATACAGCACAAGCCGGGATGGCAGTGGCCAAGGACACCAGGGAGAGGACGCCGGCAGCGGCAAGCTGGATGGAGGTGAAGGTCTTCATGATGTCTGGTGGGGGCGTTGCTGAACGAAGGTAGCACGTTGATAGCGAGAGACAGTTGGAGGCGAGTTGTCGAAGACGAGGGCTGCTGATGGATTGAAGGCGGTACTGAACAAAACGAGGAGAGATGGAGCGAGGTGAATGCACCCTTATACCTTGGAATATGGACTGGTCGTGATGTTCCAAGCCCACTTGACTGGGTTATCATGCCAGCCAAGTCTTTCTAGGTCAGGCAGGAGGAACAGACCAGACTCTGCGTCGGCCATATCTCATGTCACATCCCATGCTACGACCCATGTCTGGTCCCATATCTTGGCTCTTATCCCATGCTTTGCCCCCATCCTGTCGATGGCCTCCATCCTACCTAGCCAGATCACACCGTTAGCTGTGTATAAGTCAGGTTAGGCCGTCTTCACTGGCCGGTGGGTGGCGTGCGTGATAATTTGTTTCTCCAGGCTGAATCGGGTTGGTCAGGCACGACAACCTTGGCTCGAGTGGTAATTTTAAAGTTATCTGATCATCTGATAATGCGACTAAGCCCAAGCGAGGCACTGTGGAGTTGTGCCATGCTCCTAAGGTTCTCCACCCTTTGCCACCGGAGTTCGCTTCCATTTGCTACTGGCTCAGGCCGTGCTTTACCTTGTTATGTTATATCCGGTCTACGGAGACGCAGGCCATTCGTTCCTCCCCCGAGGCCGCTCGCTTGGCAGCCCGAGGCGTTCTGGGCTCTGTGGAGAAAGGATGCCATCTCAACCCTGTCCATCAGAGCGAGCCCTGTTCGTCAAAGCCCTGTCGATCGGAGCCCCGGCCGAACTGCGAACTGCGTTGCCTAGGGCTGAAGCAAGATCCCGAAGCCGCTCCTGGCGCTGCCCACTTTATTCAGATTTCAGCTCTGCTGCTTCTGTCCAAGCAGTTCGACCAGACTAGCGTGGGAGCGACTTCGCCAGTGCCAACGCGCTGCTCATCGAAACTAGCACCGCTTCCAAGTTTCCTGACCAGGGTGATCATTGTGTGTGTCCGCAAAAGAACGGGCCGACGTGGAAGGTGCGGATCAGCAACGGGAGCGCCATACACTAGATACCCGATTGAGCTTCGACAAGGGTGCCAGTACGGCCGAAGACTCTAGGTATCAACGGAGTAGGAATGAGGGCCGGAGTGAGGGTGAGGTGATTCCGACAGCCCGACAGCTGTCTCACCCCAGCTCTACAACGACTCCTAGCTCCAGGCCTGACATCACCATTGAAGACCCTCTGGAGCTCCGCTCTCAGCAACCTGCATGGAAAGAGATGCTGGGACGAGAGCTCCTATCACTTGCTCCTTTACCCAAGATGGACATCCTATGTTCCTGCTTGACGGCATCCTCTACGCAATGGCACTGTATTGACATGCCGGTACAGCTCCAGCCAAGTCACATACAATGATCGTGCATCGAAGACGCAGGATTCAGACTCCGACAGGGTCTTGATCAGTATAGCCTGCCCTGGACGCGGTTTCCCATGTGGTCGGGTACCTTTTGTGCCACGGTCCACAGTCCACGGATCGTTCTGCCGAGGGCGGACCCTGAAAAGACTGGAGACATGAACCTGCCCCCACTGATCCGAAGCCCACTCCTTTATCTGATCACGGACTCATCCAGTAACAGAAGTCAATGGCCTCACGGCTGAAAATTCGCTCATGGGATTCTTCGTGCCATGGCCTCGAGCCTTGCCCGATCCGCTCATAGCAGCATACAGAAGTTCTCCGTCCCTTCTCGCCAGGCCACCGGCGTCTACGAGATCCACGACTCACCAGTCAAGCTCCGTCCCAAGCTCCCTGACGCAGACGGGGCGCATCCCAGCAAGGCGACGGATCGGAGTGGGCCCCCCCGGTTCTAACCCTTGCCCGCCCCCTGTCCGGAGCTGGCAAATCTGTCCGACTCCGGCTCCGATCTTGCAATCCCTGGCGATTTCTTATTCATGCATCCGCGCTTGACAGCCATTACCGCGACAAGGGTGAACGGGCAGCTGAGAGGCGCTCCGAACTCCGATGGCAACTACATCTCTGACAAGCCACTTAGTTCATGCGTAATGTGCGGAATGATTTGAGGTTCAAATGACTCTTTATAATCGTAACTACGTACTCATCAAATGTTGCCAATGTCTAACTGTCAGTCACCACCAACACAAGGATCTGTCTGTCCCAAATTCTTTGCCTCCCTGCGTCGTGGTATCTTGCTAACATTGTACAACCACCATCTATGCCTCCCTTGCCTTGGAACCACAAGTTCAGCACCCGGTAAAAGCACACTTGGCTAATCAACAAAGGTCAATCGGCTCAGTTGATCAAGCCCTTGAAGCGAAACGTCAAAGAATCCCCGCTGGAAGGATTCAAGCTAGGTAGGGAGTTCACTCCACGTTCAGACCCGAGCAATATTGCTAGCGTCTTAGACGGGGCAAGTATCGGGGAGCCAAGCAATGGGGGAAGCATACGCTGAGAGTGTGTTAGCCAAGCATGAGGCGAGGATCCGAATATCTCGGGAGCAAGAGCCCAATCCGAAGGGCGACTTGGTACTTACAGACGCAGGTATCCTTGCCCTCCTTGATAGCCTCCAGCTTAGTGGCAGCGGTGGAGCAGTTGGCGCAGACGCAGTCACGGTAGGCCAGGGTCAGAGCCTTGATCTTGCACATGCACAGGAACATGTTGGCCTCGGTGCAGGTGGCGGCAGCGGGGTGGGCCATGACCGTGTTGAAGCAGGTGAGCTGTGGGGAGGGACAAAGGTTAGCCGACGCTCATCAAACTCGCCCAGGCCATTGGGATCTTGTTGGTTGTTGGCTGTTGGGTTGGGACGGATTTGTGTCTTACAGCGCACAGGGGGAAAGCAGCAACTGAGCTGACGGAGGCCAGGGCGGCAACGGCAATGGAGATCTTCATGCTGGCGGTTAGGACTGGGGTTTGTGTTTGAACTGAGGTTTGGATGAGGCTGTTGAGAGTAATTTGATGAGGATAATTCTTGAAATCTGTGAGGACAAGAGAGGCCTTTTTATACCTGGATTCACTGCTTTTCCCATTCTGTCAATCTCAGCCAAAGTACACTTGAAGCCTCTTCCAAATCCCTCGGCCCCACGCCGAGTACACAACGGGACTAGAATGGCCCTTGGCGAATCCTTACTTGAGAAGCTGGCTGCAGCCAGCGTGGGGACGCCCACAGATGGCATGTTATCTTATCAGATCATCTGATAATCTGCTGGAGGCCCTCACTGGACTGCCCTCGATATCAGTCCTAGAAGGTCTCGCTCCCCACACATCCTACCCTTGTTCCACCTTCGATGTCCACCGCTGTGCTTGAGTTGAGTACGTAAAGGCGAGTCTCTGCATGATCAACAGCAGCCTTATTTGGGAAAGGTTTGACAGCGTAAAGCGCACCGGAATCGGAGAATCACATCCCTGAGTGCTTATGCCAAGCTCATGTCCTTGTTTTACTGTCCAGTCTTGCTTCAACGGGCCGTCGCGTAGGCGGCTAACTAGGTCTTGCATGACGTCTCTTGTGGCATGGCTGGTATTCCCGGCGGGCAAACATGACCCGGTGGGATGGCCGCCCATCGTTCCGTCACATTGGTGGTGAAAACCAAGAAAACCGGGACGGACCGGGTCTCATCCAGAGGTAAGAGCTCCTGTAGTCATTATCCACACACATCCCTCCAAGCCAGATGGATGCGAATTCCCTTTCATGGACGTGCTGCCAAGAATCCCCAATCCTCCACAGAGGCAGGTTGACAGTACATCACCGCTTTGAAGTCAATGGGTAGATACCTCGAGCTTAGACAGCATGCCTAATTGCAGCGGATAATAAGGTTCAAGCCTCCACTGGGACATCTCTTTCGCATTCTCATAAACGGTCGTGGTCGGCAACAATCGATTCTTTCAGCCTCGGCAACGGAAACGTGACTCTTACTAATACTCTCCGGAACAAGACGATACATTTGCTATGGTAGAGAATTAAGAAGAGCACTCACCTAAAACATCAACAAACTATTACCACGAGTGCACGTTCAGGTCAACCTCCACCGCTTCAGCTAGTGATGCCAAGGATAGGCTAATCACAAGTTTCCTCCCAGGAACATGTCATGGCAGTGTTTCCATTCGGTCAGGTAACAACACACTGTCTATCTAAGTAGTATAAAGCTAGAATGTTTACACTGCTTATCAGAATAGCCCTGAGAATGATTAAATCTCAAAAGCAGTGCTCTGGACCATAGACTCACTCTGAGTGTTTAAAATAAGCAGCTTGCAAGCAACCATATAGGAGCATTGTGTTTATCCCGATTGCACGCTCACGACTAGACAAATGTGATCCATCGCATTACTTACCTCCTTAAGATTGTGCTTACAATATTAGGATTGATAACTCTAAATAGATTAACTGCTTAATCTATTTAACTAAAATAAAGGTGGATAATCAAAGACCAGTAGAAAGGTATATAGAGGCGGTGTGTTAGTGAGGGTAACATCGGAGAGACACTAGGAAAACACCCAATCCTTAGCAAACAGAGGCCGGCTGCAGGGAAAGACAGGCAGTGTTATAAGGTATCGGAAGGAGCGGACCACAAGACAGTCAAAACGGCTTCAATGGTAAATCTGAAAGAAACAGCAGAGCCAAGTTGTCTTGATCAATTCATCACATACAAGATTGACTGAAAAGTGGGATCATTTGACTCTCAAATTCATTGCCTAAGATGGTGAACTTCCTAACTGACCTTGTCAGTCTCAATCCCCTTCTTAGCTCAAGGCGGATGGACCAGTTGTTGAAAGTGGTCCCTAGCCAATGAGAAATATAGGAACACCGGCGCCTTATCCGGGCCTCCGTGTCGGCCGGCCCTGACACAGTAGATAGAAATAAGAGAGTTCCCTTACTATAGAGACCATATAATAGATAGATATAAGTGCTGTGCCTTATAGTTAAAGTCATTTTAATACAGCCCTCTTATGAACAGGCAAAGAGAGCAACCATTCCTAGTCCGAGTTCAAACCCTCAAATCGAACTAACATTCAATTTCTCTAGTGGATAAGCGATTGCTTGCGAAAAAGTAACCGGAAGAAGTGTTGAAATTGACGACGCGAGTCTCACGCCCCAGTCTGTACACCACCATTGCGAACTGCACTGTCCAAGAGTGATTGCGTAGTGGGCAGGAATCGCCATGGTCGTTGGATTTCTTTGCGTAAGCAAACCAAGATACTCATGGTCGATAAGATTTGGCCAGATCATTGGCTTCAGGTACAGTTTGTAATTTAGAGTATTTGCCGTTTCTAAGCCACGGATCGCCTTTGAGTTCACAACTCGAACGTGAGGGTCGTCGCCTGACGAGTTGACGCACGCGTTCAAGGCTCTGACGGCACGTTCAATGTCAAAATCAACTTGAGAAATGCTTGAGGAAGCATCCCTCAAGTTGTCCTCCCGTGCCCAAGGCTCAGCATCTCGCTCATCGTGCGGCAGTTTAGCTCTCATAAGGCTCTCAGTTCCTCGAAGGAGGCCTAAAACCTAAATCATGTCGTCTAGTACCATATCGTCTAGTACCATGTCGGCAACCGTACGGGTTTCACCTAGCAATGGAAGAGCCAGGGCGTATATGCACATGGGAAAGACGAAGGGCCCTATTGCCTTGAAGTTCGACCCCTTGACATGTTCCATTTCTTTTCGAAACCAACTCACAGCATTGGAGCAGCCACCCAAGATAAATCGATGATGGCTATCGGCGTACTGCGGCGACTTGGTCAGTGTCAGATGAAGGCAAGATATCACCAAGGTCATGCGCAAGAAAAACTCATGCCGCGTCGCTTCTATGACGGCGCAATCTCTCCAGAGGTTGTAAAGTCTCGGGCCAAAGGCGAACGTCTCGGTGACGTGAAGTGCATAATGATGCAAGAGCTCAAACTCCCACATGCTAAAGCCCTCCCGGGGTACACAAGATTGATTCGACAAAGGCGACATCGAAGGCTCAGCTACATCCAGTGCGCCATGCATTGGCTGGCTAAGTGTGTCGAGGATAGGAACGGGAAAATGGATTGCCGGTCGTATTCGATTGGCGGCTGATGTGACGAATATGTCGCGATTGGGGCTTTTCAATATGCAAGGCACCTTGTTCCAGGCGCAAGCTCCACAAGTCGGTCGAACTTCGTCGCATTTGACGTGTTTTTGCTTGCATCTTAGACGGGATGTCGGCGGTTGTCCATGCCGACATCCCGCTTCAATGCACAGCCACCCAACGGGCTGGCAATCTGACCATTCCGAAAGAAGGCTAGTAATTAAATTACAGTAAGAAACTTGGGCTGTAACCTCACTTAACTGGAAAAGACAGGAGGCGCGAGCACGTACTAGTCTATATGTGTAATGTGCGGGCTGTGGGACGCGTAATACGGGATATTGGATACGGGATACTGGACACGGGATCCGGAGTTCACCATTGTATAGCTGAAAACCAAGTTGGAGACATTGGCAAGGAGGCAGTTCCGCTATGCCGCTCCACCCGCAGGATGAAGAGACGCAAACTCGAATGGACATGTTCACGTGGTGAGGCCTCCGGAGCGCTTCCATGTCAGATACGGGTCCACGTTATGACTTGCGATAGGCAATCTAGAAGCCTGTATGTACCTATTCTCCTTTTGATTCTCATGAAGGCTGTGCTTGACGTTGCCCCGCCCATGTGCAGCTCAAAGATGAGCAGAGCTTCAGTCGTTGCCATCTTCCAGATGTCAAGTTTTCTTTATAAGTATTCATGACGTTTCTCACAGGAAGCGGCCTTCTCAACCTCGTCTGTCTCTTCCAGGGCCTTCCATCGCTTTTGCTTTCCTCCTTCAAACTCGAATCACTTTGAACGGCGGCTACTCAGCTTTACACTGACTGAACGCCGACCAATCTATCCATCACGGAAGATTGAGGCTGCCAAGTACACTTATCGAGGGGACACATTATCTCTTAGTCGCTCTTGGCAACTCTCGGCGAACAATGTCCTCCGTACGCGCCAACCCGTACGGCCATTACTTGCCGTCGAAGCCGGCAGCCATAGCTGGAGCATCTGTCTTCGCCATCCTCACTCTGGTTCATATTTGGAGGGTATCCCGAACCCGAAAATGGTTCGGCCTTGCTAATATAGCAGGCGGGTTGTGTAAGTCGCCATGTTTCCTTTCTTAAGTCTGTGGCAGAGCATCTTAACTAACGTCCATCTCATTGCAGTTGAAGTAGTCGGTCTTGCTGCCCGTGCTTACTCTCGCGACAACTTGGACAAAAGATGGGCATTCATCACACAAGTCCTCCTCGTTCTACTCGCACCAATTCTCTTCGCTGCCGCTGTCTATATGTTCCTCGGCCGCCTTATCCGTGCATCAGGACATGCAAAGCTCTCCCTTATCAGCATCAGATGGTTGACGAAGATATTCGTCATTGGCGATGTGTTCTGCTTTTTGATACAAGCTGCCGGTGCGGGCAAGCTGGTAAATGCAGAGACTGCCAGCTCTCTCTCGACAGCACAAAACATAATTCTCGGTGGCTTGGGACTGCAAATTCTTTTCTTCGGTCTCTTTGTCCTTTGTGCGGCAGTCTTCCACAAGAGAGTTGCTGCGGACGGTATTGCCAAGTCGATTGACCCAGCTCTGCGCTTGATGCCGATGCTCTGGTCGCTGTATCTTTGCAGTCTTCTCATCACGATTCGAAATATCTTTCGTTTGATGGAGTATAAATCTGGATCGGACGGTTACCTACAGGAGCATGAGTGGCCAATGTATGTGCTTGATGTCATCCTCATGGCATTGATTATGGTTACAAACACCTTTTGGTACTCGATGGCAATTGTTTCAGATCAAGCGCAATACTCTTTAACAAATCTATAAGAGTGCCCTTCCATGTTACAGAAGTACATTTTATATAGACAGGTCTTGAGTCTCTGCGGGAGGGTTGTCTGCGAGAGG
The DNA here is from genome assembly GCA_003934905.1 of Neonectria sp. DH2. Taxonomy (NCBI): domain Eukaryota; kingdom Fungi; phylum Ascomycota; class Sordariomycetes; order Hypocreales; family Nectriaceae; genus Neonectria; species Neonectria sp. DH2. The sequence continues at coordinate 633,655 of RQWH01000019.1, read as the reverse complement.
TGATTGCATGAAAGGGCATATTATAGCTTAACTGGATAGTTAGTTATAACTGGTAGGACAAAAGCACCTTCTCTTTTTATTTTTCTCATTATAACAAATATTAATATAGAGTAGAGTACCGGAATGAACATAAGCTAGCGTTGCATTCACTTGATACAAACGTCGTCTCAATCCCGAAGGCATTTTGCTACCGCTTCAATTTTCCCGAGGCGCCGGATTGCCGGCCCCATAATTCGGTATCCCACCTCCGGGTGCGTGCGATTGTATTTCTAAGACGGCTAGGTGGATTACGTTAGCAATGGGCGCGGCGGAGTTGCGTGATGGCCGAGTGCCGAGGCGGGATGAGATCCTCTCCCAAGGTTCTGTATAAATACAAACTCGGGCTTGACTTCATTAAAATAGTTGCCAAGTCTTGCACCATCCTTCATCCATCCACCCTGTCCCAAAGCACTCACAATGACCAAGTTCAGAGTCACCGTCACCTCCGACACCGTGTGTCCCTGGTGCTTCGTCGGCCGCAGACAACTCCAGCTGGCCGAGCAGCTCTGGAAGCAAAAGTACCCCAACTCGGGCGACACGTTTGCCATCAGCTACGAGCCGTTCCAGCTCGTCCCAGATGGGCCGAGGGGTCCGGGGTCTAGCAAATCCAAGCAGCAGTACTATGAAGAACGGTTCGGAAAGGAGCGCACGGCCATGATGCATGAGCGCATCAAGGGCATTGGAGGGTCGCTCGGCATCAACTTCAAGTTTGGCGGACAGACGGGCAACTCGAGGGATTCGCACCGCCTGGTCCGCCTGGGGAAGAAGTACGGCCACGAGGTCGAGGGCAAGACCATCGACGGGCTCTTCGCCGCCTACTTTGAGAACGAGCGCGACATCACCGCCTACGACACGCTCAAGAGCATCGCCGCTGACGCCGGAATCCCCGCGCAGGACTTCCAAAAGGCCATCGTTGATAGCGACGAAGGTGGCGCTGACGTTGACAACGCTGCCCACGCGGCAAGGCTCAAGGGGGTAACGGGTGTCCCGGACTATGTGATTCAAAACCAGTTTCGGTTGGAGGGCGCAAACGAGGCGACGACCTTTATTGGAGTCTTTGAGAAGATCAAGGCACAGGAAGCAAACGCGAACTAAGCGTCGCGGGGGCTGACGATAATTCTGCAAATCGTCGCCTGGATATCATCCAAATGGGCATCCAAACGGCTCACAGGAGCATTCCCGCTCACGAGCGCTCATCTGCTGATCGGAAGTACACTTCTGCACGCTTCTCTAGCACCCCTTGCCATAACCTCTGGCCTTGGAAGCCGGGCATATAGAATAATAAACCCAGCTCTTGGCTTGTCCACCAGCTCGCCCTATCCATGTTTCCGGAGCCCAGAATGAGATATTCTTCATCCACCAACGTCATCTTGAAATGGCTCACGACGGGTTCATCATCCATGCCGCGCCTCGCATCCAATTGCTTGTAGTAGAGGATCTCTAGGTTACCAGGCTGTACTGATTGAGATTCCGGGTCAGATGGCCGTGGCTTTTGAAGAAGGGCCTCGTATCTCTGAACAAACCGACGCAGGCACCAGGACGTTGTGGTGCCCGCGGTGACGAGCTGCTCGATAAGCATCATTCCTTTGCTGGTTCGGATTTGAACGTCTACTCCACGTGCAAGCGCATCCAGAAGGGCTTCGACCACAGGCCATGAGGTGACGTTGGGTGTGAGAAGGGTGATTTGACGTTGCGCGTTGGCGAAGAGGGTGAGCAACGCCGCGTTGAGAGGTGTCATGGGCGGGTTGGTCTGCGAAAGGAATGGAAAGAAGGCAAACTTTGGGTTGCGATGATGGGATGATGGAAGAAAGATTGTCGGCACGGGTTCTTTGGTGTTCAAGGTGATGGACTGCGTTGCCGAGGCATCGCCAGCATTCTTGATGGGTGACTCGCTTGTTGACGGATTCAATGGGTGGATGCCGTTTGCAAGGACATCAGCTGTCGAGTTTTCTGTTCCCTCAAGGTCATGGATCAAATGTGAAACCTTCCCGGAGCCCCAGACTCTCTCATAGAAGGCGAGCAGCTTGTTCACAATGTCGCCCTGGACCTCGACGCATCCCTCAAACCACCTCTCCCAGCTCACATTGCAACTGGGGATCCACGCCCTGGTACCATCAACTATGACGAACTTGGGATGCATGACACTGAATGGCGTGAAGAACACACTCTTGACTGTCAGCTCTATCCCAGCCTTGGCCAGCACATCTTCAGCAGGGAGGCCCAGCTCGGGCCATTGCGACGAAGGATAAACGTATCCATCCCTGGACGGAGTGTGGAACAACTTCTGGAATAGGCCACGGGATGAGAAGCCGATGGTGATGCGGAGAGGCGGTCCTGAGTTGGTTTGAGCACGCGTCAAGGCAAGCTGCAGAATCGTGGCGCGGATGGAATCCAACGACGGGGACGGCGCCCAGTAGCAGGTGATGAGCTGGACGGAGTGTTTGGCGGTGAGAATAGCAGGAAGCAGAGCACGCGTATAGATTGAATGGCCCGTCCCTACATACAAAGACGTGGGGAGGCTGGTGGTGATGAGGGAATCGATGTCGTTGACGTGATGGTTTGGGAAGTCATCGCGTTGCTGGTCGCGGTGAGATTCAAGCAGCTCTCTCCATGGCTGCACGAAAGACGACGGAAATTCGGTCGCTGTCGACATGACTTGTGATTTCGAGTAGAAGCGGTGTTATTGAGTTGCGCCTACATTCATATTGACGTCGAGACGCAGAGGGGATGATGATAGTAGGTGAATGATGGAGGTGTAATGTCAAAGCGAGGTTGGAGCGGAACCGTTGGCCAGATGACGCGCCCAGTGCAAGAAGCGCTGGAGAACCGGGCATAGTGTCGGTGGACTCCACTGTAATTCCACGCAGTCAAGCCATTCTCGCGCAGCACAACAAAACTCATTCAAAGCTGAAATAAACAACCCTGTTTCTCAGTATGAAGTCTGACATATAATGTCCGTTAAGTTAGTCTAAGGTGCCGTAAGCCCAGTGCTGGTTGATGGGTCTAACACTCATCCAGCCTGGAAAGCGCATAATAATGTGGATTATCAACAATGTCTCGATGCATCCTCGGGAATAGATGCCTAATAGTGCTGTTTTGACTTCATATCTAAATCTACACAGCTTAAATCGTACAAGAAGCCACTATTCCAGTGCAGGTAGTCTCGTTTAGTCCCCGAAACTTATAACAACAAAACAGCAGCCATCGCACACAGCGTCCCGACCATGCCGATGCCCCCAGCTGTTCGTCCCGCACCCGCTGTCGGCTGAGCAGTGGTGGAAGGCGAAGTTTCCGCCATTCCACTTGCCGACGCATTCGCAGTTCCCGAGCTCTTTGTCGGGCTAACAGAGGAAGTCGAGTTTGAGGCACACTCCGTCTTGGACGGCCAAGGAACGTTGAACCCCCCAAGCTCTGCCCAGATCGCATCCCAGAACTGACACTCAGAGAAGTCCAGCGCCTTGACCTTGCAGTCTTCCTCAACATACAGTCCTTTAACATCACACTCGTCAAATCTGGGCCATGCCTGGTTCTTAGTCGACGGATTGCCCTTCGCTGCCATCGCCGTCCAGGCCTGGACCAAAGTGCGACTGATAGCCCGCTCGGCAGAAGTGGCATTGGAAGTACCGTTACCCCAAGGCTGGTTGTCCAGGTTGGCAAAGACGAACGGCAGCTCCGCGGTATGCGTGGCTCCAAAGTATTTGCCATATTTTCCAGGGAAGGCGACCCCATCGAACCACAGCCAAGGGAACGAAGGGGTATGGTTGAACCGGTACGCGTAAGCTGGTGTGTCTACAGCGACGGCGGCTCGGAGTCCTCTGTACGTCTGGCAGGTGTAGCTAGAAACTGTAGCAAGATGTGTGATTGCTGCAATTACGGCCTCCTCTGTCGAACCCGAGGTGTTGAAGAGCGAGAGAGGATACTGTTTCTCGATGACAGGGCCCAGCGAACCCCATAGAGCCAGAAATGTGGTGTAGTTAGATTCTGAAATAGGTTCGTCAGATTGGAGCAAGACTGGTAGAACAAATAGCGAAGAGTCCAGTGAGGCTACACGAGAGTCAGTACAAACGCACAAGGGGCCTGTGTAAAGAGACACGTACTTGATCCTGCAATGATAGGTACTTGAGATCCGACCTTGAGAGGCTCTTCCTTGATGATCTCCCCATCTAAAATCGCCGAGCTCAATGTGGTGATGTTGGGCAAGTTGAAGCTGTAGATTGTGGCGAGCTCATGGCCATTCAGTCTGGGATCGAGCAGAGCCGGGGTCGCTCCAAGGGCTTCGATGATATCTTTCACCGACTTTGACTGCAAGCAGCTCAACTAAAACATGTTAGCTATCCAGTTCTTCGTCCGCCTAATTATATCCTTACATCATCGACGTTGCACTTGAGCGTCTCGGCGTAACTTGCTCCACAATATTGTGCGAGAGACTTCGACGTGAGGTCCTGCCCACCCCCCGACTCGAGAATCGCAGCAGAAATGAGCGACTTGGCCTGCGGCAGAGTGGAAACGGTGAACGTATCGTCGCCGCCCGCGCTCTGGCCAAAAAGCACAACCGCCGAGGCGTCGCCGCCAAACGCAGCAATGTTGGCCTTGACCCATTGGAGCGCGGCGAGGTAGTCCTGGATGGCCATGTTTCCTTTGATCCCCGCGCTCTCGAGGCCAAGAAAGCCGAGCGGGCCTAGACGATAGTTGAAGGCCACGACAATGGCATCTTGTGCTAGGTTGCAGGCGTCGTATAGCGGGTATGACAGGGCGCCGGCCACGTTGCCGCCCCCGTATGCCCAGACTTTGACGGGCAGCGCCGAGTCGGAGGTGGCGTTGGAGGGGACGTAGACATCCAAATACAGACTATCAACATGTCAACAAAGCTTCTTTTCCCGTCCGAGGGTGTAATTGACTAACCAGTCTTCAGAACTCGGCTGGCCCGTCACGTCGAGGCTCGAAGGAAACTGAATGCAAATAGGCGGGGTCTTTGTGGCGTCGAAAGACCCTCCGTCGAACGGGCCATCGAGTGACTTTGGCGGCATAAACCGCAGCTTTCCGACTGGAGGCTGAGCATATGGGATGCCTTGGAATAGCTTCGTCTCCGAGTTGGCACATTTGCCTCCGTAAACGGTGCCGGCAGAGAGTTTCACGACGGGGCGTAAGTGCCCGAGTACACCGGACACGGCGAGGTGTAGTGCTGCTAGAGCCTGCTGGGTCCGCATCGTTGCTGTAAGTCGGTGGGATGTGTCAAAGACTTGGTGTCTTACAACAACGTTAGAGGGCAGCCATTGTTTCTCTTTATAGCAGTCAATAACTTCTACATACACAACCTTACTTAGATGGCCAGCTCGGACGGGTCTCGAATGGATCACTCGAAACGGTGGCTATGATGCACCGGGCATTCCCAAAGGGGAATTCGATTCGAAGAACGACAGCACCTCATTCCTACAAAGGAAAAAAAGCCCGCCAATCGCGAATCCTTCCATATAGAATTACGTGTAACTGCACACTGCTGCGTCACATTAGCTAGATGCAGTATCCACAGTAATCCGCCATATGCACTCAGCCCTGTTTTTAGCGTCGTCATACAACTGAATGGACTGGTTTCAAGTATGGTGGCGTGCGTCGCTCTCGTTCTCGTTTAATTAATGGAGGGAGGTCCAGCTTATTAAAATAGCAAGGGTTCTCGAGGTAGAGGAACCAGACAAAGCGTGCAGTGTTTGATAAAGGTCGATTTAATCTTTGATTCAGCTTTGCGTCTCACAGTTGGCTCATGTCTGGGTTCATCTGGTGTTGGGATGCTGGTTGCTCAGAGCCAGTTGTCTCTGGAGAGGTCTATTACCATGGATGGACAAAATGAGGTCACCTAGGATGGTATTTCAGAAAGATATCGATCAAGTTTTATTCCCAAATACATCATTTACACCAACTCTCTCCATCGCCCTCCTCAAATGGTTGCTGTCGGGTTTGATGTCAAGAATAACAACCGAAAGAGATGAGGTAAGCCTACCAAAAACCTCCCTCACCGCCTTGGAGCTACCCCGGCAGAATCCCCCCACTACGGCAACTATGCTCCTATAGTTAGTCTACAACATTGCGACTCCTATCCTGACCGTGACATTATCCGTCATTTCCCTCTCCTCTCGCCATCTCCTCCCACGAAGCGCATTCTCCTCTACCGTGCTCCTCCCGCCCATCCGCTCTTCTCCTCCCGCCCGCGACCATGCTGTCCGGCGTCCTCATCTTCAACCAAAAGGGCGAGAACCTCATCTTCCGCGCCTTCCGCAACGACTGCCGGCCGCGCCTCGCCGACGTCTTCCGCATCCAGGTCATCTCCAACGCCCAGGTTCGCTCGCCCATCCTCACCCTCGGCAGCACCACCTTCAGCCATGTCAAGCACGAGAACATCTACCTGGTGGCCATCACCAAGAGCAACGCCAATGCCGCCCTGGTCTTCGAGTTCCTGTACCGCCTGATCCAGCTGGGCCGCGGCTACTTTGGCAAGTTCGACGAGGAGGCCGTCAAGAACAACTTCGTGCTGGTGTACGAGCTTCTCGACGAGATCATCGACTTCGGCTACCCCCAGAACACCGAGACCGACACCCTCAAGATGTACATCACCACCGAAGGCGTCAAGTCCGAGTCCCGCCGCGAGGACACGTCCAAGATCACCATGCAAGCCACCGGAGCCCTCTCGTGGCGCAAGGCCGACGTCAAGTATCGTAAGAACGAAGCTTTCGTCGACGTGATCGAGGACGTCAACCTGCTCATGTCTGCCACCGGCGCCGTCCTCCGCGCCGACGTCACCGGCCAGATCGTCATGCGCGCCTACCTCTCCGGCACCCCCGAGTGCAAGTTCGGCCTCAACGATCGCCTGTTGCTGGACAACGACGGCCTGCTCAGCCTTCCTAGCGGGAACCGCATGGGCACCAAGGCCACCAAGGCGGCGGCCGGCAGCGTCACCCTCGAGGACTGCCAGTTCCACCAGTGCGTCAAGCTGGGCAAGTTCGACAGCGACCGCATCATCAGCTTCGTGCCCCCGGACGGCGAGTTCGAGCTCATGCGGTACCGCGCCACCGAGAACGTCAACCTGCCCTTCAAGGTGCACGCCATCGTCAACGAGGTCGGCCGGTCCAAGGTCGAGTACAGCATCGGCATCAAGGCCAACTTCGGATCCAAGCTGTTTGCGACCAACGTCATCGTCAAGATCCCGACGCCGCTGAACACGGCCAAGATCACGGAGCGGTGCACCCAGGGCAAGGCCAAGTACGAGCCCAGCGAGAACAACATCATCTGGAAGATTGGTAGGTTCACCGGCCAGAGCGAGTACGTCCTCAGCGCCGAGGCCATCCTGACCAGCATGACCAACCAACGTTCGTGGAGCCGGCCGCCCCTGAGCCTGAACTTTAGCCTGCTCATGTTTACGAGCTCGGGGTTGCTGGTGCGGTACCTCAAGGTGTTTGAGAAGAGTAATTATTCCAGCGTGAAGTGGGTGCGCTACATGACGAGAGCTGGCTCATATGAAATAAGGTAAGCACCAACGTCTAGTTATGACTGCGAGTTGTGTGGTTGTAGAAGCTAACGTGTGATAGATTTTAACAACAAGTGGTTTCACGATGGGCGGCAGACTATGTACGAAGTATGGCGTTTCGGTATATCCCGGCAAAAGTCAAAGAGCGGGCATGATTCATTGGTGTTTGTCCAACATTGACGAATTCTTCATTATCCTCGCTGTGCCTGTGCATGTGTTTGCCTCTGAGGTCATCCCTTTATGTTCATTTCTCTCGGTTCATCCCTTCAATTCATCCCTTGCAGGCCATCTTGCCAGCTTCTTCTCCTCTCCTCTACGCAGCAACCCCCTCGTCTTCTGCCACCAACACCCTGATTCCCTTGAACACGCTCTGGCCGCCCTGGTGTTGATGAAGCCGGATCGCATTGTTCATCAGAAAGGCAAACCCGTAGGTCGGATGGCACTCGTGCCATCCAAGCGCCTCCAGGTCAAACACTTCGGTATACCGCGTCCCAACGGCCCGGATAACGTCCCCCGGCCTCTCCCCCTCGGGGCTTCCATCTCCGTCGAGCCGGTTCCAAAGCTTGTCCTTTGTCTGAAGATCCCCCGCCTTGATGTTGCGCCGGCCGCACTCCTCGCACCGCCCCGCGCAGTTGTCGACCAGATACAGCACCTCGAGATCGCGATGCAGCGTCGACGCTAGGTGCGTGATCTCGTCCCAGCCCAGCGTGTCGTGCGGCGAGAAGACCCAGCCCTCGACCACGTCCAGGGCCACCTTGCGCGCGCCCTGCAGCGCCGCCGCCAGCTCCGCCGACCACTGGCACCGCAGCACCGGCCCGATGCACGACTGGAACACCTCGCGCTCCGGGTCGGCGCTGGCGTGCGCCGTGTCGCGGAACTGCAGCATCACCACGTCGTCGCTGGGCACGGTGACTTGCGCGCCGCGCCCGGGGAGGCACACCGTCGTCGCGCCGGCTTTGGCGCCCTGCGTCCACGCTGCGGCACGGCTCGTCTGGCGCAGCGTGTTGGCGTAGCGGTACATGCTGGGATCGTGCGGGCGGGTCACGGCCGCGCTGCCGTCGTCGAGACGGTCCAGAAACACCGTCTCCTTGAAGCGCTCGAAGCGCTGCTGGCTCTTGACGTCGTCGGCCACGCGCCCAAACGCCCGGTCGGCTCGCTCGGCCTGCCGCGACGGGAAGCACACGTCGAAGATGTGCATGCAAGGCCCGGCGGTGCACGTTTCCCAGACCTGCGTCTGGAGCTCCAGCGGGAGGTCGGGGAATAGATGGAACGACGTCATGGTAATAGATAGCTGGGATGGATGCAAGCTTGCTGCGGGGGTGATGTCCTCAACGACAGAGACAAGAGCGTGATGGACAGATGGCTTTGAGGCAGAGGGCAATGCTATATACAAGGAATGGGGGGATGTCTTCCCATCCACTCAGCAAACCGAGATTATAATCAATCCCACGTCAGATCCCGAGTTCCAAGAGCGATGCGTCCCATCCAACGAGGGGAGATACAACACATCAGCGCTAACTCGGCAAATGGGAAGGTCATCTTGACCAGAATGCGGCAGTTCGTCGTCATAGGGTGGTCACGAGAGGTGCTTGGAAAGGCAAAGTGTCGTGCGGAGAAGGATGCATCGGGATGAGTTGGAGTTGGGGAGTTGGAGATGCCAAACAAGCGTGAAGCCAAACGGGTAAGCCGAGATGCGACGCCAAGCGGGGCTCGGAAGCCTCTAAAGGGACGCATTTGCGTGGAGAATATTCCTATGCGATGTTTAATGGGCGTCTGTTAAGCATTGCCGTGTTATTCGGAGAACGTGAAGCCTCCAATGCTGGGGTCGAACACCAGGGACATGAGTGCATCGCACGTCTCGTCTTGGTCTGTGACTAGGTCTTATCAGAACTAGGGCACTTAGTGCATGCATGTCTGTACACCAGTCACGAACAAGCTCCCGGGCATGTAAACGGCCATCGACAAGTTCAACCGTGTTAGTCGACGCACATACAGACCCAACATCAGCACGATCGTCACACCCAGTCGCAAATCATCCATCAACCGACCAAGTATTCACACAAGCTTATCTGCCCTCTGGCGTATATAGTCAGCGCTAGACGACTACCACGCCGACATGAGGGAGGTCTTGGTGTCAGCGCGCAACCACCCAGTGAGGCCGTCGGATATGTATTTCAGAGACGTTGGTCATACGAAGATGGCCATTGGGCAGGATGCGCTGGGGTATTTATAGTGACGTGCAAGGATGGTCCTCGTCAAATCGCATCCGTTTTGTTGATTGAGTATCTCCATCGGGCATGGCGGTAAAGACACGGGTTTTCCACGATAACTACATCCGAGGGATGTCTGGTTGGAGGAGGAGTCGTATCATTCCGGGTCCTCATGGGTCATTCGTTGTTCGGTTTCTTCGTGTTTTACGCTTGAGGTGCTCTTACACCACGTACTATCCTATGCATACCTTCTCAACTCCTTCGTACGGGCCGTGTCTAGCTGCCATTTCTTCCTACCCAGTCTCAGTAACCGAGTCTTCTCGAGTTTCCAGCTCGGTATCGTCCTTCCGCGCATCATCGACGGTTCCTCGCCTCCACGCCGTGTTCAAGATCCGAAGCAACCGTCCGAGTATGCCTTCGAATATCAGCCAGAACGGCACAGGACTTGAAGGGGGGAGAAGACGAACACACTTAGCTTCGAGCTGGCGAGTGATAGCGGCTACTTCTTAAAACCATATACACGACGCAAGCCGAAGCAAACATCTAGTCACTTGTGAAGACAACACTGCCACGTCTTGCGGTCATATGTCCTCGTCACAACCCGCTGAGTGCCGTCCTTCCAAGTTCACACCGCGAAAGCCTCTCGATGCTGCTGCTCTGTTGTTCATAGCCATTCCCATGCTCAGACTCACTTAGCATCGTGTCGACGAGGTGCCATCTTCCACCGAGCTGCCTTGGCCCATCACAAGATGCCCTTCACCCCGTCCATGACAAGTCAGATCATGTTACCGTGACGGTGGTCCCACCTTTTTTCTCTCTCCCCGGGCATACAAACCCCATCACGTATCCGGCCTCTGCAACTCTGCATCAACCGGAAGCCTCTCTCATGGACACGAGGCTGTGAATTCAGTGCCCGCGCAACATCACCAGATATACCCATCCCCCTTGAGAGTTCCTCTTCTCCAACTCCGGCCTCTAAGCCCGCTCCTCTCAGCAGACGACGAAACCGCCGGCATCCCGAACTCATCAACTTGCTTCTGCTCCGCCAACATCACAACCTGTCGTGCCACGTCCCCGATTCCCAGCTGAGCTGCTCCTCCGAGACATACACAACCCCCCCGTGCCACCCACTCTCCTCTCGTCTTCCTCCTTTTCTCCTCCCACCCGTTCCTTTCTTTCCTCGTCATCCTCGTCGTCAGCTCTCGCACGCCAGCCATGTGCGTCGCCCACTACCTCCACTACCACCACGTCCCGCCCTGCGCGCGCCCCCTGGCCTACACCGTCCACTACACCTACTGTGCCAACGCCGGCTTCGCCCGCGACGCCGTCACACCCTGTGCGCGCGTGTCCAGCAGCGCCCTGCCCGGCGGCCGGCTCGCCGACCCGTGCTCCGTAGGCTTGTGTCTGCTCTCGCCGCGCTGCACCACCGGCGCGTGCCGTCTTGAGGACCTCCGCGGCCGCTGGACGTGCTGCCAGTGCGGCCGCGGCGACAACGCCAGCTTCTGGTGCCTCAACGTCAAGCTGACGTCGCCCGACACCTTCTGCTACCACAATATCTGTGAGAGCTGCACCGAGGACAGGGCGTCCTAGGGGAGAGCAGATGCCGTGGGACGGATCAGAGACCATGAGGGCAGTGCTGAATCTGGGGAAGCACCATTACGGAATCTGGGTCTCCATCGGAGGCATGCTCTTCAGTCGTGCACCCGGTTCATCTGGATGGTGAGACATCATATCGGGGCATGTCCATCCGAGGCGTGCTGAAGACATCCAGAAGCCTCGACCCAGCGGACGATCTACATCATCAGCTTCGTGGATCTGAATCAGTATTTCTTCCCAATTCAGATCACCATCATCATCATCATCAAGAATTCCTCTTTTCGCCCTCTTGTCAGACCTGCCAGACCGCCAGCGGAACCCAAACTCTCTCTCCTCCAAGCGCCTCATTCTCACAAAACCGCGCTCATCCCCAAGCCCTACACCATCTCCAAAGGTCCTACACCACCAGCTGCGGCATAATCACCCGAATCAATAACTCCAGAAGAAGCAAGTCCAGCGTTACACCGCGCCAGCCCACCCACCCCCTCCCAGCGACGCATCCTCCAACCTCGGCTCCAGGTGACGGTCGACATTTCCCTCCTTCCACCCAACAATAGTTTGAACAAGATTCCTCCCGTCGCCAAAGAAACAAAAATTGGCATCATTCAGCGCTTTGAAGATCTTCGGTCTCGAGTTGCCTTTCAGCCAATGTCCCAGTTTGCCAGATGCTATGGCGGCCACGTTTGCGGCGCCCCCCCAGTCGATAAGTCCGCGAGTCCTAACTCCGTCAGCCAAGTCCCACCTGTTGGACCTGACGGACGGGCTGTATCTCGTGGGCTTTTCCAGCTTTGGGCTCTCTGTCTTCGATTCATCGTCGGCGGTATCGTCATGTCTTTTTGAAATAATGGCACGTCGGCCAGCCGTCCATCAGAGCTGGGACATATATAGGCTTCACAATGCTACCCCTTCGTTCGACATGATTTGCGAACCGTGGCTCAGCCTGCTTCATATTCTCATCGCCATCATCTTGAAAGCGTGTCGTGAATCAGCTTTTGCGAAGTGCTATAAAAAAGAAAGTCAACCAGAATCCCGATCCTCAAAACGCTGATCTTTCTTGGGTCTTCCCATACATCCCATCCCACAGCAACGTCAAAAACACCCCCCAACATGTGCCACCAAACCACCTTCCGCCTCGCCTGCGAGCACGTCTCGACGCAGATAAGCTACTGCACCGTCGGCCTCGCCAACGGCAACAAGCCGTGCCAGAACCTCACCAAGCAGTCGATCCCGTACCCGCCGCCCTCGGGCTACACACTGCCCAAGTGCCCGCTGCCGGACTGCCCCTTCGAGGCCAAGAACCAGGCTTGGGACTGCTGCTGGTGCGGCAAGTCGTGGAATGTCGGCGGCCGCTGCAACTGCGTCATGATCTTTGAGGGCACCCAGTATCGGTGCGACCACATCTGCTGCAAGTCCTGCGCGCCGTCGAGGGAGTATTTCTCGTAGGCGGAGATTTGTCTGTCAGGATAGGTGGAAAGAAACAGCATTGTAATTCTCAAGTCTTTTTATGCGTATGTATTGACGATGAAGGCTGGGTCGATTATGGATTGAATGTGTCGGGTTGGAGACGGAGGTTTTCTGCTTACTGAAGGTGTCGGCCACAAATCTTGCATGTTAGTAGTCTGTTAGGTTGGGTGTAAGAGGGAGTTGGGGGAATCGTTCGCAGCTGCAATTTCACGTTCCTGTCAGACAAACGTTCTGTGATCCTATGCACACGACAAGTGTCAACCTTGCCAAGTCGGGTCTTAATACGAGCTTCCTCGATTGCGACGAACAGCGCTCTGGGCATCAATCACAATCATGCACTGGGCATCGAAACAAATCTCCCTCGTTGGAAAGTTCCAGGGTGACCGATGGTCGAGGCAACGGAACAGCACGAGTCCCCGACATGGGTATCCATCAACTTCAGCCCTCTTCCGATACCTGCTCAGAGTGGCTGGTCTTGTGAGCCCCGAGGCTGACAGCAAGGTTTCATCGTACCAGATCCCGTCCGCCTGCATGTGATCGCCAGGGGGTCTAAATCGAGATAACACAGAGAGGCCTTGAGCGAGGCCATACCACCACGCAGACGGGCCTTGAACAAGGCCGCAGGAAGCCATGCCAGCCACCAGCTCTCACAGCCTCACTTGAGGCCGTGAAATATCGGCAACCCTGCTCCGATCGATGAGAGGATTCGGCTGGGGAAGGAGGGGGGGAACTTTCTTGGCATCCTCAACAGCCAGCCTCTGTTGCAGCCGGCCCCCAAAGGTGTCTCACTTGAGAGGAATCGCCGCGGTCAGGCTGGCTTCTGGAGCCTGGTTTCTGAAGTCCTGGTGCCTCAAGACTTCAAATCATCAGCTGCCAAGAAGACTTCCTCCGGGGCGTCGCTGGACCTTCGTAGTCAGTTTCCACACTAGGTTCCAGATTCTAGTGCTAGGTTCCTGGCCCAAACTCCTGGCCCAGACTCCTAGCCCAGACTCCAAAAGTTGACTTCCAGATACCGGGGTCCCGGATCAGATCGGATCGGATCGGATCTCAGGCCTCAACCCTGAAGACCGCTCCCTTCTCTTCCCACCATCCACCACCGGGAACAGCGGGGTAAATCTCTGTGAACCTGGGACACTCGCACGCTGTGCGACGTGACCGTGGTCTTGTGCGCCGCGCCGCCCTCGAGTCATCCACCCCCTCAGCCCGCAGCCCAATGAATTTTGCAGCACATCCCTGGGATACATATTCGTGGCGACCTATGAGACGCCTAGAAGTCGAAATTGCCGTGCCCTCGTATCGCGATCTCGATATTATCTCCGCGCCAACGACCGAGACATTGGACGCCGCCGTGGCCCGGTACGCCTCTCGTGCCGTATCGGAGCCTGCTCGGTCCACGGTGATGATGCAGTCTCGGCAACACCTGGGCGCAGGTTGCGTAAGTGGAGCGTCGTTCGCCCGGCCACTGGTTCGATCGCTGCGGGCGATGCAGATGCAGCTGCATGTTCACGCACCCGCGAGCCATGGGGTTGCGTGCATGTCCAGGCCAGCAAACCGGGTCTGGAGGTGGGAGATGCTTCGCTGAGGCGGTCCCCCATTACGACGAGATCGATTCCTCGATCTTCGCTGCTGGACGAGCCGCTCTGAATCTCGCCGCCAGGCCGCCCTCGACTGACTGGCTCGAGCTGCTCGAGATGGTCAAGTATAAATACCAGTCCAGCAGAGCCATCCAGGGACGGCACGGGGCCTGATTCACCCAGAGATTGACTCACTCAAAGAGCTTGCCGTGTCTTGCTTGCCCCTCTGCACTTTGCCACTTCTCCTTGCCTCGCAACATCTTTCCTGAATCAAGGGTGACAGATCTGGGGACAGATCTTCCGCGCTGTCTTCAAAATGTGTCACGGCCATCCACGACACCACCCGTGCTCCCACACGTCCATCAACTGGCACTACTGTCCATCAGCACTCATTGACCTGGAGACCGGCTATGAGACCCCGTGCGGAAACAGCACGTTTGCGCCCTCTCAGCCCATCAAATCGGACTGTCCCTTGAAGAACTGCCAGTTCATAAACAAAGGGGGCAGCTGGACATGCTGCTCCTGCCAACAGGGTCCCAACACCATGGGATGGTGCACGATGCCCTCGAGCAGGTTCCAGATGAACCCCCAGTCTTTCTCCGTCGAGGCAGTAGAGACCACTTGCGACCATGGCTGTTGCAGCGATTGTGTCCGCTTTGGTAGGTCGAAGCCCGCACCCTTCCACTTGGATGGCGGCTGGTAGCACGGATGCTAACGGGGTGTCCCTCGCAGAACCGAGTCGCGATTCGACGCCCAACATGCAATTCCCCGAGATGCGGAGGGGCTCGGCCTCGCGCACTTTTGGGTACGGCAGTGCCACCACGTCGCACCGGCGCTCGTCGGGCTTTTCGCTCGTCGGAGGCTCTCCTCCAGTGACGGGAGAGGAGGTGTCGCCCTCGACATCGCCTTCGACGTCCAAGTCAAGCTCGACGAGTTCCGAGTACAATCTTGAGCTGGACTATCCGCCCAACAAGACCAAGTCGAGCAAGAAGCGGCACGGCAAGAAGCGCTGAATGAGTTTTGTGTATCTGTCAGGCCAAGCCTAACATAGAGAGGAGATGTTTGGAAGGAGATGTATGGAAGGAGGTGTTTGGAAGGAGATGTATGGAAGGAGATGTTTGGGAGAGCGCTGTGTAGATGTTCCGTTGGATTTTGCCAACAGGTGTCTGTAACATCACAACAGCGGCAGTTTAATGCTTTTATGCAACCAGAAGTGGTATCGAGTATTGATAGTTAAACGTCTTTGCTTCTGCAACATGTGTCACGGTGTGATTGGCGTGGTCGGTGTTATGCCATCTGGGCATGTCTGTCCAGAAAGTAGAAGTAGTACTATCTCAAAGAGCCATGGAAGGACGTCCAGTTGAGTGGCCCTCAAGATGCTCACTCCGTATCGATGACGCACATTATTCGCACTACACAGTTCAAGGTCCACGGCTCACGGTTCAAGTCACCGGTCCACAGTCCGCAACCAAGCCGAACCAACCGGCTGTTCGTTGTCGTCGGTTGTTAGCGGCCTGCATGTCTTCGAAGACTCCGGCGCCTGTTTGGCTGCCGCCCCCGCTTTCGCCCATCGAGGCGCCGACGTGGTAGTTCATGGTTCTAGCACACCAGCAGCAGCTTTGGTTGGGTTGGGTGCCATTGCCACGAGGAATGATGGTTGCATCATGCTCGTTCGCTAGCTCGAACGGCCTAGGGCATGCAGATCGTGGACAAACAGAGGTCACTGGCGACGGAACTACCCAGTCAACTAATGAACTGGAG
Source organism: Neonectria sp. DH2 (assembly GCA_003934905.1). Classification (NCBI taxonomy): domain Eukaryota; kingdom Fungi; phylum Ascomycota; class Sordariomycetes; order Hypocreales; family Nectriaceae; genus Neonectria; species Neonectria sp. DH2. Next base: position 617,495 of record RQWH01000019.1, on the reverse strand, counting down.
GAAAAGGATGAGCGGGGAGTTGCTAGGAGTCGGGATCAGGAGAGAGAGTTCTGCCGGACAGTTGATGAGCCACAACAGTGACATCGGTGACATCGGTGCTCGTGTTTGCTGAAGAATGCAGCCGGGGTTGGTGGGAAGAATCGGAGTCTGACGAGCATGGATCGGCACCAAGGCACGGAGAATGCAGCATGGAAACGGAGGATGATGATTGCTTTTGGCAGTCATACGGCGGTTGAAGGGATTAGTGAGTGAATGAATGGTCGATGATTTGATGGTTGGATGGGTCAAACAGATGCCTGGCAGGCTTGACGAGTTAGATGCCTGACCCCTGAGCGAGCCACGTGCGGTGTATGCAGGGAAGAGGATTTGGCTACGTTGGGCTGAGCCTGGGGCCCTGGACTGGGCCGGGCTAAGGCGGCCGAGCTGTGTCACTTTCTGGCCTGTGACTCTGTAAGAACTACGGAGTACTTGGTACGGCTATGTAATAGGGTGACGCGACGGGCTTTGGCCGCAAGGGAGGAATCAGGGACACACACACACACACACATGCACCTCACAAGCGGGCTGAAACGTCAGCCCATCCCTATTGTCCTTGTCCATTGTCAGCCGTTGGACTTTGGCCCTGGTGCGAGCTGTCAAAACCCCCCATTGTCATCTGGTTGCATTGAACGGGAGAGATGCACATCACTCTCCAGCATCAAACGACGTCCCATCCCGGCCACTTAGTCCGGAGCAACTGCCGCCGTCCAGAGTCTGGCTGCTGCCCTGTGCCAGTGCCAAGACCAGATTCCATTCTCTGAAGTCATCCTGGCCTGTTTTTTCCTCGTTCTTGTCCTGGGTCCAGCGCTTGTTAGTGGCGGCCCATCACGCCCGAGTGACAGCGCCGACGCCACCGTGAAATGCAAAGCAGGTACTGGGCAAGAGGAGGATCGTCCTCGAAACCTGCCGATTCCAAATCCTGGCTTAAAAGGGCAGGCGAAGTCATTGGATCGGGGGTTTCTTCCTTGGTTGAGGGCGTATGGATACGGATAGCGGCGATGATCACGTACTGTACTACCTAAAAATCGGATGCTGACATAGAGACACTACGGAGCACCCGTCAAGTTACCAGTGCACCATCGTCCAGCGGTTTCAGTGCTACATGTACGGACGTAACTCTACGGCCTGCAAGGTCTGGAACTCCAGGATATCGTAGCACTCAACCCGACAGACACTCAAGAGGCAAAGGCGCGAGAGGAGAAGAATAATAATAATAATAAGAAAAAAATGGGCTGATGTGTCCGTGTCCCGCGCTTTCCCGAGTGAATCTTTCTTTTCTTTCTCTATTGTTTTGTTTCCCCCTCCCCCTCCCCCCCTTTTTGCTTTTGTTTGAAACTCTCAACGGGACGGCCTGGAACCACGTGTGGTGCAAAGTCAACAGGGTGGTACTCCGTAAGGTGTGGACGTGATCGGCAACATGGCGAAATACCTCCGAGTCCGAAGGTGCCGTGGCAGTCAAGCAAGGTACGAGGCGGTTCTACTTTGGCATTCAGGCATTGGATCTTGCGTCCATCCATCAGTCGATCCAAGCGCGTCCTCAAGCATGGCTCCCACGCGACCACTCGGTGGCTTGAAGGCTTGAAGCCTCGTTATGCAAGGTCCGTCTGCGCTGTGTGTGTCCGTATGCAAAGAGACCAAAGGGGCGATCGACGCACCTCAGCGCCCAAGTCCACGGACGGGTTCACCTTCACCCCCAAGTGCTTGTGCATAAGGAAGTCACCTCGTAATTAAATTTTCTCTCTTGGAGAATAGCCGACTTGACTTCAGCTAGCCCCAGAAGCAGAGGGCAGGCAGGGACCTATTCCGTCGACGGTACCCGGGCAAGCAAGCGGTGACTTTACCACATCATTCCAGCTCGGCAGCTTATGCTTTTGGTGCTCGATCATCGTCATTGGAAGCCTAAATGGAGTCCTCTTTGGCTACATCTCCCTCCCACCTTGTGCTGCCGTGATGTCTCCAAGTGTCCCGTCCCGTCCTTTGTCCTTAAGTAAGTATCCTTGGTGAGCCGCCCCTGAAGCACAGGGCCTGCGTGAATGAACGCCCCCTGGAGAGAAAGCTGCCCTTGGACTTCCATCAGCAAGCTCACGCCCAGCCAGAGCACAACCGGCCCCCACCACCCTCCACCACCCTCCAGCGCCGCCCACCAATAGCCCCGTGGAAGCCGCCGCCACAAGGGGGGGCCTTCAGCGAACCTAGGGACGCGTGCTACCAAGGCAGTACCTACTCGAGAGCCGGTGGGCAGCGCGGACAGCAGGTACCCGGCAAGTAAACAAGGGAGCCCAAAAAGGGGGTCCGGGCGTTTTTTCCTCGAGACGGCTGCTGAGAGAGTGAAAGAGAGCATGGAGAGGAGCCGTCCATGTGGAAAGACTGACTCCACTCCTCCATCACGGGCCAAATCAGCCCTCCACCGTGCCATCAACCATGCCTCATTCATCCGGCAGCGGCCGGCGTGGGTGAGCCACTGAAGCATTTCGATATGACTTGCAAGCCTCGTCCCCGGTTATTGGGCCATTTACAGCAGCAGTGCCAACCCAATCTCTTGCTCTGTATTCGCATTGCATCGCATCCATCCATCCATCCCTCGTCGCTATTCCTCCCTCTGTCTATTCGTATCTCTCCACGTCCATCTATCTCTCCAACTCTTCGACTCTCTCTCTTCTTCCTCATACCAACAAACCCCCAGTCGCACCTGAAACCGGTCCATCACCCTCCGCCTCCACTCTTCATCCATCCATACATCGTCTCTCTCTCTCACCTTCCTCTGACTCTTCGTTCATCTCGTTTCTTCCCACCTTGGTCCATTTCTCCACGGCATAAGTTACGTCTAATTCGTACGTACAACCACGCGTACCACCACAAATGCCCCCCCAGTCAAACGAGCAAAGACGGTCTAAGCCTTCCACGGTCTACGCTCCTCGACTCAATTGTCAGCTGCTCGGTCCTTGAAATCACACACACACGCGGACACGGACACTCGCCCCTCGTGCAATCCATTCACTCACCCAACCCAGCGAAAACGAGAGAGAAAAAAGGGATCGTCCGTCGCCGTTTTGCGCCCTGACCACGCGCTGTTACCTGTTGCTGTTACCTGTTAGCTGTTACTGCTACCTGTAGCACCTGGACCTGAACCTGGACCTGGGCCCGGCTTAATCCCCAATCTCCCCACGTCTCGACTACTAGCTACTCTCTCTCTCCGTCTCCGTCCCTCCGTCCACCCGCCTCGTCCTTCGTCTCGTCTCATCTCGTCTCGTCTCGTCTCGTCTCGTCTTCCTCCTTTCTACTCCTCCTACTCCTACTCCGTACTTCTCCTCCGCCTTTCGTCACATTCAACCCGACAATCGCCCATCGTTTTCTCCGCCACACCCGAAAAACAAGTCAACCCGCCAAAATCAAACCGAGGCCGACCGACCGTTCCAACTTCTTTCGTCGCCTACCTTCGCCCTCTCAGTCTCTCTCTTGCTGGTCATCCGAGTTTCAAAGTCGTATCCACTGATCCCACCCCTTTGATCCGTACTCTCTTCGATTTGCGCATAACCCACCACAATGACTGCGTCTCTGGACTCTTCCCGGCCCATCATGGCCCCTTCGGTACGTCTGACCACCATACCATAGCCATGGCCATGGCCGTCGTCGCTGCTTCTGCTCCCAACGATCCCAACCCCAATCCCAATCACAATCACAATGATACCCCTTGTTCGATCCCCCGTCGTCACCTGTCGTCATACCCGCCCCTCTCTACCTACTGTCTGTTCCATCTATCCCCTCTCTTTGTCCATATTCCTTGTTGTCAAACCCTTCTTTCATCCTTCCCCTGGACAGACATCCTGCCCCTGTCCGTTTCTTTGTTGATCCCGACATTGTCGCCTCCCCTTGTTGGCCCCGGCTTCCAGCTCCCCGTTCTTGATCCCACTCGTATCTATCCCTGATACTTGTGTCTGCCTCTATCCCCAACTCTTGCGATCCAACCTCGACAGACTCTCTCTCTCTCTCTCTCTCTCTCTCTTTCTCTCTCTTTCTTCTCCTCTCTCCCCACTTCTACCTCTGTCTACTCCCATCACATCACCAAAACCATGGCCCAACCAGTCCCCTCCGACGGCGAAGCCCACCAACCTCTGCCATCCTCGTCCGCTAACGCATTGCCCGCCGCCGCAAAGACCCGCACCTCGGTCCGCTTCAGCACCTACAGCATGGCGCCCTCCTTCACCCCGACCGTCCAGACCTCCGACTCCGCCCACGCCGAGATCCGCGACATCGCCGTCGGCCTCGACCGCATGGAGAACAAGGCCCTCGCCTCCCAGCGCGTCATCCTCACCGAGGAGAAGGCCGACAACATGAGCAAGCTCTCCCTCGGCGCCAAGCTCGAGCGCGCCCTCGACCGGAGGATGAGCGGCCAGGACGCCGTCATGCGGCCCCGCGGCAAGAGCTTCCTCAACGAGAAGCTCAGCGAGAAGGCCGAGTAAAATGGGAAAATATATAGCTTCTGCCATCGCCGTCGCCATCGCTATCCTACCACCGCCAAACCCGCGAGTTGCGACGAGCACTCAACAAATTCGTCATCTCACCCGTCGTCTCTCAACCTCAAACCCAAACCCGCCATTTCTCCATCACCGGGCACGCAAACATCAAAGAAAACCGACCGTCAGGCGCAAAGGGGGGGGAATCCGCCGCATTGACCACGAACAGCCCAACGTTCAGGGGTAGGAAACAAGAGGCGGCCAAAAAAAGTGTTCAATCACATGTTTTGTATCACAGCACCCCCAATCTTCAAATCACGACGACAAACAAAAGAAAACGCCCCAGCAGTGCATGCTCAGGATACCCGGACTGCCAGGGAGTTGCTCTGTTTATTTTTTCCTTCGCATCGTCAAGTTTCTTTTTCTACATAAATTCATGGCGGGAGGTGGGAAAGTTGCATTTTTTTTTAAATGGGAATTGATGTTCTTATTCAAAGCTACCAAAGGAGGTTATTCCTTCCAGAGACCCGAGAATCCGAGACACATGAGGATGGGACATAGGAAGAAGAACAGAGCGAAGCTTTTTGTTTTTATGTTTTGATTTTCCCTACGATGCGAAGACCAGGCAGCAACCGAGGGCGAGCCGTTTCAGGAGAAAGAAGACTTTTTTTGTCTTGCCTGTTTTGTTTTTGGTTCTGTTTTTGTTTTTGGTTTACAACATCTTGTTTCCCTTTTGAACCTCTCCTCGTTTGTTTGTTTTTTCCGTCTGGCCTGCCATACAATGGGAAGGTCCGGCGGATGGGAGAGGAGGAATAATGTACAATTACGTATTGGTGAAATTCTTTCGCCAGCAAATTACGCCTAGAGACGCCGCATCGCTTTTTTCGTGTTTGATAGCACCAGTGTTTTTCACGCAGTTTCCAGTTGTAGCAAGTACAAACAGACGTTGCAGAGGGGGGGAAACCAGTAACGAGACCAATCACAGAACTTGTCATCAACTTGAGGCTCGCAAAGGATAGTGAAGATAGCCGTCCTGAAACAGGAACCAGAAGAAAACACCCTGTTACTGTATGTTTGTAACATGCAAATTGACCGTAAAATACATTACATCTCTCGCTTTACCCTCCTGTCTGCCCGACCCTCCGATACGGCCCTGTCTAAGACACCTCGAAGCTACCAGCGGCGCAAGGAACATTGTCCAGCCCGTCTTCTCGTTGATCTCTCTTGCTCTGTCTCGCTCGCTCAAAAGTATATGACGGATATAAGTACAGTGGGTGGCCCCCCATGTCGCGACTATTCCTTGTCTCGGGGCACAGCGGCTGACCCCGCGAGGCTTTGGCTTTCATCCCGTCCAGAGCCGTATACCGGGTGCCCGAGTCCTCGCTCGGCCTTGGGCAGGGAGCTCTCGCCGAGATCGGTGTCTTTGCTAGTTCGTTCCCTCCCAGGTGAATTTATTTCGCATTCTCACGACGCCTGGCTCTTCTCGATCTTGGCCTCGATCTCTTTCAACAACCCGACCAGCTCAGCCTCCTCGCCCTCAACCTCCAACCCGCGCCTCACCCAGTCGCGCGCCTCGTCCAGGCGGCTCATCTCCAGAAGACAGCGGCCCCTGCGCCACCAGCCCTTGGCGTTGCCGACCCAGCGCGCCTCGACGCTGGCGTGCGCATCTACGGCGCCCTCGGCCCAGTTCTGCAGCGCCATGTGTGCCTGGGCGCGGTTGGCCAGCAGGCCGGCCACCTCCTCGCGGACGAGGGCCGCGGGCTCCCACAGCGGGCGGGTCATGGCCATCTGCAGGCCGAGGGTGTAGAACTTGATGGCGTCGACGTACTTCGCCTTGCGGTACTCGGCGTTGCCACTGTCGCGCAGCTTGGTGACGTTTGCGGTGCGCTTGGGGTTGACGGGGATGGGCGGCGGCGGCGCGCCGTTGGGCGTGTCGGCGCCTAGGAGCGAGCGGTGCAACGTGTTGAGCTGCTCGAGCTCCGCCGTGAGGGCGCGCGAGGGCTTGAGGGTGCGCAGGGCCTTGGACTGGGGTCCATCTGGAGGGGGAGGAGGTCGAAGTGGGTGAGGTCCGACATGATGGGCGAGAGTCTCAATCTGTCGACGGGGACTTGAGGTTGTTTGTGTCGCACTATGAAGAATTGCCGAATTCTGGAAGTGCCACGGCGCGAGGGTCCCAGAGACAGGAGGTTGTGCTTGGGAAGTTTGGTGGTGAAGTGCAGCTCCTTACCTAGGCGGGAATCGTGAGTGGTGGTTGTAAGTCGAGAAGGACACCTCACATGAAATTGCCTTTATCTTATCTTATCGGCACATGACACCCCTGGCCATGACCACTTCCGCGGCCACTACCCGGGAGGTTTATTAACATGACCACCACAAGGGGTTTTGCTTCCTTTTGACGACAAATTTCAGGTAAATTTAAACACATGACGTGGTCTGGAATGTATAGTCGTTAACGCCATGCTACTTTGTAATTCATGGTCCAGAAGGGTGTGTTGCTCGATCTGTGTCGGAACGATATGGCCTCGAGGGAGTTGGTTACTCTCTAAATACATATCTACTACGACCTCAAGACTACATTATTACTTCAAAATGACGATGATACTCTAAACATTTACAAATCGTAGTCAAGTCTTTACCATTATGTCCTCTACCAGTCCGTCCATCGCCAGAACAGAGCACCGAACAGAGCACCGTATTAATGGCGTGTTGCATCTACCCTGATGGATAACCCCAGACACAAGTTGCACTATTATCCATAATCACATGTCCCTCTACATGCGTGACGTCAACTTTAACACACAACCCACAACTTAAAACACCACCACGCAGCACACAGACATAAAGGCAAGGCACACAATCATACACTGTAAAATCTCTTCCAACGTTCAATCATCAAGTGTCAAGGTCTGGTACCTAGTTCAAACAAAATACCATTCCTTTTCTACTCCTAGTGTGCAAATGCTGGACCCTGTCCCGTTCGGGGGCGTAACAAGATCAACCTCCGTCACCCATCATCTCACCCTTGACTCTTCTCGCAAAACGACTGGCGTCCTAAGACGGGGACCAAAGACACGAATGCCCATTCCAGACAAAGTTCCAAGTACAAAATCGACCCTGATGCCGTCGTAGCCAAAGCCAAACACCGCACATCAAACCTCCTCCTCAGTCCATAATCCATGATTATAATCATCAGGTTGATTTGAGTTTCTGTGCTTTATTTTCGGATGGAGTCCGACGACGGGATTTCATTTAGAACATTGGGAATAGCCATCCACTCCTCGAGCCGCCCTTGCCATCACTCAGCAAATCAAGTAATCCCTGTGAACCGCCGCGCCAATCTAATGAAACGCACGAGAAATGATAGACAATGCGAAGTTACCTCGACCGGTTAAAGTCAAGGTTGGCCATTTAGTAGCCAAAGGCCGCAAGGGCCTTCGCAGTCTCCTCCTTGGTGCCAGCGTTCTTCTTCGCGTCGGACAGTTGTCGGGCAGCGACCTTCTTGCGCTCGTAGTAAGCGAGGCCCTTGGCCTTTCTTCGCTCCTCCAATCTGCATTCTGAGTCAGTATGAACCGCTTCCCAACTGGGTTTCCAAGATCAACATACCGAGCAACAACGTCCTGGTACTTCCAGCCGACCTCGTGGCTGAGACGACCGACAGTGCAGTACTTGCGGCCGGGCTGGAGTCGGAGGACTCGGAGGGCCTGGGGAACGACCATCTTCTTCTGCTTGTCGTAAGGGGGGGGGACACCCTCGAAGACCTTGAGGCGCTCCAGAGCGGCGGCGCCACGGGCGGTCTTGTGAGGAATCATGCCACGGACGGCCTTGTAGAAGATTCGGGAGGGGGCACGGAAGTGGAAGGGACCTGTATTGCGGTCAATGGCCATGGTCTCAAAGTGGGGGATGGAACGGCGTCGAACTCACCTCCGCGGGTGGGGTTGTATCGGGTCATCTTTCGAAGGTAGGCGTGGTACTTGACTGCTCGATCATCAGTGTCTATTCTGTCGCAGTGGGACCCGTTGTGGTGTTGTGTGCGGTCGGCCACAAATCGGAGTTTCGTGGGGTGTACATACGCTTCGCGCGGAAGAACTCGCCAGAGATGTTGAGCGCTTCGCAGCGAACGATAACAATCTTCTGACCGCTGAGGAGCTGCTTAGCAACAATGGAGGCAAGGCGACCAAGGAGATGGCCCTTGCCATCGATGACGACCTGTAGAGAAAACGGTCAGCCAGAGTCCTCTTCCCAATTCTCGAGATAGCCAGCGAGCGAGCGAGTAAAGCGACAGTCCCTCGTAGACAGGTGCGGGCGCTGCGTTCTCCCGAGACCAAGCCTCCCAATTCCCGCTGGCGCCCACAACCTGTCCCGGAAGGACTCGCTCGCATCACGAAGCCCACTGCGGGAGACTCAAAGACGAAGAGATGTTACTCACAACCGGCTCGAAGGTCGACATCGTTACCGTAACTTCTTGTTGTGAAGAAAAGGAAAAGGGCAGTTGTGACGACGGGCAAAGACACACGGGATCCTCGAACCTGGCCGGCGAAGATCTATTCCTGTGCTGCTGGGGTTAGTCGTCCCTCGAATTGTTGGGTTGAAGTGGTCGCGATAGTGGTTGTCGGGCGAAAAATCCAAGGACCGCTCGAGGGCTCGTTGTGCCTTTGGGTGAAAGAACGCTAGCCAAATGGGGAAAGGGCAGGATTTGGTGCACGCGAAAGAGCGCTGCTTCGTCAGAGGTGCTTAGGGCTAAGAGACCTAGAACCTGGAGCCGACAATTTCCCGGAACTGCTCTCCCACACACAGATCGTGCTTCGTAGGCCGCACAAATGCCGGGCCGCCGGACGGTCACGGCCCCTCACACGTGACCTCAGCGAGCCGCCGGGCTGGAGTCGGCATGATCAATCTGAGTCAGCGATGACACTGGTGTCATGGGCGCATGGGTAATTACGATTTCTGGAGAGGCGAGACAGACAACACGAACACCCAGCGCACTGATCAACCCATCATGTATGTCATCGGGTTGCATTGGTGGAGTGGAATATTCCCGTTTGGATAATTGATTAACGACAACGACTGCTGCAATCCGTCGAGTGAATTCTATCTTCGTCAAGGTCGTGAAATATCCTTTGATCTATTGTACAACTTAATCTTCCATCTATGCTCGCCAGCAATGCCAACCAGTGTCAGATATCCATCCCATGTGATACTGTATTAAACGATGCTAAATGCATTGCAGGTTACCAAAAGACTTGACGGCTTTCGGACCCGACTCCTGAACTTTAAGAAAACATAAATACACCAGCACTATGATTCCTTAGCAACATCCAGTCTTCTCAACGTTGCCTGGACATGCTGAACCAGCTCCTTTCTTTTTGCCCGGATCTCGGGGACTCCCTCACTGTCAACATTATCCAGTTTCAGGACAATGTGCAGCATGATGGTTTCCGACAGTTTCCGGTGCTCGTCCTCGCGTTTCTTAGGATCCGAGGGCGGCGCGGCTATGAATGCCTCGCACAAGGGCATCCACTTGTTGGCAAACTCGGTCGAGAGTTCATGGAGCGTCTTCATCGGACCGGTGAGGTTTGTGGGCGGAGGGGATTTGGGAGTCGCCAGGGTCGAGGCGCTGTCGCGTGGACTGCTAGCAGTAGCAGAGCTTTCGTCGCCAGCGCCGCCCTTCTTTTTGTTGTTGCGTCGCTTCTTCCCCTTCTTGTTGCGCGACTTGTCCTCTCGGGGTGCATCGACGATGACCATCTCTTCTTCTGACGGGCTGCTAGCCTCGTCGAGGTCGGGAAGCACCGCCATCAACTCGCTGTTGTTCTTGACGCCGTACTCGCGGACGGGAGCAATGGGATCCTTCAGTTGTCGGCCCTTGTAAAGGAGCTTGATGCGACGGGCCGCTCGTGGCGACAGATCCATCATGACGGCAACACGATCCTTGACATCCAGCACCGTCAACTTTCCATCTCCAATGGTATACGCAGGAAAGTGTGCGGGGTATGTGATCCCCTTGTTCTTAATCAAGAGGACGTCGTCTTCGGGAGGCGGGGCAGCCGAGGTCGTGGGATAGTAGTTGTTGGAACCATCGTCTAGGTCTTGCGAGGTGATGTAGCTAAAGTCTTCGTCGGTGACGGCGGGCACCCCGCCCGGAATTCCACCGTAGGGGGAGAGCTGCTCGCGGCCGATGGACCAGCCGTATCTCGACATTGTCAAGGGTACGGCAACGAGGACCGCTAGACTACTGTAGATCAGGCTGGGAGGAACGCCTAAGGTCTCAGTGATGTAGCCGTTCGAATCTTGGAGGACAGTGGAAAGGTTAGCCAACGCCCCGTTGAGGTAGGACGTGACGTTTTGTAAGGCACCCGAGGATGCCACGATTTCCTGACTAGAATCCACCTTGTCGTCGGTTCTAAGGTCGCCCCGGAGGACACCCTAGAGGCAGAGGCGGAGAGAGGGGTGAGGGGGAGGGAGATGCCGCAGATGCAGATGCACGTGTGGGTGCAGATGCGGCGGTTGCGATTGCCCTTGCCCAGTTGCTGGAGTGAGGCAAGAATAAGGCGACCGGGAAGGGAATGACAGCGTCAATCGAGCGAGAGGCGGTTCCTTGATCTGGCCGCGGGCTGATGTGGAGCGCGAGGACGGCGTGGGAGGTCGACGAGCGGGTGGCGGCAGCGGGCGACGATCACGACCCTTGGTCCAGGGTATTCCCAGCAACAATCCAAGGCTGGCTGGGGCGGTTGTCGATGGTGTGAGCTGGCAGCGGGGACAGCGAAAAGCAGGTTCGACCAAGAAGGCTTGGTGTACTTGGTGGTGCAGTCGAGTTGCGTGAGGACGTCGGGTGCGCGTCGGGTGCGTCGTCTCACAAGGCACTGTGAGGGGCTCAGGCGTGGGCGCAGGTTGGTCGGGTTGCGCTGCGTCACGTTCTGTAGTGTTTTGGCCTTGGGACGTGGTGTGGATGATGCTGCTGATGCAACTAGGAGCGCTGGTGAGAGGCGAGATGCGGGTTGCGAGGATGCGATTGGTGGGATGCCGGTTTGGGAGGACTGCAGGTCTGCGGAGAGGACGAGGAGAGATCACGATGGACTGAAGCTGAAGAGGACGAGAAATGCCTGTAGACAGCCCGGTTGCCGAAGGGATCTCGACAGCGGATGGTGGAGAGGGGATGCAGATGTAGATGTAGATGTAGACGAAGGAGGACAGTTTTCCTTAATACTGAGGTGAGATTTTGAGCCGCATGGGATCTGGACATGGTCTGTAATTACACGAGGAAAACCGCCCGTCCCTTGGCGGAAGGTGAGGTGGCCTGACCTTGCTGGTTTAGGGGGCTAAATTAGGGAAGTCCCAGTGGGATTTTGACTTTGGAGGGGGTTACTAGTAGGTTCTAGTGGTCCGGGACAGCAAGCTCCAGGGGGTCCAGCACTTTCGATTCGTAATTATCAGGCATTTAGCTGTCAGGCGGTGTTAGTTGGGCAACTCGCAGGCCATGGCAGCAGTAAGTACCCCAGGCAGATCAGGGGATGGAATCATTGGACCCCGTTGTCCGTAGGGGCTTCCATCCACTGTGTCCACTGTGCGGAGGGCGGTCTAGCGCCCCCAGAATGGTGACCCCGAGGCCGGCCCCGTTCGCTCCAAGGACCCCGAGATTACCTAATGTCGTAGCAAAGGTGCGAAACGCGCAAACGATGGATGACCAACGCGACGAAAAGCAGCCCGGCAGATCAAAATGGACAGCATCTCCGATTGAAAGCCCGCTAATCCGAAGCGGGTACAGTGCTGTGTCTTGGAGGGGTTGCCCGCTGCGCTGCGAGCGAGAACGGGAAAAAAGAACGAGCAGCCTCGGCGGATTGATTGCATCATTGCTTCGGTATCCAATCCCTTCGATTATCAACCACCACCACCACCACCACCGGCACTCCCGTCCGTCACCAGCGAACCCAAAACGATCCATTAGTTTGCATGACAAAGCAAGCCCGTTCCCGCATTGCGCATTATCAAACGCCCTTTGCCCCGTCCCCTTCTTTAATAGATATTAATTGCCGCGCCCTACCCCGTCCTCTTCCCCCTCGCAACCAACCCCATGAACTTCTTCCGTTCTTTCTTCTCCACTCGACCAACAAGTCCCAACACAATGGCGCAAGCTTCCAAGAAGATCCAGCAGCTCATCAACGACAACCCCGTTGGTACGTCACCACTCCCCGGATAGTGGGGCGCTTCCTGCCTCTCTTCCTCTTGCGCTTCCTCTAGCTAACCCTTCGACCCAACCAGTCGTCTTCTCCAAGTCGTACTGCCCGTACTGCAAGGAGACCAAGAGGGCTCTGGAAGCCCTTGGCGCGACCTTCGAGGCCTTTGAGCTCGACAAGGCTTGTATGTTCTTCCTTCCTCCGCTCCTGTTTCCCTTTCGCGTCTGAAGCTAACCTCGGTCGCGCAGCCGACGGCGCTGCTCTTCAGGACGCCATCCAGGAGCTCACCGGACAGCGCACTGTCCCCAACACCTTCATCCTGCAGGAGTCCGTCGGCGGCAACTCGGACCTCCAGAGCCTGAACTCCTCGGGCAAGCTCAAGACCCTGCTCACCGATGCTGGCGCCCTGTCCGTGTAAGGGCTCCGAGTGCCATGAATAATAGACATGTGGGATGGGGGCTGATAGCGCTCAGTTCCAGACTATAGACGAGACTTGAGATGGGGCATTCGGGTTCCCAGCCATATATATAGCCGATGAATAGATGGTCTTCCTGCTTAGAGTGGCAAAGTCAATTGATGCGTCGCGACGCGAGTTGTTGAGTTGTGTCCGTGCCTACTGTTACATATCCAGCCACTTGGTGCCTTTTGGCGTGCCATTTGGCTATAATGTACAATTTTTTCTCTCTCTTTCATTCACGAGAGCCCGTCAGCAGTATCATATAACTTGCGTTGCCACTGTGCCAATGGGCCTCTCGACAAACTCCATTACTCCGTTGATGATACTCTCGCGAACCTGCTCCGAGGCCACCTTCTTGCCGCCCAAGTAGTTGAGCCATAGCAGTCGTGACAAGCGCTCGTCCTCCACTGTTCCTAGAACGCTCTTCTTGGGGTTCTTGCTGTCGCCCGCATCGTATGTAATGGAGAGTTTGCCCGCAGCGTCGCGGACCAAGAGCAACTCCTTGCCCTTGGGCACCAAGCCTCGTTGGAACATGTGCTTGAAAGTCTTCATGGCGGTGCCAAACGCCTCATCGTTATAAGCAGCTTTGTCCTTTCCTGAGCGAGCAGTGATAGCTCTGACCAGGCCGTCGCGCAAGTGAGGGAAGTCGGTATCTCTGACAGGGGTGATGCGGAATGCAGTGCGGCAACCAGCATCCTTGAAAGCCAAACTCCACGTCTCCTCGCTCTCTGTGGCATCCCGTAGCGCCTTGCGCAGGGTATCCTTCTCCGAGGGGATCAAGGTGGTTGCTAGGGGGTTGATCTTCTTGACGAGGTAGTTCTGCAGCTTGGCAATGTCCTGTGTCGCGACATAGAAGCCAATGACGTACACCTCAATGCCAATGAACGTCACTGTCCTGGTTCCCAGTCCAACGAGGGAAAACTCAGTGCCCTGCTTGCTAGCCATGGAAGCAGCTATGGGGCCGGCTGGGGCTTCAACCGAGGACAGCTCATCAACGTTGATGGTTCGGGGGAACAGCTTGATGGTGGTGTTGCCCGTGGGCACCACCTCCCTACCCTCCTCATCGCGGATCACAACCTTGCGCAACTCGCCCGCCTCGGTCTTGAAGGTTTCGGTGGGTATGGGGGTGTCGCACTTGACTGCGCGCTTCTCCTTCTCGCTCTGGAAGTCGATAGCCTGCTTCAGTTTCCAGGCCGTGTATGCGAAGGCGATAATACCAGCGACGGCTCCGGCGGTGAGAAAGGCCGTTCGGTTCTGCTCGTAGTCGCGGCGCTTTGAATTGAGCTGATTGACGTCGAAGTCATCGGCCAAGCGAGCGGATTGGCGCTGCGAGAAGACGGTCCTGCGGGACGCCTGGACGGCGGCGCATTGGATCCGCTGGGCCCGGAGGGCGGGACGGAGGAGGGTCGAGGGACGGAGCATGGCAGCGGCCTTGGCGACGGTGGATTGCAGGATCGAGTCGCAGGTCGAGGCAACGGATCAGGCAAGATCCATTGAAGGGCAAAAATGGTCCGAGGAGTGGAAGTGTCGTGAGTCGGGAGCTAGAGCACGAAGCACCGGGTCATTGTCAGATCTGACGGGCCAACGTACGATCCGATTGGAGGTGCCCCGCCACGTGATGTTTATCTTATCGGAGGCTGCATCGACGTCACATCCCACTTCGAAGGGGAGCTACCCTGGAGCTTTGAATTTGCTCTCCTATATGAACAAAGACGACGCTGATGACGCTGATATGAGGGGATAGGTTGTCCTACTGTGTTGGTTTAACACCTGAAGTGATTGAGTCATAATTTGGGGTGTGGCTGTCTTGCACACAGCCCCAGTCATGTGGGTGGAGGATGTGAGAGCATCACCTGTTTGGTGACAATGGAACGTGACAGGAGGACGCGGCGTGGGAATGATGCAGCTGGATCACAAGCTAGGGACGCAGCGTGCCCATGCACATCACTTTTCCTAGGAAATACAGGCTATAGTGAGCCAGCAAGACCGATTAGGGATGAAAGAGGTGACAGAAAGACAGCCGGAGAAATGATTGTTAATCACGATCGCTTTGGCTTTTGGCTGCTGTTCTGGAGGCTTCGTCCGCTTACTTAACGAGGCGCTGACGTCTCTCCCTAGGCAGCCTAGTCTCTTCACCACAACGAGTCGTACCTGGAGATGGACTTGGAGATGGGACAGACTGTAATCTAAAAGCTCTAAGTTAGGAGCTTGCGGCGGGATACGAAACGTAATGGTGCCTGGAGGAGCCGTTGAAGGGGTAGCCTTAGCAAGTTTACCGGTATTGTCATTCATTCGATGGATTTGTTTGGCCGCGCTACGTTCTTCTATTCATATCCCCGCGCTTGAGTCTTGTTTGGCTCGTCTCCATTCCAAATGTAGCCCGCCCCCACTATTCACAGTGTCATCGAGTCAAGTCTTGGAGAAAGGGACATCCCCTTTGCATGACATTGTTAGGGCGTTTGTTGTTTATTCGGAGTGCCCGGGCTATTGGTTTACGCCCATTCGCGCCGTGCACCAGATACCCGAGTTCCAGAATCTAGGACTACATCTAAATAGGGCGGATAGGTGGCGTAAGTACCTATCGTCCCCACCCCCACCGCAACCGGACGGAACGGTCCAGTCCCGCACCACACAGCGCATGAATAGCCGCGCTCCCTACCGCACTGATGTCCCGAAGGCCGAGCCTGATCTTTAGTGAGGTGCCCTTGTGTCTTGGAAGCCGCATTGCCGGGCCCTGTAACAGTGCCCAGTCTCAGCGCCCCCTTCAGTGCTGTTCCAGGGCAGTGGTCGCCCCAAGGCCCCTACGGCGAGGCTGAAACCGGTGGAGGTAGACCTGGACGGACTCAAGACGCAGGCGCCTGGAAGCCCAAGGCTCCAAGCCTCCAATGGAAGCCCAGCCTTAGTGGCAGCCCAAAGTCCCGACGGGAAAGACCCCAGCCAGTCTCCGGCCTGTTTAGGTTCCATCTCTATTTCGGCTGCGCAGCCGCCACTGTCACATCGACCACTAACTTCCCTCTGCCTTAGCGAGTACCGTGCCGTTTGGTTTCCAGGTTGTGCCCGTCCCTCCAAACCAAACCATCATCCACCCACCATCACCAACACCACCGCCCTCACCTTTACCATCACCACAGCCCAACCCGCCGACTCCCGCCGCTGCCGCAACCAACAACCCGCGATCGTCGGCTGCAGCGTTATCATCCCCCCGAGCGAGGAGCCCGTCGCGCTTTCTTCTCCCTCCACCGATAGGAGGCACGGCGAGAGACGCTGCGAACCCGGCCGCTGCTGCTGCTACTGCCGCTGCTGTTGGCATCGTGAACAGCCGTACGCCCACTGCCCGCTGGTCAAACCCACTCTCTCTCCCGTCATCAACCGGATCCTTGGCCCCGTCGAATCTCGCATCCTTGCAACCCGCATACTCCGCCGCACCGTCGTCCATCTCCAGTTCGCGATACCTTCCGTTCTCGGCCTGCCTCGTTTTGCCTCCGCCGACGCCATGGCTGCTGTTCGCCCTAGCCCTGCTACCGGCTCGTCTGACGACGCGGATGACTCCCGATCGTCATCGTCAACCAATTCCCCCGCGCCCGCCGACAACGAAGAGTCCGACTTCTTCCTAGGCGCTAACGACTCCCAGTCTTCGCTCGGCGTACCCAACTTCCAGGACATGCAGGTTGACGATACGTGCTGGCCTCCGGTCAACCGCCTGCCCAACGAGATCCTCATCAGCGTCTTTTCCAAGCTCGGCACCACATCCGACCTCTACCACTGCTTGCTCGTCTCCAAGCGCTGGGCTAGGAACACGGTCGATCTGCTCTGGCACCGTCCCGCTTGCACCGACTGGAAGAAGCACCGCAGCATTTGCCAGACCCTCGGCCTCGATGATCCCTTTTTCAGCTACCGCGACTTCATCAAACGCCTGAACCTCGCCGCCCTCGCCGACAAGGTCAACGACGGCAGCGTCTTGCCGCTGGCCGTCTGCACTCGAGTAGAACGCTTGACCTTGACTAATTGCCGCGACTTGACCGACTCGGGCTTGATTGCCCTGGTCCAGAATAGCAACTCGTTGCTGGCCCTTGATATTTCCAACGACAAGAACATTACTGAGCGGTCCATCAATGCTATTGCTGAGCACTGCAAGCGACTGCAGGGTCTTAATATCTCCGCCTGCGACAACATCTCCAACGAGAGCATGATCGCTCTGGCGCACAGTTGCAGGTTCATCAAGCGGGTATGACCCCCAAATCCAAACCCCCTCGCTACGTGAGCAAACTTTGCTAACCATCCCGTGTCTACCAACAGCTGAAACTCAACGAGTGTGTTCAGCTCCGAGACGATGCCATTCTTGCCTTCGCTGAGCAGTGCCCTAACATCCTTGAGATT